>JACTOM010000198.1:1911755-2296279 GCA_015832385.1 Elymnias hypermnestra
CTGATGTTGTAATTTGTTGTAATAAATCCAGTTTTATTGTTATAGAGACCAGTTTTCAAACACGCTCAGAATCTGACGATAGTGACAGCACTTCTAAAGCAACTGTCTCTGGAATGCCTAGACGTAAGTACCTAATATTTATTTAAAATACACTATTTATATATGTATTGAAATATTTTATTGTATTGGACATTTAAAAATGTTAATATAGAATTATTTATGCTTTAAAAATGGCACAATTCCCTAAACAGTCATCCACTAAGATAACTTGCATATTAATATGTAACTAAAGGTTTATCCTGATATCTAAAGTTAAGTTTAGGTTTCTCTTTAAGGGTTATATCGTCTGTTAAATTATAATTGACGTATGTTACGTATACATGTATTATGTGTTTATATTACTCTTATCTTTGTCTCCTTCCTTGAGGTTGTCTGGAAGAAATCGCTTCAAAGCGATAAGACCACCATTTATGTGACACTAAGTTACTTAGCTTAAGTTTCCTACTTATAAATTTTCTAAGTATAGTGTGGAAACAATAAAGAAATAAATAAGGGTATATAATTCTGTTATATAACAATAATTTAGACACAGGCACATAATTTAGTTAAGGTAAGTGTTAACTTACCTCATTTTGTAGACGTACATAATTTACCTAATTATTATTTAATATATATAAATTTAATGTTACAGTGTTTGTTGTCAAGAAACTCTACCGTAACGGTTTGACCCATTTTTATTAATTTTTTTATGTATATTTTGTGACGTTTGAAATTCGGTGATAAAGTAATATTCATTCTCCTACCCCCACAACCTCTATTTTGATCGCGATACAAAGGTGCTGGAACTAGGATATATTAGATTTGTGGCACATCTTGGTATCCCAGAAACATGACTACTAATTCTACGCAGGCGAAGCCCCTCACATCTACTAGTTTTAAATGCTTCCTAACTACATAAATATAGATTACAAAGATAATAATCTCTTGTCCAACACTAACGAGTTTTCCGTTAAAACTGCGCGCTAAAATGTTATTTCCAATTCATACCGGTTTCCTGAGTAAAAGAAAACATTGCGAGAGAAATGAATAATAATATAGTGGTAGCTTGCGTTTGTTTTTAGTATAATTTATATACTGGCAACTGCATCTCTGGCCTAGTGATGATGCAAAGCGGCTTCTTTTGGCTTGAATGCTCGTCGGAGAGGAGCGAATGGAGGGCAAGGCCCTTCTCCTGCGTTAATGTTATTTCACCGAAGAAGATAAATAAGAGGTAGAGGGAGGATGTGATCTTCTTCGATGCAGATTTACGCTTCTCCTGCCTCTTCTCTAAGTTCTTAAGAAATCATCCAGAGAATAGATTGTTTACATTGATCCTCTGGTGCTTCTCTAATGAATGGCGCGGTCATTCCCTTTTTTCCGCCGGGAAATAATTTTATGCACCCCTGTAACGAGGGCAGGGAGTGTGGGACTCGCTAGTTTAGCCAGAATTCCCACTAAAACTCAGCGACATCCTCATCAATCTGAATTGAAGGTGTCAACAGCTCTCTGCAGATTCGCCCTGACACTTCCGGAAGCAGCTGACAAAGAGTTGCTTAAGGAGGAGGCAAGAGGCGTTCTAAACGCTACCCGGCCTCGTCCTGCGAAGGGGCGAGGCATCAGCAGCACTTTTCCTTTCTTTCTCCATTGCCTCATTTAATGAGATGACAGCCTCGTAGAAGAACTGAGTTTTTAACTATATACTACTCGTAATTGACTAGAATTCTAGAAAAATCACAAGGTTTCCCCATATTCCCACTGAATCATGAAATACCAGGGAGATACAGCGGGGAACAGCTATTTCGGGGTATATTATATAATAGTTTTTTATTATTTATGATTATAGATAAATGCTAAACTACTTTTGGCCTGATGGCCTAGGAGGAATCGCGTGACTCGCTTGTCGTTCTCTGTGATCTTTCGATTGTGTCCAGTATGAAACTCTAATCGGGAAATAGTGGCACTGCGGCCTGACAGACTCAGCATTGGACTTGATGAGTAATTAGCCAATAGAATGCAAAAGGTCTGTGTGAATGGCAAGCTTTTTGTGGGGTCTATTACAAAACTAGGAGTCTCACAGGGTTCCATATTGGGACCATTTCTTTTCCTTATTTACATTAATGATCTTCTTTTCTTCCTTAAGGATGATCATGAAATTGTTTTGTTTGCTGATGATACTGCATTATTGTTTAAGATTAATAGATATGACGATGTAAACAAATACGTGGCGGAATAGGCCTCGTTGAATAAAGATGTTTTGAGTTTAAATTATTAGTACGATACCGAGATTTTTTTCAAATAAAACACACAGATTTGAGGTTAAATAAAAAAATATGACGAATTAAGTCACATGATTTATTAGTCAAACATTTTGTAAGGTTAAAGTTCATTTAATCGCTTTGACCTAGTTGGACATACTGAAGCTGGCTGCCTGCCAGCTAACATTAAGTACGTATGGATGGGCAAATCTGCCTAAATTCTAATCTATTGCCTGGTTTACACGTGAAGCCTTTTTGAATTGCTACATCTTGTAATGGCTCGCTAGCTTTCATCCTGGGTTCGATTCCCTACAGGACTAATTTTGTAAAGCATGGTTTTGAAGTGAAACTTCTTTAGGCGCATGAGGGTAAAATTTTCACGGACGAAACGCATGTTTAGCATCACGAAGATGTGCAGCGTTTGTGCAAGTAGTTTTAATGTTTTCAAATAACATGAGGCATTAATATACCATTTTTCATAAAATATAAAATAAAAATATGTCATAAATTCTCTTTTCTAAATTTTAAACGCGAAAATAAAATGTAAGGTTTTAGATTTCTACAAATATAAACAAGTCTTAAAAATTATTTTGCCAAAAAAGTTTAACCTCTGGCATGTGTATTTTGTAAGCAAGCATTTCTAATTTTGTTTATACACTTAATTTATCATTTTTTTATATTTAGGATTTTATAAAAATCCGGACTTAATGATCATCTACATTGAAGAAGAATTCATGCAAAGGAGTAAAATTTTATTAGACGGTTTTTTTAATAATTAAAAATATACATATTGGGGACATTTTTATCTAAGACTTATAGGCAATAAATAAAATAGTACATACATTTTAGTACCGTGAAGCAACCGCAATTTATTTCTACTCACATCACGTGATAGATTAGCATTAAGTTAAATAAGTCCGTCTATACACTTAGTATCAACTGGCACTTCGCCAATTCCAATACGACCGGAACGAGGTCAAAGTGATTAAATTAAATTTACAGTAACAGAATGTTTGAACAAATTAGAATGATTTGATTAATAGACCTTTTCAAAACAAGCGATTGCATTTAATCAGTTTTACAAAATGGTGCACTTAAATGATGAAATAGAGAAAAAACGTCTTTCATACCAAATTTTTAGCATGTCCTATCATATGACGTGAGTTCATGAATGTAAAAGGTAATTAGGAAATGTAATATAACTAACTAATATTCTCGAATTCACTTACTTAAAATTAGTAGTCCTTTCGAAAACCAGTTAGTAAACATCTACAGGCTGTTCGTGTAATATATTCTTTGCAGATAACTACAAATTTTCGTCGCGAATGGTCACGTCGTTCACAAATCACAATTACTTCCCTACATTTGTAAAATTGTGTGTAATAGATCTTTCTGATCAAGTTTTATTAAAAACTATAGGGATGAAATGTAATTCATTCAATCCCACTAATAACAAAGACTAAACTAAAGTAATAGCCAAAGAAAAGCAAATTAGAGAGCTGTTTTAAATAAACTACAATTTCATAAAATTACTTTTCATTTTGGTGCAATTAGCCTAGTGCCTCTTTGTTAGTCCATTAAGAGCTCTCTTAAGGCAAATGTATCGTAAATCTCAACTGTAGCGGATGCTGAGAACTTAGCTTGATTTATACGAGACCGTTCTACCGAAAGTAAACTTCAGTTTATAGTCATAAGCGACAGCGAAAGTGGTAGTGAAGTAATAAGTTAAATGTTAACACGTATAACTTAACTTTTATGTGAACCTTTTGAAAGGTCCTTTGAAATTTCAAGTCGCTAAATAAAAGTAATTAAGTATTTGTATTTACTGTTAACTTTAATTATTTTATCACGCTTCTACATTAAAAATAAAAACTACTTTCTATATTATTTTTTATTTGGTACTTTATTGATGTGTAAAACATGTGTAGCTAAAACAAAATTTAAAACTATGATCCCACATTTGCAACTTTGTTCCTGTAATCAATGCCCTTTTACACAAATTATAAGTTAGGAGTGTATTTGCTAGTCCAGTTCTTCCCACCGGGGTTTAAATCAATAGACAAATAGGTTCCCTTTTATATTATAAGTAGTAACTGTTGAGTTTTTTAGAGGACTAGATTTTTTTGCAAGAAAATGTATGTGGTAGAGAAATACTCTAGATCTTGGTTATTTCATGGAAGAACAAGACGCACTATATGACATGGCTTGAAGTACTGGAACGCAAGCAGAAAAGATGACAAAGAACAGGAGTTCAGGTGCCCCGTATGTGACTGAAAATGTCTATCCGTTATAGGTTTAGCTACACGAAAAAATGTCTCCTAGATAGTGTCTAAACGTCTGTCAAGACAGCATAAAGCAAATGTATAAGTATATAACACAGAAGTTTTTACCTATGTCTATTATAAACTTTAAAATCATCTAGCCGATGTGCGTTCAGTCTTGCTTCATTAGAAAGGCTTTAATACTAACTTGGTTTTAACTTAACTATTCGCGACTATGACTTAAAATTTAGTAAATTGGTATCTTACACTGTGTAGATGGTATTTTAGTACGAATTTTGCCAGTGTGAAACCCGCGGAATTGAGAACTACGCTGTGACACCACAAGGAACTACTATACTAACAGATTATTTAAAAAAATATCACGGGACGCCTGATAGATGTGAAGCATAGAATTTTGGAAGCGAAACTTCTTTAGGCTCATATTTTTACGGACGAAACGCGTGATTGCCATCATTAGGTAGTTTTGATATTTACAAATAGCATGTGGTATTTTAATTTGCCTCTCGTCATTTAATAAATTCGTCACTCACTTCAATATTTCATAAACTCTCGTTTCTAAATTTTAAATTTAATTTAATTAAATAGAAACAAAATTTAATTATTAATATCTAATATTGGCAAAAAAATTATTATTTACAATTCGTCATTTGGGATTTCAATAAATTATCTGAATTAATTGTCGACATTTTTAATATTTTAATCACAATTAAATTCCTTAAATTCATAACATATCTTCATTTTTCCCTACCTCTCAGTCTGTGAAATCTAAATTTTTAGAATTGTATAAATATAAACAAGACTTAAATATTAGTTTGCCAAAGAAGTTTCACTTCTTACATGTGTACTATGCACGCACGCACTTTTCTAATTAACACACAGGTAAACAACACATATGTATGTATACATGTATATGTATATATACACTATGGGTAGATGCGCGAGATAAATGAGATATAGTCCTATATTGTATATCCTATATAGTCCTATACATGATTAATACAAGAAAGAAAAACAAACTTGTTAAAATTTTCGAGTGAAAAAGTTCATTTGTCGGGTTGAGCATACGCATATTTAATAACATACCTGAATCTCTTCTGGGTTTGCCTCCACAAAGTTTTGAGAAGTATGTTAAAAATGTCCTATTACAAAAGGCATATTATAATGTCGAAGATTATTTAAGCGACAAAGATGTTTGGACTTGATTCCAGTTGCACATGAAAGCAGAACACATTGTAACCTACAAGAAAACTATATTTAAAGGAGTAACCGTAACCGTTGAGTTTCTTGCCGGTTTCTTTTCAGCGGAATCAACTTTCCGAACTGGTGGTAGATTTGTTACAAACGGATAGGATACTGACGATTCAAAAGTGTTTTTTAGATAAAGAATATTTTGATTTTGAATGGCGAATTGTCTAATCTAGTAATAAAAAAGATGACGTGGCGACGCTTTGCCATGCTTTGTATGCATCAGTCTCCCTCGCCGCTATAAATATTTCATCATCTTCGCATATATCAAAAATGGATACGGCATGTTTATTGTTAAAACCCGCTACCGCTTCTTATGATGTACTCATGTTTATTCAAGAATGAATGACTTGCCAGTGCAATAGTTTTCGAACGGAAACTTTTTGTTGACGTAGTTCTGACTTGAAACTGAAATGCAACTATTGAGTTACGAGAACTAATAACACACAATTTCAGAATAATGCTCCATTTGATACCTTCCATATTATACCTATATCTGCTGCTGAAAATGTTAGACATTATTTACGTTTGAATTAGTACCGCGATTCTCATAGATAATCTTTAAAATAGAAAGAAGACAATTTATAACACCCTCGCAACCCCCCTTGTGGGTGGAATTTCGTAAAATGCGTTCTTAACTGACCTCTACTTGGCTAAAGGAATATTCCTACCAAATTCCGAGCCTCTACGCCTTATGGTTCCAGAGATATCGTGATGAGTCATATATATATATATATATATATATATATATATATATATATTCCCCCCAAAAGGGAGTTGCGAGGGTGTTACCCGAATAACATTACAGCTAGTAATAAAGAAAATAAGCCTTTAGTGCCACTTTTTTATAAACTTAAACTATATTCTTAGCATTCGGTTCTTCCTCCGTTAGTGCTTACTCGACAAAGGCCATTCCATCTGTATCGATCCTGTGCTGTAAAACGCCAGTTTGGCCTGCTACTTTCTTCAGAACCTCTTCCTATCGCTTTATTGGTCTTCCTTTACTTCTTTTCCTGTCTTGGAGGTGGTACCATTCGTTTATATTTATCGTCCTTTTTTCTTCATATTTATAGATGTTTTGTAATAAAGATGGATAATGACACAATTGAGAAAAGCTAATTTTACCGGGGAGCCGATTGAAAATTAAACAAACTATTGTGAATGGCCTTAAATGCCTGTATACAAATAGTTATAATGGTATACAGCCATTTATTCCAACGTGCCTGTTAAATAACAAAATATTCTGGAACCCGCTTTGTCCTTAACTAAATTTTGAATATTTGTGATCATTTGCCACATATATAGTACATGTATATGTCTGGCTTGAGATATAGGTTTACAATTAGTTTAAATGTATTGTATATTATTAATAACGTAAGTTTATTAAATACTAGTGGTCGAAATTGGACCATTAATTAAAATTATATGTTGGTACATTATGAAGATTCTATTGTCAAAGACTATAATAAAATATATAAAGATTATATTAAAAAAAGATGTTGCAATAATCTATTTACATAAAAATTAGTCCTTATTTTCATATGTCACGGCATCACGCGTCTACGGCTGCATCATTTTCAGGAGAAGGTTCGTATGAAGGAATAAAATAAACAAAATTACGCAGAAAATCAGAAATTTTAAGTAAACTTAATCCCCATGATAACTTTTCTAATGTAACCTTATGCCGTTTGACATCATAACTGTCAGCAATTGACATATCTGACAATGTTGTTTTTCTTGATTCAACGTATTTTTTATGCCTAATTTTAATAAAATATCATCACCGGTGCTCTCCTTCTCTCTATAAAGTATAAGTGTTGGAAATTTCATACTCCTTCGACCGCGGTGTTTTCAGAAAAAGGAGAACGAAAGTTTTTGCTTCGCATATTAATATATAGATTGTGGTTTTTTCAGGTTGTCGTACAACTAAACGAATTTAAAGAAAATGGTAGAAATTTTGAACATTAATTTAAATATTTCATCTTAATATTGTTCGTAGAAAGCAAGACCTGCAATGATCATGCCATTTTTCATTCGTACTAAAAGCACTCCGAAATAAAAATGGAACTTGTTTACAACTGGAACTAGTGTTAATAAATCACAATGTTGTTTCAGGCCACTGCCGAACTCCGCATCACAGATAAAAAACTGCCAGGATTTTATTTCAGCATACCGACGTTTTTAGATATATTTTTATGTTAGCTGTATTGGGAGTTTTTGTATTTGTATAACGTTCATTTTAAGATGTATTTACCTTTTTAAATTATGACTATAGTAGCGATGAGTAGGACATGCAAGAACTCGTACATTTGTCTTGTAAGTAGCAGCCTATTAACTTCCTACAACTCGGCCTCCTCACTTATTAGAGATATGGTTTTTAGAGTATAAACACACCTTTTTACTCCAATGCTGGTTGGCAAGCTACATATATCCCAGAGATACTTCCAGGATATGCAGGTTTTCACACGATTACATCCTCTTCCAAAAAGTACTACAAAGAATTTGAACTTTTCATTTTATAAAGAGTATCTGGTGGAAGGTGTCTGCCTAAGGTTTGATCACATCTATTTGAATAGGAATCCATGTGTCTCATCACGAGGTTAGCATGGCGTTTATTATTGATTTTTAAAGCATAATTTTACAATAGTCATTTGATAGCCTCGCTAGCGTAATGCGACGATTACTCAACTCGCTAGCAGAAGCCTTGTTTGCAATTCCTGATAAATTAAATTTAGTATTTATAATGAAAAAAAAAAATAAACAATAGCAAACACGCCTCTCTCCACTAGGCTATTGTACATGCATAGCATCACGCCTCATTCCCATAGGGGTAGGCAGAGACCACAGCCTTCCATTTACCACGACCCTTGATATCTCCTACGCTTCTTTCATTCTCATTAAACCTTTCATAAAAATTCGTCGGTTTAGAGTTCTCTTAACCTAACCCTTATTTAAAATGTCCTGGATTTGGTCCAGGAACGTTCACCTTGGTCTTCCCACTCCAGCTTTCCCATTCACTCTGGACTCATAAATCCTTTTCTGTCAGTTTTCTTTCATTCATTCTCCCTACCTGCCCAAACCATCTAAATATACCTTTCTCAATTTTAGTCACATCTTCTTTTATATCACAACGTTCTAATTCACTATGTATAACAGGTTCATATAGTGTAATACTTCATATTTTATACCACGTTACGCATCTTTTGTTTGAGTTAGAGGGATATGAGGCGAAGGAGTAGGAGTAATGTATTGGTGAGCTTCTGAACGCCTTGCCTCATATGAAGTGGATTAATGTAAAACTAAAAAGGAAATGGACTGAAAAAGAAGATTTTTAAAAACAGTTCTTCAAGTTTGTCCTACCCAACACTAGACTATAGCAAAACCTGCTGTCAAAAACTACACATAAGCTAGCTTATACATTTTACTAACTAAAATATACAATGTTAATAGGTGTCTTTGTATAATAATGTCTCAATAGTTGATACAGTTAATGTTATAAAACATTATCATTTATTCATAAACTCGTATGAACTAAATTGTCAAATAACGTTCGTTATTGTTTTTAATCAGTTAACTCCAATGTATGTCTGTTTACAATGAATATTTTTCCTTTTTCCATGGTGACTACAATTTAAAAAACCAATGTTTATTTTTGTGCATGACAAATTTACACGTCATGATAAAATATTGTGGCACTTCTCAATGATGACTTTGACAAATTCAGTTAAATGGTTAAAATAAAGTAGTGAACACTTTATTTTCTATTTAAAACATAATGATCTCTCATCTATTCCTTGATATAATGTTAAATGTGAGTAGGTTTACAAATAAACCACGCCATTTAGGTTTAGGTCTTAAAACTAAACAAGAAGTGTTCAAATCAATCTTAATTCCACCATATAACGTCGTTTACTTATAAAACAAAGATACTTTTAATTGAATACATAGGGAATTGTGTATGTTAATAAAGGCTTACATAAAAGAATTTGTAATATAAATGAAAAGCAAGCCACAGTACCTTTGTAAACCATTGCAATATAAATGAATCTGTCATGTCGCATTGGGACTTGTAAAATGACAATTTATTATACGGAACAATCACTTTTAATCATCTCGAAAGTTTATTAAATCAATCCAAAGAGTTTATTAAGTAAATCCTTTTTTAAATTCATTTTTATATAAAAGAAAAGGTGGTAAATGACTTTGCATACACTTTCCATTCATTAGCTTCTTAGTGTACTTTAAATTTTCAAGTTCTTTCGTGACTATGTTATTTCAGCAAAGCTCTTTCGACGTTCACTTTAATTCTATGCAAATATCTGTAACGTAGTCATTTTAAGAAAAGGCGTTGCTATTTACTGACTTTTGTAATGTGGTGTTGAATTTTGCGAAAATATAGTCTACTTTAACAATATTTTTGAGTTGAAGTATCTAAAGACCTCAGTATTTATTTATGCTATCTCTCTTCCTGACTTTACACGTATATATTATATTTCATTGCGTATACTAAGTTAGTTTAATTGTATTTTAGATAAAATTTCAACAATTTAATTGTTAAATTTAAAACAATTTCAAAGATTAAAGAATGTAAAATGTGTAAACAGTAATCTGACATAAGACATAGGCTACTTAGATTAATTTTTAATAAAAACTTAATATCATATCAATAAGGAAACTGGAATGTTAGATATACGTAGAAAAATAAGAATTGTCATTTGTCGTAAAAAAACTGCATTTTTAAATGGGTTTTTGAAAGTTTCATTGGGAAATAACATTATAAAACTTTAACATTGTCAAAAACTCATTTCACGAAATGCAAATTCACTTTAGAGTATTAAATATTTATTGTCAAATATTATCTTTATGAAAGACTGATAAATTCTTCATAGAAGTAAGTACTTAATGCCAAGTCTTTGTGCCAAATCTCTGTTGTGTTTTAATTTAGTAAAACTTTGTCATTGTTAATTTTACGGAGATCTCTGCGAATCTTTTACAACGGAAGGAACTTCTCCTTTGACAAAGTTGCATCTACTTCGTGTAACTCAGTAAACTTAGGTCTTTGTTATTAACCTAATATTGTCGTAATTATTTATTGAACGTCATATAAAATAAATGTTTGAAGTATACGGTGTTTCAATCTCTTTTCAGTATAGAAGTCTTATTTTGGTTTCCAACAATTTAGCGAACTGAAGGTATTTCTGTTTGAGGGCAAAATGTTTACAGATGAATCGCGTGATTAACATCACGAAAATGTGCAGCGTTTTTTATGCTAATTCGTTTGAATAATTATATATAATTCGTAGTTTTAATATTTACAAATAACATGCGGCATTTTGCCACTCGACAATTAATAATTTAATATACTATTTTTCATAAAATATAAAATAAAAATATTCCTAAATTTCTCTTTTCTAAATTTTAAATTCAAAAACGAAATTTAATTAATAATTTCTAATATTGACAAAACCACGTGGCATTTTTATTTACAATTCGTCATTTGAGATTTCAATAAATTATTTGTATTCATTTTCGTGACTTTTAATATTTTAAAGACAATGAAATTTATTAAATTCCTAACATATCTACCTTTTTGCCTCGCTATCAGTCTCGAAAATCTAAAGTTTTAGATTTGTATAAATATAGACATGATATTATATTATATTATAGATATGACGAATTTAGGAAAATTATAATTTCTGATTTGTCTGAGTCTGGTCTGGTGGGAGGCTTCGGCCGTGGCTAGTTACCACCCTACCAGTAAAGGCTTACCGCCAAAACAAAGAGATTTGTGTTCAGTTACGATGTTGTGTAGACACCATAAGGGGGTGTATGGCCTCTTACCAGATTAGCACACGTCCATCTTAGACTGTATCATCACTTACCATCCTGTGAGGGCACAGTCAAGCGCTCAACTGTCAGCCATAAAAAAACAAGACTTAAAAATTAGTTTGCCAAAGAAGAAAGAAGTTTCACTTGACATGTGTACTTTGTACGCACGCACTTTTAATGTTTTTAAATCTATTTATACACTTTATTGCATCTTAAAAGTAGTACAATATAATAAACTTAACTTAACAGAAAAAGAAAGTACAACAGGCGGGCTTATCCATTAATAGAAATTTCTTCTAGAAGAATGAAGGTAAACAATAAGATAAATATACATATCATATAATATGGTTTGATTATTATCGGCACTTTTATTTTTATTAACTTATAAAATGTAAAAAAGGAGGTTTAGTGGCATAACTAAAGTATTTGGACATATGGTATCGCGAACATTTTTGTAGATAACGTATTAAACGTTCTATAGAAATGAGAAAAGGCCTATGGTCAAGTGGTGAGGAATGAGCTGTGGTCAACGTTATCTACGTATGGGGTGAGCGGTAATCTGATACAAGCATTGGTCTCTCTATAAGGGTTCTAGTGCTTGTGTCAGAATAAACGGGGCGTACACGGAGTGGTTTCCTGTCGAAAGAGGAGTTCAACAGGGATCTGTTACGCCACCATGGCTGTTCAACCTATTTATGGATAACTGTTTGCCAGATTTAAAAGAAAGTATGTATGGGTTAAGAATGAATGAATTACTCATCAAATGTTTACTTTACGCCGATGATCAAGTAATACTTGTGTCATCCGCTAATGAGCTACAGGAGATGGTAAATATTATGAATAAAGGGAAAGGAATGAAAGTGAATGTAAAACAAAACGAAAGTTATGCATTTTGAAAGAGTTGAATCTATGATGAATGGCAAAATTTTGATTGATGGGGAACAAGTGGAAGAGGTGAAAGAATTTGTATACTTGGGATCTAAATTTACAAAGGATGGAACATGTGAAAGTGATATTGAAAGGAGAGTGAATGCAGGGAATATGGTAAATGGTGCCCTGCGCGCGTTTATGAATAGCCAGAGAGTGTCTCAAAGGGCCAGACTGGAAATGCATGCAGGAGTGTTGGTGCCAACACTTATGTATGGTAGTGAAAGTTGGGTATGGCAGAAGAATCACAAAAGTAAAATAAATGCGGTAGAGATGAGAGCATGTGTGGATTAAAACTGAGTGACAGAGTAAGAATTGGTGTGATATGATAATGTTGTGGTATCAAAGAAGATGTAGTAACTTAAATTGAGAAAGGTATCCTTAGGTGGTTTGGGCATGTAGAGAATGATTGAAAGGAGACTGACAAAAAAGATTTATGAGTCAAGAGTGAATGCGAAAGTTGGAAGGGGAAGACCAAGGCGAACGTTCCTGGATCAAATCCAGGACATTTTAATTAAGGGCCAAGTCAAGAGTACTCAAAACCGACGAACTTGTATGAAAGGTTTAATGCGAATGAAAGAAGCGAAGGAGATATGCAAGGATAGTGGCAAGTGAAAGGACGTGGTCTCTGCCTACCCCTATGGGAATGAGGCGTGATGCTATGTATGTATGTGTAATACAGTAGAACAGCTTTTGGTTCTATCTTCAATAGTTTTCGTGGCGCACGCGATAACAGATTTTTTATTTCACATCTTGGGTTGCATTAATGCATTTTTCTTAGGGATCCCTATTTTTTTGTGAAGGAAATATAGCTTATATTGCTCAGTGAAAATGCAGCTTTCTAATGGTGAAAATATTTTTCTAAACGGTCCAGTAGTTTTTATGTGAAAACATTCATACATACTTACATACATACAAAAACACAAACGTTTCCTCTTTATAATATTAGTTTAGAGATAAAAATCACGTGAATAATTAGCACATTTAACGCAAAATATAAATTATATATAAAGTTATTAAATCCCACGGGAAGCGGGAAGGTTCACACGAGGCGGTAATAAATCATACGCTACACGCTCCCAGAATTAATGCTACATTGTTTTTATTGCCGTAACTTTTGATTATAATGGTCATTCACACGTCATACAAATCTGTGCTATTATTTATACGTAAAAAGATTATAAACTAAGTCTTTCTGTCTGTATTTTTACTTCGAACATTTTACACAATACCTAGATACCTATATATACATAGTAGCATCATGCCTCATTCCCATAGGGATATGAAAAGACCACGTCCTTCCACTTGCCACAATCCTTGCATATCTCCTTCGCTTCTTTCATTCTCATTAAACTTTTCATACAAGTTCGTCGGTTTAGAGTACTCTCGATCTGGCTCTTATTTAAAATGTGGTTTAGAAACGTACGCCTTGGTCTTCCCTTTTTAACTTTCCCATTCACTCTTGACTCATAAATCCTTTTTGTCGGTCCCCTTTCATTCCTTATTTCTACGTGCCCAAACCATCGAAGCATACCTCACTCAATTTTAGCCACTACTTCTGCTTTTATTCCATAACGTTCTCTTATCACACTTTTTCCTGCTTTGTCACTCAGTTTCAATCCACTCCTACTTATCAATGCTTTCATCTCTACCGCATTTATTTTACTTTTATGCTTCTTCTGCTATAACCAACTTTCACTACCATACATAAGCATTGGCACCAACATTCCTCTGACTATTCATACAGGCCTATGTGTTAATGGAAATCACTACTACTGAATGAATTTACATAAAAGTTTCACTAATAGATAGAGTGCTGCCCGAAGAAGATTTAGATACATAATTCCGCTAGATATTGAGTAAAGATAAGGTAAGTAGCAGCCCATTAAAATCCCACTATCGAGCACAGACCTTCTGACTCCTAGGAGAGAGGTTTTTTAAAGATAGACCCACCTCGCTGTTCCACTGCGAAATGACAGGCATAGTACACAAGTGCACTCTCTATTCCTTCACTCTCATACTCCGATGAGACGGGAGTCCGAGATGATCGAAAAGAGATCGGGCGTAGGACCGACGGTTTAACGTGCTCTCCGAGGTACGGACGTGGATTACATCGCCAACTTCCCAACTTCGGGGTAATATTGAGAAAACCTTAATAGAAAACTCAATATTGATTTTTTAATAGGCCCGACCTAGGACTCAAACTCAGGCCCTCATGTCAGTAGTCGAACATGATAAATACTAGACCGATGAGGCAGGTATTGAGTGAATTGGTTGAAATATATTAACATTTGTTGAAAGTGTCCCAAACAAATCAAAAACCCCTGCCTAACTCCTTGAAGATATAACAATACAATGTATAGGAAAATAATTCCTTTTTTAATAGACTCACCACACTGCTACACTCCGGGTTGGCAGGCACAGTGGCACACAAGTGAATGCGCTAACACAAATGTTCTCTTTATTCCTTCACTTTCATAGTTTGATGTGACGAAAACCCAACACGACTGGAGAGAGACCAGGCGCAGGACCGATAGCTTAACGTTCTCTTCGTGGCACGACGAGTTTTATTTAGTTAGTTAATAATAAAAATACGAAAGGTGAAAACGGATTCGTTTTCAAGTACTCTATTCTCTTTAATTGTACATTAACGTGTTCTCCGAGGCAATGGGCCTTTATTCAAATGGAGTAAGTAAAAAAAAATATTTAACGTGATCAAGAATTCGTGTTGAAGTACTATATTTTATGTAAAATTTATATATTACTGTACTGCTACCTAATTGACTGTATTTAATCTGGTTCTATACCTCCCTTATGGCCTGAAAATAAATGAGTTGAAGCTATTTTGAATCAAAACTACGATTCCATTCCCCGAAGGATCGCTGAATGCCTGTTTTCAATTACAGAAAGTTTTACTCTGTCAGGTTTGATGAAAATATTATCTCCCAAAGGAACGTTCACTTTTCTGTATTTGATAGGTCAGCTTTATTTTATCACGGATAATGTGTAATGCCTACATACTTTCTCTATCGTAAAAACAAAATCAAATCTCTGATAAAAAGAAAACATTAAAAAATATTTTGGGTGATAAGTGCTACTATTTATTCTTTTGACGATTTTTGTGTGAAAATTTTAAAATTATATATGTCGGAGAATAAGAGAGAAGGAGCATAAAGCGTAGGGGCGTAGGGTTCTCCGCTGACATCATCATTAGTGGCATCCATAATCCATCTCCATAATTGTCTAAAGTAGTACTAAGAAGACTAAAGTTTTCGAACAGTGCGTGTTGCCAGCGATTACATATGGTTCCGAGACTTGGCCGCTGACTATAGGGTTTGTAAGAAGACTCAGAGTTACTCAGCGGGCAATGGAGAGGGCTATGCTCGGGGTTTCCCTACGTGGTCAAATCAGAAATGAGGAGATCCGTAGGAGAACAAAAGTCACCGACGTAGCCTACCGAATTGCAAAGCTGAAGTGGCAATGGGCACATAGTTCGCAGAACCGATGGACGTTGGGGCCCGAAGGTGCTAGAGTGGCTGCCTCGCACCGGAAAACGCAGCGTCGGCAGATCCCCCACCAGTTGGACCGATGACATCAGGCGGGTCGCTGGCAGCCGCCGGATACAAGCGGCGCAAGATCTGGCCCATTGGAATTCATTAAGAGAGACCTTTGTCCAGCAGTGGACGTTCATCGGTTGAGACGATAACTACTGTGGGCTTTGCTGGATAATGTTGGTGCAATCAAACACTTTATTAATCAACTCAGATTATAATGTCCAATCACTTAATGTTCCCGATAACAATTTACACAAACTCATTATTAATAATAGCTAGGAACGCGACGGTTTCAACAGTCGACCGCTCTGGCGTACCGTCACCCGAGAACTGGAGAGATGCGCGCCGGATTGTCACTATTGACTCTGCCCCCCGCCGATAAACATATGGCTCCAGCGTTCCACAGACTATTGCACTCCCACATATATATTACTTATCCGACATATATATTTCGATTCTTAAAACATACATCACGTTTAAAATTTAACACAGTGGTTCAAAATGTACATATTTTTCAACCACTGTAGAAACCTGTGTTTCACAATTTATAATAATAAGTTAATAAAATATTTTTGTGTAGATCACACGACATGAAGCGACAGGAAGTTGGGAGCAGGTTTGATGCGATTCTTATCACCAAATATAAAGGTATTATTGTCAGGTTTAAATAAGTATTTCATTATACTTTATTGCAAAAAATACAACACGAGTGAGATTTAGAAATTAAGCAATGTGTAGGATAGCGAAGTGCGCAAAGGCGATAAGAATCGCTTTAACAATCACTCACCGACAACCTTTGATGAGAGGAAAAGTATGCAGGTGGGAGAGATGCAAAGTAATGTCAGATATTTTTCTGTTTTCAAAATAAAATAATATATTTATATTATTTTATTTTGAAAACACGCCATTTAAAAATACAAAATTTTAAAGACAAAATAGACAGAGCATAAACCAATAATGCATTTAAAAAAAACATACATGGAGTAGAATTATATTCTTTACGATCTTAAATAAACATATTTTCTTTCACCTAATCTATGATAAAATATTGTGGAGTTATCGGGAACCGCTTCATTACGTAACGCGTTACAATGTCAGTCCACCTGGCTTCCCTTTCTCTCACACATACGGCAGTAGTACACAGGATCCTCTCTCTCACTCTTACCCAACGCTAACAACGCTAGCCGTACTTTAGACAGAATAAGCATAAAATATATTTACAATATATAAAAGGTTTTATTAATAAATAACCTTTCATTACATTATCATATAACCTTAGATTGGTTCAACTTGATTGGTTTTACTTAACTTAAAGAACATTGAAACCTATTTTTCTTTTCAGCGTTCGAACCCGTGGTTCTTAACAATAATGTAACTTCCTGTACATATGATCATCAAGGCTTTCTCAGTCATGTATAAAATCATAATTAACAAAGGCTAACATAACTATTTCGTGTTCATTTACAAAACATACATGGGTTAATTGTGCAACCAACTCGCAATCACTATTGTTTTGATTTTGCAAGTCGGCAGAAATTAAGGGATACAATTTGAGAAACGTCAATACCATTCTAATTGAAGCAATTGCCTGGAATCAAAGTTCGTTGAGTAGTTACATCTATACAAGTAAATACGTGATTTCAAACTGTTATATTGTATTTATTACTCAGTTATGTTTTTCATAAACGATTTACAGTGTAATCTATGTTAGACTATAAATTATTAGGGGTCAACAATTAAACATACTAAAAACATAGTCCAATATGACAAAATGCAATACAATACGAGGTAACGTTAACGAGTAGAACAATTGTGTGACCAGAGTCTCTTGTGCAGCCTGATGGTGCTTGTTTTAAGAGAAATAGTGCTAAACTGCATAAAATAAACCAGTGAAGTATTTATTTGTACAGAGAAAGTTGTGTATATTTAAATAGTGAAGAGAAGTTAGTAAGTTGTTAGTTGTGGTGTTAAAGATATGGCTGTCCTTGATAGACAACATATTAAATTTGAAGTCAAAACATTTCGTAGTAAAGGAGGATATTATAAACTACCCTTTAGAAATCAATTTCCTTTCAATAGAACATTTAAGCGACTCCACCGAGAGTACGTCAATCAAGTGTCAACTTTATTATGATAAAGAATATCAACCCACTTATATACGAAAAAATTGTAAAGTAACAATATGTGCTTTTCAGTAAAAATAATAGATATTGTTATTTCATTCTGTATAACCTAAATTTTTAATATAACTCTTCAATTATATAAACTAAAATAAAATCGTTACTGCTTACTGCTTATAGCATTAAAAATTATTGTTGTATATCGTATATAGTAACATGAGATTCGTTTGCCTCTAGTATGTATAAGTATCTTTAAGGCCTTTACTCAGTCACACTTAGAAAAGAATACTACAAAATATATAAGTATACCAGCGCATCCGGTAAACTGCGTACCGCTGAATGATAATTGCAAAATGTTTCAACTTTATTAAAAAATATGGTCAAAACTCAACCAGAACAAAAAGAATTTGTAATGAAAAAAAACCGTTCGCCCAGATTCCCCCCAAAATCCGTAAAATATTATAGTTGCGATCATAAATTGTTAATTATCAATGTCAAATGTCAAAAACAACTGAAAAAAAGTATTCAAATCAAATGTTTGACATTTAGGAATAGTTTCTAAGTGAAAGCGCAGTTGTTTACTATATTAAGAACATTTTTTATGTTCTCACCTCATAAACATTTCCAGGACTTCCACAAATTCAGCGACGTCTATTGACGTCGTTGGTCGCAGGAAAGCTTTCGCTTGAGGGCATAGTTGGCGCAATGCTCGCCTTGATAGAGAGTGAAGAGCAGTGGCTTCTGTGAAAGTGTTATTTCGCTGAAGGAGGCGCATGAGAGGCTCAGGGAGAACGCTGTGGCCGCTCCGTTCCTTCGGCGCTAGAGGTTGGGAGGTAAGAGGCGTAGATTTGCGCTTCCTTCCATCTTCTTAAGTTTCCCAGAGAAATCTTCCGGAGTGCCAGGGTAGATTGCGTCTACCGATCCTCTGGTGCTCCACAAAAGGATGCGAAGGGTATCGCTAAGTTTTCGTGGGTATTCTGGTTTACCAGCGAGTCCCACACTCCCGATAAGATTTTACTCTTATCGGGGTGCATAAAGGCATTTCCCAGCGTTAAAAAAAGGACTTCCACTACCAAGATTAGCGAAATTTGTCCAGCCGATCTCGAGCTTTAAGGAGACAAACGAACAGCAGTTCATTTTTGTTATTTATAAAATGAATGATTTTCCACAGTATGTAATGAACTAGGTTTCGCTGTTTATTCGCTTTTTGTTAAATTATTGCACGGATTTTAATGCAGTTTTCAGTAATAAGTGAAAAGCCGAAAAGCTCATAGATTTGTAATGTGATGTCGTAACTACTTTATATATGTATTGTATAATCGAAATACATATTCTTATGATGATTGCTCTAAGACTATAACTATATACTATACCTTTTGCAACATTGACACAGAGAAACTACTGGACCGATTTAAAAAAATTTTTCACCGTTAGTAAGCCGCATTTTCACTGAGCGACATAAGCTATAATAATTTCTTAAAAGAAATATGACCCCTAATAAAAATGCATTAATGTAATCCAAGGTGGGAAAACATTTATCACAAAACTTATGTCATCGCGTGAGCTGCGGAAACTATTAATGATAGAACAAAAAATTGTTCTACAATATTTGAGAACGTCTAAATATCTATAAAAAGTATGTAATATATGTCCAACTACTGTACTTATACCACTATAACTACTTTTTTGCATTTTAAAAGGTAATAAAACTGCCGACAATAATCAAACCATATTATTCATGGTATTAATCTTTATCCTATTAAATGATATTTTATTAAACACCTTTTCAATACCTGTAAAATACTTTCAATTCAAAAGATGTAACTAATTTTAAAATGTCAATCTCAAGATAATTGTCGCGACCCTTATAACTAACTGGGCCTGCGACTGGTGAGTTAGCTGATATTCCAATGATACCAATGACACACACCGATATACATATACTGTTTTTATTATTAGGCATGTAGAGAGAATGAATGAAAGGAGACTAACTAAAATGATTTATGAGTCAAGAGTGAACGGGAAAGTTGGAGGGTGAAGACCAAGGCGAACGTTCCTGGACCAAATCCAGGGCATTTTAAATAAGGGCCAGGTCAAGAGTACTCTAAACCGACGAACTTGTATGAAAGGTTTAACGAGAATGAAAGATTCGCTTCTTTCATTGAGATATGCAAGGATCGTGGCAAGTTAAAGGACGTGGTCTCTGCCTACCCCTATGGGAATGAGGCGTGATGCTATGTGTGTATGTTATATTTTAATCAAGACTTTTTCAATACCTGTAGAGTATTTTTAAATTTGCTAATGTCGGACAATCCATTATTACGAATGTTACGAATTTTAAAATGCATTAGTAAGATATATATTCTTTGTAAAGTAAAACCTGTACATTTAAGTGTGTATCTAACAATCTGAAACGAAGTAATTGAAAACTAAGTGAAATAATACTTTTATGTTAACGATAATAAATCTATAGTACGACTATAAACACCCTAATATATTAAATTACTAAGCTTTTATACTAAGTTACCAAAGTAAAAAAGACTATTTAAATAAGGGAAACCTGCCGGGACATGAAGTTTGCCATCAGCGAAGCAGAGAGAAATTTTAATGTGATTAAAGCCCCGGGAACGTGGTTGTAGGCGTTTTTTACTAGCTACCTATTATCGATTTATCGTCGTTTGCTAATTACTTTAACAAATATTTTTCTTTAGAATAAACTAAACAAATAAAATCTATCTAAATATATATCAATCTGACCTGTGACTGTGTTTTTTAGAATTTTTTATAACCAGAGTACGATAATACGTCTTTTATCTGAGCGCGAGATTAATAAACTTTGTTCAAACACTTAATTAAATAAATCTACTACTTTTACTATATTTTTTGGTTAAAAATCGTATTATCTCACTTTAATAATTGAGTTTTGGTACCAACAACCCATTGGATGGCAGTTATTTACGTTTATGGATGAGAACTTAACCCTAGTTACTCTAATTAAAAATATACCTTTCAATTAAAAAATGTAAATAAAATTCGTTGTGTAATTAACATTATTACACTGAAAAAGAATAATAACAGGATCGATTCCCCCATCTAAATAACTTGCCAATTGTACGTGACCATTTTCTTCTGACATAAAATGGATGTAGTGAGCTATCCTTAAAAGATATATAAATTCTATCTCGTGTTTTTTGTAGATATATTAAAGAAGAATTATCCTACCATACATTGTTTTGTTATATTTCTATGGCATTAGGCAGTTTTATCGTAGAATGCTCTTAAGCGGCTTGTTTTTTCTGACACAACAAATAATAATTGTTATATCTCAAAATATAAAAAAGAACTTGACAAATTTTACACATAAACCTTCTTCGAGAACCACTCTATCAATTGATTATATATGTATGGAAATCTGTTACGTAGTTTTCGAGTTTCTCGCGGACAAACAGATAGATGAAGAACGACTACATCGTAACGAAGTTAATAGTAAATAGGTGATTTTTACTCGGTAATCCTTGTATAATTACATTTAGACACAAATAAATCTTTCAACTAAATACAAATATTCCATAAAGCTTATATTATATCCACAGTTTCCAGTATATTTATTGTTGAAAGCAGATTAAAAGATTAACCTTGGCTACACAGAGTGGTAGGCCGCGATCCATAAGGGATTATCTTTAACAGGATAGCGTGCAATTTGAATATAACTACTCTTTATTTACAAGCTGTTCCCCGCGGTGTTTTCCGTAGGAATATGGAAAAATATGTAACAAACGACATTGTTATACAAATTTCTTGTTTAAACTTCAAGTTAACCACGAATATCTTTGAAGATAACGTGATAAAAGATACTTATATACAGTCCAAAGTCAAAATAGCTTAGTCATGATTGAAAGTGATGATATTTCTGTAAAAAAATGCCGTTCAGGTCCCTAACTGCGAACACTCTACACCAGAAATAACAAATATATGATTTTTATTATATCAACTATCTAAAAGTACATTTAAATGTGGTTCTTAAAGTATTTGCTCCTTATATAACTTTGCCACATCCTGAACAAACCAACCGCTGCCAGCCGCTTTTTAAATCCCTGTTATCTCTTAAGATATCCATTTTAATGAAATCCTATTAAATGTGGTTTTAATCTTCACAAAATATACAACGTCTGTAATGTATTTATTTCGATATGGAGTAATAACGTATTGCATAAAATAGATTCATAATTAACACAATTTTTTTTATAATTTGTTAATGATAAAAATGGTTTTGTGAGTTATCCTTTAGAGATAATACTACTATGGACTTATTTATCGATCTTCTTAATACATACAATTCCGCAGTACATTAATTTAACCTATCACGTAAAGTTTAGCCAGCGTTTGCTATTAAAGCGTACAATATTTGTTTTGACATCACATAACAAATCTTTGAATTTTTCGGTTTTTCTGTATTATAATAATCTAAGTATTATACATATAATCCTTCCTCGTGAATCGCTTTATCTATCAGTGAAAGTAGCATTAAAATCAGTTGGATAGTTTAAAAGATTTATATGTAAAGATAACAGGAAGACATTATATTGACCAGATATTCGGATGACTTCTGTTTGATAGAAGCTGCCCGAAGCAAGGCAATCATGCAATACTAATTTATATCTGTCATTTCAAATACACAAGGGTCGACTATTCGGAAGATCTATCTTATATGTAACTTAATGTTATGAAACGTATATTACATCTCCATCTTTTGTATGTTCAAGATATAAATAACATGTGTATATTTATTAGATTTCACCCACGTAGATCACCCATGGAAAGTCTATTAAGTCGGACTTATTTTCCTAGATTGACATTTTTAAATTCGTTATATCTTTTGAATGGGATGTCTTATTTTAACAATTAAAAAGTATTTTGTAGGTGTTGAAACGTTCTTTAATAAAATGTTATTCAATAGGATTGGAATTAACACAGAAGTGTAGATATAATGGTTTGACTATTGTCCGCACTTTTGTTGACTTTTAAAATGTAAAAAAGTAGTTATAGTGGCATTACTACAGTAGTGGGACATATGGTATTCGGACTTTTTGTAGATAGTAATACGTTATATAATACTGTATAACACTTTTTTTTCTATTATCAATAGTTTCCGCGGCGCAAGCGATAAAAGATTTTTGATTCACACCTTGGCTAACATTGTTGCAATTGGCTAAGGGATCCCCATTTTTGTTTGACAAAGTAATATAGCCTATATAGTCCAGTCCAGTAGTTTTTGTGTGAAATCGATATAAACATACATACAAAAATACAAATGTAACCCCTTATTTTATTGCAAATTACTTGTCCATTAAAAACCTTAGCCAAAGCAACGAGTGGCCAGATCTGCTAGTATATATATAAAGGTTAGACCTATTTAATAAGGAAGATATCCCTTTATTTTCTAAATCTTTAGCCATTAAATATATTTTGATCTCATTTTAGCCTAACATTTTTCTGTATTCTGTTAATAAACCTTACTCAGATTACGGCATAAGTCAATAAAAATCTGCATCTTTTATTCAAATAAAAAAAGCTAGCTTTGCAATTGAAGAGGGAGATTATCATAAAACCTTTATGTCTGAAATAATATTAATTTATCCATCCAAAGTAGCGTCTTTATCGAGCGAGACCGACTTTGCATTGATTATTCTCTCGTCCTTTTTTCTCGTTATACAAGAGTGGTCGACGTTAAATATTGTAAGTGTAATAAATTTTACTATACATTGACGGCTGGGAGAAGATCTATTGAAGTATTTTTGATGACACGTAGTTACGCAAATTGTAAGCCTATATTAGATGCCTGATAGTATAACTTAACGATTTTTGAAGTGATAATTATTATGGCTGGGTACGAAACAAATTTAGTTATGTATTACGTGAGATACGTACTGTGCTTAGAAAAACTTACAATGAAGTACTTTTATATATAATAAGATGAATTTAAAACAAAATGTTTACTTCCTTCACATGTAAAAGCTAAGTAGCAGCCCATTGACGTCCCACTGTTGGGCACAGGCTTCCTCGCTCATAGGAGAGAGGGCACTGGAAATGGGCATAGTACACAAGTGCACTCTCTATTCCTTCACTCTTATAGTCCAATGTGACGGGAATCCGACATGACCGGAGAGAGATAAGGCGCAGGACCAAGGGCTTGACCGCCAACTTCCCAACTTCGGGCAAATATTGAGAAAATTTTAACAGAAACCTCAACACCTCATTTGAATTGGCCCGCTCGGGGACTCGAACCCAGGTTCAGGTGTACTCATACACAAACAATTTTTTACCACCTCGATTGAAGTCTTGAGAGTTTACAAGTAAACTTCCTTACCACAAATAAGGTATAACTGTAAAGGTATGTGTAGCTAAATTGCTATAAACGATTAGGCTTTTTAATGTGTTTATTATAGAAAACAAAAAAACATTGTAACATTATCTATAAAAGAAAGGATATTTCTAGCGATATGGATTGCCAATGGATTGGAATGAGATAAAAATATATTAAAAAAATAATAATATAGGCTGCATTTCTTATTGAGATTTATTGTGATAATATCCAATATAAAACATGATAACATTAACTTCTCCCACGTTGATGGTTCCTGGAACAGTTCCTCTTTTAAGTGATAAGGTGTCCATTATGTACTATTATTTATTTTTAATTTAATATAAGTACAAATAAATAAAAGGTCTATCAGATCATATAGACTACCAAAGGATTAGAATGGGACAAAATATACTATAAGTTGTACATCTTAAAGTCTCTTATCACAGAGCATACTTTTAAATGTTACGTGGCCCTTAAGAATTTTATTTTGAGTGCAATGATTCCAATTTCTTTGAAATATATTTTTTAACTTTATTTTATTATGGTGATATAAAATTCTCTAATAATAATTTAACATTAAATAGGGTTTCATAATTATAAACTTAGCGCGCAATGTATTTCGTCTGATATTTTATCTCATTACAGAAAATTTCTTGGTAGTGTGGCAAGCCGATTAACTTAATGGCTCTTACACGCTATTTCTATCGAGTGCTGAAACAAATCTTTCTTTTTCCGCATTAAGAGATAAAGATATTTTCAATTAGGGACGGTTTTCCAGATATTTTCGCAGAACAAGCTTTTATAAATTGAATTCTGGTTATATTAAAATATTCTTAATTTTACTGTACTATTGAAATGCATTTAATATGAGTATATTAACAAATTACATTTCAGACATATGTAGATATATAATACTCTTTTAAGCGACGTTAAAAAGTTCTAATTCCTATTTCACCTTACTCCTCTAAACTTTATTTATCCACTAAGCACGTTTAGGGGTAATTTAAAGGAATTGTTTCTATACATTGATGGATGCGTAATGTAAAAGAGTCCCATAATGCTATAAATTTAACGATGTAGGAGTTCTTGTATTAAGAACGAAGATTAAGCTTACTGTCAGACATAAAAAGAAAGCGTTCCTTAAGATGGGCACTGTGGGAACGGATTTCTTCGTAGTTTCACAGGACAAAGGTTGTATTTACGTTTTGTGATGGCACAGCGTCAATTTATCTATTAAAATTTAAGTTTTTATTACAAATTATAAACTATTTTAGATTATGTTCTGTCACTTTTATATCATAAAATACAGTTTTTTTTTCATATATAACTTCAATATACGAATGGTGATGATCTAAATTTTACAACTTGTTCTGAGAAGAACCTATAAAAACTCGTTCGGATGTCCTTCTTTTCCTCACCATCATTACAATATACAAACATACACAGCATCACGCCTCATTTCTCCTCGTAGGGGTAGGCAGAGACCACGTCCTTTAACTTGCCACGATTCTTGCATATCTCCTTCGCTCCTTTCATTCTTTTAATACCTTCATACAAGATCGTTGGTTTAGAGTACTCTTGACTTTTCCTTTATTTAAAATGTCCCGGATTTGGTCCAGGAACGTTCGCCTTGAGCTTCCCTATCCAACTTTCCCATTCCCTCTTGACTAATAAATCCTTTTCATCAGTCTCCTTTCATTCATTATATCTACGTAATTTTAGTCACTACATCTTCTTTTACCACAGCGTTCTCTTATCACACTATTTCTTAATTTGTCACTCTGTTTCAATCTAATCATACTTCTCAACGCTCTCATCTCTACCGCATTAATTTTACTTTTGTGATTCTTCTGCCATATCCAACTTTCACTACCATATATTAAGTGTTGGCACGAACACTCCTGTATGATCAGCCCATCTGGTCCTTTGAGTGATGGTGTCATCTGGCTATTCATACATATTTCTTTTTAATTTAATCTATTTCCATTTGAACAAACCATAATCTCCCACGCCTTTTTATTTTTTAAGTAGTTTCAGCTTATAAAACGATTTCTCAATTAGTTTTCTTTAAAACATATATAGATATATATGTCGGAGTCACGGATCAGTGATCCAAAGACTAATGTCTGTGGAACACAGATCCGTGTGCAATAGTCTGTGGAACGCTGGCGCCATCTGTCTATCGGCGTGGGGAAGGATCAATAAGTGGCAGTCCGGCAGTTCTCGGGTGACGCCTCGCGAGTGCGGTCAACTTTTGAAACTGTCGCGTTCCTAGCTATTATTATTAATGAGATTATGTAAATTAATATCGGGCACATTAAGTGATTAAACATTATAATCTGAGTTAATTAGTGAAGTGTTTGGTTGCACCATTATCCAACAAACGCCCTCAGTATGGATATTATGGATGCCATTAATGACGATGTCGGCAGAGAACCCTACGCCCCTATGCTTTATGCTGCTCCTTCTCTATTATTCTCCGATATATACAAGACAAGCTAATAAAAGTGTGTTAAAATATATTATCTGTGTAAAATCGTTGGATAACGAGGGTTGCTTCGTCCTCCGGACGTTTACCTTTCGTTCCTATGTATAAACATACAATGCAATATGAATCCAATCAAACGTTATCGCTAGTGAATAAAACAGAGAAACAGAGGGAAAAATAACGGAAATGAATAAAGGCTCCGTTCGATTTATAGCTGAGTGGCTCGGGAGTAATGAAACTGAATAATGCATACCCCTGAATATTGCCCGTGGAAATAGGGTTGGCGACTACAAAGTCTAAATAAATGAAAAAGCAATGTGTGGTTTTATGAAACGAATAGTCCTTTACATAGGTAAAACCACTGATGCAAGCCATATGCACCGACACATGCCGCAAAGTGTATTTCACTTTAACATATTGTTTTATTGTAATTATTATGAATCTGAGAACATTGCATCATTATCTACAATTCAAAGGATCTTTCTAGCAGTATTAGTTACCAATGGATTAATAATATAAAAAAGTACATGCGTAAAAAGTACACATGTCAGTAGTGAAACTTCTTTGACAAAATAATTTTTAAGTCTTGTTTATATTTATACAAATGTAATATTTAAGAATTCCGAGACTTAGAGGGATGGAATAAGGAATATATGTTAGGAATTTAATGAATTTAATCGTCACTGAGATATTATCAATTCACTGAAATCTCAAATGACGAATTGTAAATAAAAATTTCACGTGTTTTTTTTTTTTCAATATTAGAAATTATTCATTAAATTTTGTTTTAGAATTTAACACTTACAAACGAGTATTTATATAGTGACACACAGTATATTAAATGACGAGTGGCAAATTAAAGTGCCACATGCTATTTGTAAATATTAAAACTATCTAACCTTCAAACGAATTAGCATAAAAACGCTGCAAATCTCCGCGACGCTAATCACGCATTTCATCCGTAAAAATTTTACCCTCATGCGCCTAAAGAAAGACTATCTTAACAAAATTCTTCCATTCGTTAATATTACCACCCATTGCATAACATTTCGTAATATTGCACAATGTTTTTGGCATTTCTAAGTGCCACTATATTACTCAACAACTCCCAACCTTTAAGAGCCATTCGTGTTGTCACCCAACTATCTATAGTCTAAAACTTGCAAAGCGATATTTCATAGAATATACTTAATTACTTAATTTAACTTTAAAAGGTAAGAAGCCACTTATCAGCTTCCCACAACTGGGTATAATACCTGGGACACTTGCTAAGTGATCTGAAAGATGACCTCAATATAGAGCGCACCCAAAGGGCCCTGGCTATAAAGAGCAACATGGTCACACGTAGATTTGCTAACTGCAGAACCGAAGTTAAACAAATATTATTCAAAGCCTATTGTTTATTGATGTATACATGTCAGGTGTGTGTAAATATACACGAAAGGCAGTACATACCTTAAGTGTGCAATAGAGTAGTAGTAAGGTAATCCATTTTATCAGGCTTGTTTGCTGAAGCAGGAGTTCCAGACTATAGTTCTAGAGTCATCTTAAAAACTCTAAAAATGCTATTTTGATGCTGTCTCTAATGATGTGTCCGTTCCCATATACACGCACGGAATCTCTGCTCACTTAAATTGCAATATAAAGTGACTATCAATGTAATTAATTGTAGTTTAATTATTATTTTACTTTTTGTTATTTACTGACATGGGTGAAAAATACTTGCAATAAAGAAATATTATTATTATTCCACTTTAACACTCACGCCCGTTTACAAAAGAATATATATATTTATTATTATATATAAATAAATTTATAATAATTACTTGTATACATAAATATGAAATAATACATATATCTACATAAACAATTACATAAATACATATAACGGGCGGAGGATACACCCCGGCAGGGAGACCAAACGGCCGGGGGTCAGGGCTACAGGCTGAGAAACCGCCGGACTATCCTAGCCGAGTCCAGCAACACCGCCTTTTGCATCCTTGCTGCGAGCTTGCTGCTGCTGCTTATTATTATAAACCTAGTCATCTACTAGAAAGTGATCGTAACTTATACCCATTCTTCTTAATAGATATCAAAGTCGTAATTTTTTATTTAGCTTCTTTTTCTTCATGAAAAAATAAGAATTTGTTTATAAAAGAGCTTTGTATGTCCCTACAATTTGTATGAACCCAGGATATCACGCGATTACCTTATCAAGAATCCTTGTATCGAACCACTGAGCAATCATGGATACATTATTCATTACTATTAAAAATAAATGATAGGTCTACGTGCCTACCCTACAAGTATCGGACCATAAGGGATCCCGTACGATCACATAGCGATTAGATTTTCATGAAGCTTAGATGATTTCGAAGAGCTCTTTTATGCCAATAGAGGAATAATAAGTGGGTTTAAAGAAAAAAATGATAATAATTTTATAGCCTAATAAAAATGACTTCTGATCGAAGTTTGAATATTATTAAGGTTATAACTCCAGGCGGCTACTGGCTTATTTTATTTATTTTTTGAACATCACCACTCTTATAAAGAATAAATACATAAAAGGAAACTTTAACTATATTAATAGTGTCGCACAATAGGCGGTCTTATTGCTTTGAAGCTATTTCTTCCAGACAACTTTAAGGGAGGAGTCAATGTCAAGAGTGGTAGGTGGTGCAAGAGAAAAAATAAAAGTAATACTTTATATTAAAGAGAAATGATTTGTGTTTTGTATGTATGTTTTTTACATTTTCATATAAAAACTACTGGACCGATTTTAAAAATTGTTTCACCATTAGAAAGCTGCGTTTTCAATTAGGTATGTACAAGGGAAGCCACTTTTACGCTAATTACTCTAGGAGAACGTGCAATTAAGCACCAGCAATGTGTCTATCTGTGTTTTATAGATTATGAAAAAGCGTTCAAACGTGGCGTATTGGACACGTTTGAACGCTTACGCCAAATTGATGGAGGTTCTTAAAAGGAAAGGGCTAGATGAGAAGGACCGAAGAAATTGAGATGTAGCTCTAAGAAAAATGTTTAAGATTTCTTGGAACCAGTCCGTCTCAAATGCTGTAGTCCTCAAACGAGCACAAATTAGCCGCATGCTTATGATGACCATCGTGCGTAGAAAGGTGGCTTTTTTCGGACATCTTCAAAGAGGATCCCTATTTGAGTACCCACGGTTGATTCTAGAGCGCACGATGTCCGGAAAAGGAGCACCTGGTAGACCGACGCGGCATTCGATGACCGATATAACTACGCACAATTAAAAAGACTTGCCCAGGACAGAAGAGTTTTACGCATACTGACCGCCGAATTACATTTTGAAGAAGGCATTAGATGGTGATGATAATTTTAACTTGGTGACATAAGCTATATTACTTTAATAGATATATATGCATTGATACAACCCAAGGTGTGAAAGAATTGGTCACGTAAAATCTATCATCGCGTACACTGCGGAAACTATTGTAGACAACAAAAAAATATTCTACAATATTATAGAACGTGTTAATGTCTACAAAAAAGTCCGATACCATATGTCCAACTACTGTAGTTATACCAGTATAACTACTTTTTTTGCATTTTAAATGTTAATAAATGTGCCGACTACGATCAAACCATATTATTCATACCTCTGTATTAATCCTTATCCTATTAAATGAATCCCTATGTCGCTATATCGCTGTATCATGCGTCCATGTCTAAACAAATTTCGATATTTCTTTTGTTGTTCTATTTATTATAGTCAGGACTAGGTTCCTGTGAAAGAAAAAAAATAACAAAGTTACGGAGAACATCAGAAATTTTAAGAAAGCTTAATCACCATAGATTTTTTTTAATGTAACCTTCTTTGTGCTTTTGATAATAAAAACTTTTTTAATGTAACCTTATGGCGTTTGACATAATTGTCAGTGATTGAAAAATGCTCATATATACCCTATATGTGTGTGTGTGTATGTAACTCTATATGAATAATTATAAGTATTTTTTCCTCCACCGAGAACGATAATTCCTCCTTCTGCACCATTACAACCTCGCGTAAGGAGGCCAAGGCTCTCCAACCTGTCTCATCACCATATGTGTAACTTGAAAATCTTTTTAAATACATTTATATATCAATACGAACGAAAAGTATCCCAGTTGAATAAAAGCCAGGAGATAAAAATAAACACTCGTCTTTCATATTAACATCAATGTTTGTTTTTTCGTATTTCACCCGTTGCTTTTAAATTTATCCGGGTGTGATTTTTTTTTAAATAGTTTATACTTTGTGCAATGATTATAGGTGTAGTAGAATTAACTCATGTTTTAGGTTCAACCATATAATGTGACATTACAAGGTATAAGGTAAGTAAGCAGCCCATTAACGTCCTACAGCTGGGCACGGGCTTCCTCACTCATATGCGAGACGGTTCTAGAGCATAGAGCCACCACGCTTCTCCAGTGCGGATTGGCAGGCATAGTACGCAAGTGCATTCTGTATATTTTCACTCTCATAGTCCGATGTTACGGGAATCCGACACGACCGGAGAGAGATCAGGTGCAGGACCGACGGCTTAACGTGCTCTCCGAGGCACAGGAGTGGATCACACCGCCAACTTCCCAACTTCGGGCAAATATTGACATTGATATCGATTTATGAATTGCCCCGAACCGGGACTCGAACCCAGAACCTCATGTCTGTAGTCGAACATGCTAACCACTAAATCAATGAGACAGTTGACACCGTTAGAACCCTACGTTGTTACTTGCACGAAGGTTTCCCTTATTTTAATTTTAATATTTGTTTTTACACAATTCTCCACTATTTTTTCATGCCTCTTTGTTCATTTTCGATGTACTCCTAACGATTTAGAAATTTTAATTTATAATGAAAAATACTTTTTATTACTTAAGTATAATTTCTTCTATCAACAAAGCTGCGTATGTCAACTTATCTATATATATATATACTCGTAGAGGTAAGAGTTTGCAAAATTCCACCCGCAAGGAGGGGGAGTATTGTACGTATGTTTCTTACTTGTAAAACAGATTGCCTAAAATAATGACAATACTACCAAAAAAAATAAGAACGAGTCGCTACAACTTACGAAATATTTATCAAGATAATAATTGTTTCCAGGTATATCCGAGTTGGCGTAATGATGCAAGAAAACGCTTTGCAAATAGTGGTAGCGGGTACGGTTCTCGACGGGACAACTTTAGGAAATTGAATTATCTATTTTGTCTAGGTCTGGACTGCTGGAAATATCAGTGATCAGATCAGGGGATTATCTTAAATCTAACCCAACTCTAAAAAAGTTAACAAGACTACCCTAGACATAAAATTTATATAACCAATAAAATAAATGTATGAACAATATTTGTGTCCCGTATATTTCTCGAGATTGACTTTTACGATACAATAAGAAGTATTACAATTGTTATGTCATTGTTCACCTAAGGGTACATCCTAGTCAGAATTTATTTTGAGGAAGTAGGTATTTTTGAAGTGAAACTTCTTTAGGCGCATGAGAGTAAAATTTTTATGGATGAAACGCGTGATTAGTCTCAAGAAGATGTGCAGTGTTTTTATGATAATTCGTTTGAAGGTGTAGTGTTAATATTTACAAATAACATGTGGCTTTTTAATCTGCCACTCGTCATTTAATATACTATTTACCATAAATTCTCTTTTTTTTAATTTTAATTCTAAACCAAAATTTAATTAATAAGTTTTAATATTGACAGAAAACAAGTGGCATTTTATTTACAATTCGTTATTTGAGGTTTCAATAATGTTATTAAAAATAAGTTTCAAAGGCAGCAAAAGTCGTTTGTCATGTCTTTTTTTAAAGAAAAGCCATAAAAATATTAATGATCCTTGGCTTTTACGCGGCACCTTACAATTTAGCTTTAGTGTTTCTAACAAGATAGTTGCGCTCTTTTCAGAATCTTCAATTAACCCTGTGTAGCTTCGCTTTGACGTTGAACTTAATTTCCAACTTATTCTTTTTTACTTAGATAGCGATTTCTCAGAGGAAATTGGCGCTTTACAAGTTTTAATGCCTAAATACCTAACAAAAACCGTAAAACTTAAATTTAATTTTAAACGGTAATTAAATTATAGGAATATTTTTAAAACTAAAGGGTAGTGAATTATTATTATTATTTCGCTGTGGGGCCCACTGAGGTAGCGGATACGCTTCGACCCTTGTGGATCTTTTGTACGCGCCCCATCCTTTAATCTCCCCTAAATGTACACAAAAACCCATTTCAGAAGTTTGAGAGTGGGCTTTAGGCTGGAGCCGTTAAAGTCCTCTGGTTGCGGATAGGCTACTCCCAGCAGACTCATTCGTGTCCTAGCTAAGCCATTGCATTCGCACAATAGGTGCCTTATCGTCTCCTCCTCCTCATTGCAGGCTCTGCAGGTAGTCTTCCGCAATGCTCATGGTTTTTAACATAGCCTTTGTACTATAGTGGCCCGTGGCAATTGCCATTGCATACCTTACCCGTCTTCTGCTTAAGTTTTTAAAACTTTTCGTGAAGCCTGGTCTTACTGCATCCAAGAACGTCTTGGAATGCCTTAGGCCCCTATAATTGTGCCATTCTGCCAATTGTTGGCATATTTTAATAGTGCGGCATTTATCACGCACGGTGCTATTGCTATACAGGGTTCAGGGCCTATGAACCCTCTGCTCGATCCAGCTCATCCGCTTGCTCGTTGCACTTTATACCTTCATGTTCTGGTACCCATGCGAACCTTACCGTATTGTCTTTTCCAAGACAATAAGGCTTCTCACACATTCTAGCACTAGGCTAGACCTGATTTTGCTTGTGTCAAGTGCTTTTAGTGCCGCCTGGCTATCGCTGAGGATGCTTATTTTTCTCCCAACAACTTTGCGGTTCAGTATTTATTTGACACGAGCATTTATAGCAAACATTTTTGCTTGAAAGACCGTTGTATTGCTCTAGGCTGTAGCTTTTGCTCAGCCCTTTGGTGTGTATACCTGCACCGGTTCCTGATTTCATCCGTGATCCATCAGTGTACCATGTCAGGCAAAGGGTAGTAAAAATTTTGATTTGCCAACATTAAAAAATAATACAATATGTATTATTTTTTAATATGATGATGTATGCTTAAGACTATACAGAATTATGTTTTAGCCTCTAATTATAATAATATTTACTTCATTCTTTGTTTTTCTTGTCCATACTTTATGCCTTGTTATTTTTTAGTGGAAACTTTATTGGTTTGTGTTTTGTCTATTAAGTTTATAATTAATTATATATTAAATAACTTTGTTTCCCAAATGAAATAAAATGAAATCTTCAAAATTTTAGCAGTTTGGTATTTACTACATTATGTATTTATACATTGTTAATAATGATTTACAAGGCAAATAGAAATGTAAAGAAAGACTTTAAGGATATCGTGGATAGACCCTTTAGGTATCCCTTTATATATTATGATACAGAGTAACGAGATAGTGCTTTACCTCCGTCCAATATTTTCTGGACATCCGAAGCTGAAAGTGTATGTAAGGGATGCGCTTCAGCGGCTTGTCTGAGGGTCTGTCTTGTGGGAAGCGAGAAGAACCTTTGATGCGCCAATCCCATTTTCAAGTCTGCCCATGCCGAGGCTTCACAAAGGGGTACAAAGCTGTTCCTCCTTCTCGCAATCGATTTCATCTGCAAAGTTAAGAATCATTATTAAATACTCTTCACCAGTTCCTACCGGGCATGTATTGTGGTGCCTTTTTAATTATCTTTGTAAAAAAATTAACTCATTCAATCAAACTGTTAATTAACTGATAGAGATTGCATACGTCATGCTTTATTCGTACAAATTTAGATTTAAACAAATTCAAGTCACTCTATCTCATAGATTATTGAAACGAGATGCTTTGTATTGCTTTTTTATATGTTTTTTGTACTGAGATCCAATTCAATAGAATTATTTCCTAAATCGGATATAACTGAGGTGCCATGCGTCACGATGCTTTTTTTGCTACATTTTCTTAAAGGGTTCTGCAGAAGTTTAATAGGAAGATAGAAATTCCTAATAGCACAAAAATACGCAACTTTTAATACCTGAGTAAAAAGCGGCCAAATAATGCGCATTAAAAAGTACATTATGGAAAGACACAAGAACGAAACCCTCTAAAGAAAGGCCAACCTCTTGGGTTAAATCGTAAACGCTGACTAAACCAAGATACATCAAATTAATGCTGTAAAATTGTATTCGATAAAAAGTTCCATTAAAAGTCCGTGATGATTTTATCCCTAAAACATAATCCACAGTATCCATTTTTATCTTATACATATTACAAGAAATATGTGCTACTTGCCAAGCTATTTTATACCATACAGCATTATCTCTTATCAAATTAAATAAATTAAATACGTTGTATATTTTATGTGGATTGAAACTTCTCTTAACAGTATTTGCTTTTTAATAGATACGAGTATCTTAGGAGATATCCGACGTTTGAAAAGATGAGGCATAGATGTCACTTTAAAAGATACTTTTTTCGTTGGGAAATTCCTTTAAGCACCCCGGAAGAAGAAAAAATCCTTACGATCGGGAGTGTGGGAAGGAAGTAAACGAAATACCCACTAAAACCCAGCAGATCCTTCCACATACTAGTCTATAGCTACCTAGTCTCCTTCAACTGATGGGTAGGAAGCATCAGCCACATTTTCCTTTTGGCTTTCATTTCACAGCAACTTAAGAAGTTTTCACTTCAAAAACAGCTTTAAACATAAGTAATATGTAGAAAATCGAATCTCGTTTTAGCCAGTAAGGTGTATATAGACTACGTTACTGGACTAATCAATGCCAGGGCACGGTGTATACAGAGACAGCAAACTGCAGTGTCGTCCGCTATCAATTTCCTAATGCACGGCCACGGCGGCGCTTGAATATGGATGCGGCACTCAGTGAATTCGGTCATTAGACTGCACCGTATAAACTGCACTCTAGACACGGACTACGTATTTAGGAGCTAAACATAATAACCAAATAGTACTAAATTGTTTGAATATAGTGAATAAAAGCACTAAAATGTAATAGATGTTTCTTACTTAGCTAGACGAGCTGGTGAACGTCNACTTAATGTCTTAAAATATAAAAACTTACATCTATAAATTGTTGAAGTGTGCAACTTTTTAAGGTAGCCACTACATGGGTTAAAATTAAATTAGTCTAAAAATACAATAAAATATAGATTATATAAAAATTTAAAAAGGTTAAAAAAAATTAAAATTGAAAAAATAAATGGCTACTTAATGCTTATAGTCAGAAACCCTCGCATCCCTCAACGATTTCGTAACTCGATTCCGGAAGTGGCTATATGAGTCATTAAATAGGTCTAGCTCGTCAGAAAGTTTATTATATGTAATAGATATTTCTTACTTAGCTAAACGTGAACGTCGGTATCATCTTATTATATTACTGGTTCACAGTGTACAAGTGAATACTTGATTGTGATTCCAGTTGTTGGTGATACCACCAAATTCAGGATTAGTAAGGACCATCACCAGTGAACTTCTCAGTCACTAACTTACTTCAACCGATGGATGTCCACTGCTGAACTAAGGTCTCACCTAATGATACCCACTGTGCCTGATCTTGTGCCGCCTGGCCTCAGTGGCTACCGGCGACCTTCTTTATCTCGTCCGTCCACCTTGTGGGAGGTTTGCCTACACTGCGCCTTCCGGTGTGGGGCCGACATTCCAGCACCTTCGAACCCCAACGTCCATCGGTTCGAGGGACTATGTGCCCCGCCCATTGCCATTTCATCTTAGTGATTCTTAGGGCTATGTCGGTGACTTTGGTTCTTCTACGGATCTCCTCATTTTTGATTTGATCGCATAGAAAACCTCCAAGCATAACTCTCTCTATCGCAAGTTGTGTGACTTTGAGATTTCGAACGACGCCCATAATCAGCGACCACGTTTCGGATCCTTAGTTGATCACTGGCACCACGCACTGTTCGAAGACTTTGGTCTTCTGGCACTGAGGAATATTGGACGAAAAGATCTTAGCGATAACTTGTATGGGAATATCCCAGGAAACTTATTTAGACAGAGATCAAGCATCGTTTGGCGGTCGATCCCCCATACTAATTACAGACGGAATTCCTTGCAGCAACTTACCAGTGCAGGGTTGAAGGAAGGGCTGGAGGCGAGAGTCTTAATTTGGACGAGATGCGATGGATTAGGGCCCATGCCGACAGGGTCCTTATCCAGATGTGTAAGGAGAATCTGGAATTCCCAAGTGCGGGTGTGTACACGGTGAAGGCAATTCGTCCACGCCTAGAACCATTGCTATCTATGCAGTACGGGTCGCTTTCTTTCAGACTAGTACAGGTGCTGACCAGACACGGATGTTTCGGTAAGTACTTGCATCAAATAGTGCGGCGTAAAGAATCACCTGTCTGCCATCAGTGGTGTCGCTGACTGGAGGGGATCTCTTATTGCCAAGTATAGTAAACGCAATCCTAGTGACATGATGGCATGTAGTTGCGTCCTTTTCGGAGGTTGTCATCTCGTTGAAGGAGGTAATGGAGACAGTAAGGGAAGGTGCTGATGCCCCGCCCATTTGAAGAAGGAGTCCGGGTGGCAAAAGGAGTCTTTTTGTACGACTCCCGCCTCCTCTTTAAATCACTTTTTTGCAGTTGCATTCAGAATAATCAGAGTGAATGCGTAAGAGAGCCTCTGACACCTCCAATTCAGGTTGATGAGGATGTCCCTGGGCTTTAGTAGGCTTTCTAGTTAAGCTAGCGTGTCCCACACTCCCTGTCCTCATGGTAGGGATGCGTAAAAGGATTACTCAAAATTAATTTAGCATTCAACCGACTCGGAATTCGAACCCAGGATTTCATGTCAGTATTCCAAAAAGCTGACCACTGGATCAATGAGGCATCTAAATATTTATACATTATATACATATTCAATACATGTAAATCTAAATCTAGATATTAAACACATAGGTAGGATCAAAAATTTCTTTTGAATATCCAGCATTTGTCTATTGGTAATCTAACAACAGCTCAGAAAGTTGGTTCTACAAAGAAACTGACAAGAAACCCAGACGTAGTTCTTTTAAACATTGGTTAAGTAGATTAAATTGTGTAACACTTTGCATAACATCAATTAAAATGGCATATTTCTTAAAAATGTTCCTTTTTTGTTATAAAAAAGTGTATGCTAAAAAACCAAGAAATATTTTTTTGAAATTTCCTTTTTTAAACATGGCGGTACAAGTTTTTTTTTTACTATACAAGTATATATTATTATGAATATATCATTTATTTTTATGTAGCTTGATATCTCTTTTAGTATTCTTTTATATTTAGTAGTTACAGTAGAAGTTCTGCTTGTGTTAAAATAACTAAGCGATTTAAGTTTCACATTACTTGTAGAAGGTAAAACCTTTGTAAAAATCATCGTAGCTATATTAATACTCGTAATGTAACGAGCACTTAGATGTATTCAGGTCGCTTTAATGAGTATATATAGGTTACTTTATTAGCTCATGTTGTACACAGATGCAAAGAACTAGTGTCCTGGGCTGGCATCAATTACCTAATGTACGGCAATGACGGTGTATGAATATAAATGCTGCATTAGGCACTGGAAGCTACGACGAAGTACTCGTGTTTCAGATTACGTATTCGATGCTTACTCTATATTGATGTGAAACTTCTTTAGGCGCATGAGAGTAAAATTTTCACGGACGAAACGCGTGGTTAGCGTCACGAAGATGTGCAGCGTTTTATGCTAAATTGTTTAACTACCCAACCGGTAGTTTTAATATTCACAAATAACATGTGACAATTTAATTTGGCACTCACGTCTTTTAATATACGACTTTTCATAAGTTATAAAACAAAAACTTCTATTTTCTAAATTTTAAATTAAAAAACAAAATTTCATTTATAATTCCAAACATAAAAAGAAAACATGTGGCATTTTTATTTACAATCAATGATTTGTTTTAATTTACGACATTCTCAACATTTTATTGGCTTTATTAATTAAATTCCTAATATATCTTCCTTTTACCTTCCTTCTAAGTCTCGGAAATCTAAAGTTTTAGATTTGTACAAATATAAACAAAACTTAAAAATTTGTTTGCCAAAGAAGTTTCACTTCTAACATGTGTACTTTGTACGCACGCACTTTTTTATTGTTTACAGGTAAAGAAGTATTACTTTTGGAAAGACTAACAAACTTGATAGTAAGATCTTGTATAAGAGTCTTCAATAACAACATCCTGTACATCTCCATCAAGAAACCTGCCAAAAAATGATTTATAACTGTGGCCAGTAGAGTCATTCTCTATTGTATTTGTTCATGAAACTTTCCCTCCTCTTTTGTTTTATAACTAACTTCTTTATATTCTGTGTATTCATATATTCCTTTACCTTAATCCTCAAGTATTTTTTATTACGTAGTACGATTAACAAGTAATAATTAACCCTTAACTGTGATGACATCTGATGGGACGTGATGATACATACTAAGATATAGCGCGATAATCTGGTACAATTTACCTCCTACGGTTTCTACACAGCATCATATCAGAACAAAAACCTCTTTCCTTGGCAGTACGTATTTGCTGGTAGGGTGGTATAGCCGAAGCCTGCCATATTTATATTATATATATATAAAATTAAATTTCACATTTAAATATAACAAATGAACATAGTCCTTAACGCGAATGTTGTTGAAGTGCTTAGCGAGAACGAACAAGCGCTGTTTCTTTCCCGCAAGCCCTTTTAATTGCTGGCACCAATCTGTTTGTTTTCTTTGAAGTTTAATTATTAAATTTCATTATAAAGGACTTATAATTTAGTTTAAAACTTCAACTCTAGGCACAATATATTCAATGCCACGAAAACGCCTTAAAACAGTAAAACTGTTCTTGTCTGGTGGGAATGGCCTTCTTTTGCGAGACCGTAATCTCGCTAAAAGAGGATCACAAGCGGGAGAGGGAGATTGAAGTGATTTCTCCATCTCACCATCTCACAGAAGTGGCACATGTGTGCGCTCCCGCTCTCTTTACCGTGAATTCTCAGTCGTAATCATCCGGAACAACAGTAAGCAATACACAAACTGATGCACAGGTATTGCATTGTATTAGCGGGAATTGCAGTGCTTTCTTCCTCACCTAGTTTTACACTCCTGATCCAGGATGGTCAGGATATGTGCCTAAACATATTTCACAGCGAAAAACAAATGAGTAGAGACACTCTGATGTAGGAGAGGGATTGCGGTTCATGCAAATCCCTCCGGGTTCAGTCGGTCGTCAGTTGTTCAAACTTGGGTCTTCGGGTTTCAATGTTCGCGTTCGGTGCTTCAAGGTTTAGAGATTCACGTACTTATTTATTGCTGATAGGATAGGTTTGCGCTTGACTCTGATTTAACATGACGGTAAGTAAAGATGGAGGCGTGTTAACTTGGTGAAAAACATATCTTTTATACTATCTCCAGAATATCGTAACTGAAAGCAAAAGATTTGTTTTGCGATGCGAAAAAAGTATTTTAATCTGGCCTTGAAAGTTTTCGCGTCTATCGTGTAGTCTTAAGTAAATCTACTTACAACATGTTATTATAATTTGTATTCTGTGCGAAATATTCGGTTTTTTCTCCTTATTTATTCAAGTCAAGAACTAGAGTATTTCAGAAAGGGATTTAAACTTTTATAACGATAATATTCTTAATAAGATTACTGTGTTTTAGACATCCCTAAATGTTATGAAATAAATTTTTAACAGATGTTATGACTACAAAATTATGAACGTTTGAGCTTGGATTTTTTTATTGCCTTTTCATATTTGTTTGCCTGGACTACTGATAGGATTCGGTCTATTACTTTAGACTTTTTTGTTTTGCCATCGCATTACTATCAAGCGCTAACCTCTCATAAATAATGAATATAAATATCCACGACGTTGCCGGCGTCTGTCCGAATAACCTTTGTTTCTAAAATAAAAATTGTCTTAGCATCAACCATCTGCCAGTGAAAGTCCCATCAAAATCGGCCTAGCCTTTTCAAAAATTATTCGAGAATATACAAATGCTTTCACATGCAGTCAATGAAAAGCTGTAAACAAATTACAAACAGACACTTCAATTTTATTTATCTACAGATTAATACGTAAGGCATAAACTTTTTTCGGACGGAGACGTATGAAATTTTACACACTTATAGTTTTTATAGAGAAGGAGAGTGGAATACTAATTTTTATTTTATTATGGATAAAAAATACATTAAATCAATAAATACACATACTACTATGTGTTTGACAAACACACGCACTCTTTTGTTTAATGTTGACGTCTGTGATCAAATTTTTGTAATAAAATTTCATAATATTGGTTGGAAAAATAGGCAGTGAATAGCCTTTACAGAATTGTGCTGATAATTACTTCACTATTTGAGTTAACCAATTAAGCACTATTTCTCTTAAAACAACCGCATCAAAAGACAACACTAGAGACTAAATTAACTCTATTGTTCCACTTTTACGCGTTTTAGTTACCTCGTATTGCATAAGATTTTGTAACTTTGCACAATATGTTTAGTAATTTTTAGTCATTTAAAGTGTTACCACAATAGTGCCTCATTGGTCGACTACAGACATGAGGTGCAGGGTTGAAAGCCCGGGTCGGGCCGAATCAGAAATTGATATTGATGTTTCTATTAAGATTTTCTCAATATTTGCTCGAAGTTAGGAAGTTGGCAGTGTGCTCCACCCACGTGCCCTAGAGAGCCGTTAGGCCGTAGGTTCTGCACCTGATCTCTCTCCGTTCGTGTCGGATGCCGACTGTAAGTGTGAAGGAATATGGAGTGCACTTATGTACTATGCTTGCCAATCCGCAGTGGAACAGCGTAGTGGGTCTATGCTCTAAAAACCTGAGTGAGGAGGCCCGTGCTCAGCAGAGGGACGCTAATGGGCCGCTTCTTACTTACTTAATTAGAATTTTAATAATACAATTAAATGAATTCATTTCGACCACTTGGTTACCACTAGATTAAATGCATAGATAAACAAAATAAGTTTAAGGTAATATTCTGAGTTTATTGCAGTGTTTTAATCATTTCAGTTACGTTTCCCTTTAAAATTTCATTCGTTTATTCAGCCATCTTACGTCGTTACACGCACAGCCAGTCGTAAATTTAAAATGTACAGGAATTATGAAATAAGCTCGCCGTGAGTCTGCTTACCCGGTTCTCTTGACAATTAGCGTTTCAATTTAAAAATTTTCAACGTGTACATTTTTTTGTTCATATAATTAAAGTTTAATGTTATAACGTTTACGTTTTCAAATAACGATGTCATTAATTAAAGTTGAAACGTTTAGAAACGATATCAATTATATTTAGAGACTAAACGATTATAATAAAAAAATGCATGCGTACACATGTCAGAAGTAAAACTTCTTTGGCAAAATATTTTTTAAGTCGTGTTTATAGTTATACAAATCTAAAATATTAGATTTCCGAGACTTAGAGGGAGGGAAAAAGGAAAACATGTTAGGAATTTCATGAATTGTGAATTAAATATTAGAAGTGTCGAAAATTGATACTAATAGTTTATTGACATTACTAATCTTTCGTATGAAATGAGAATCATCGAGATCGTTTCATCCAGTCGGAAAATATGAGGTAACAAACAAAAAACGCTCCACATTTTCGTTCCGCTAATAAGTACAATAGTAAGTAGCAGCCCGTTAACGGTCCACAGCTGGGCACCGGCCACCTCACTTCTAGGAGAGTGGGTTTTTAGAGCATTGACCCGCCACGCTGCTCCACTGCGGATTGGCAGGCATGGTACACAAGTACACTCTCTATTTCTTCACTCTCAAAGTCCAATGTGACGGTAACCCGACGCAACCGGAGAGAGATGAGGCGCAAGACCGACAGCTTAACGTGCTCTCGGCACGGGGGTGGATCACACCACCGACTTCCCTATTTCAGGCAAATATTAAGAAAACTTTAATAGAAAACCCAATATTGATTTTTGAATTTGTCCGACCCGGGACTCGAACCCAGGACTCCATGTCTGTAATCGAACATGCAAACCACTAGACAAATGACCAAGTGTAACGGATGAAACGTGTGACTAGCGTCACAAAGATTTGCAGCGTTTTTATGCTAATTCGTTTTAAGGTTAAGTAATTTTAATATTTACAAATAACATGTAGCATTTTAATTTGCCACTCGTAATGCAATATAATTAATATATTACTTTTCATGAAATATAAATTAAAAATATTTCACAAATTTTCATCTCTATATTTTATATTCAAAAACAAAATTTTGTTAATAATTTCTAATTTTTACAAAACAAAACACGTGCCATTTTCTTGAGATTCCAATAAATTATTTGTAGTAATTTTCGACACCTTTAATATTTTAATGATAATTAAATTCCTAACATTACTTTGTATATCTCTTACAAAACAAAAACTTAAAAATTAGTTTCACTTCTGACATGTGTACTTTGTATTTTAATTGTTTTATTTAATACTAGCAGACCCGACAGAATTCGTTCTGTCAAAAAGATTTGTAATGTGGCAGCTTTCAGTTTTAGAAATACTAAACAAACCAATCGATTCAATGACACACAGAATCTTTTTTGTTTTGAAACAAAATACGAGTATAGCGTTAATGGGTAGTTGCGTGGGTGGATGCGTGGGAGTACGGGGGTCGATGCATGGGTGGATGCGTGGGAGTACGGGGGTCGATGCGTGGGTGGATGCGTGGGAGTGCGTGGATGGATGCATGGGTGGATGTGTGTCAGTGCGTGGGTGCATGCGTGGGTGGATGCGTGGGTGGATGCTTGGGTGGATGCGTGGGTGGGTGTGTGGAAACGCGTTTATAAGCATTGAAGTGACGTAAGACATTTTGCCAGTCTTTGTGCGCTCGAGTTTTCGTACCAGAAACAAATGACTGTCCACATAAATTTGAAAAAAAATATGGTAAAGGGTTGATGGAAATCAAATAGTCGAATGGTCATGGTCTCATGCCGATCGGTCCAGTAGTTTTCAGGTTTATCGATAACAAAGAAAAAAGAATTGCATTTATATGTATAGGAGATTGTATCTAGCCACGAGCAAAGCCTTTCATGTATCCAAACTTTACTATGCCAGCAATAGAATCCGGATTCTCTACTAACAGAGAATTTCATGTTTACTATTATTTTTTAAATAATAAGCTATAAATATCACATCACACAGTTTAGTTAATGGAAATAAAAATGCTCAAAACTTCTACACTTTTTTGAGAAGGAAACTGTAATAGTAAGAACTAAATGATGCCTTCCCATGATCCGAAGCTGTGACCCATACAAGAATCTACGTCTCTCTCCTTTGGGCAATCGTTGTTCTTTATAAACTGTTATAAAGTTATTATATTGAAAATCTACGAGGCGCTCCGTGACTGGTTTAGCTATCTAGGTCAAGCCTCCGTGCCTAGCAAGATAACAGGCAATTTTGTAACGTTAAACTTTTACATAAATTGCTTACTTGTTTCGTTGAGTGCTTATTTAACTTTAATAGCTAGGAGTACTATCTCAACATCCATCAGTGGACTCACTAAGTAATGTAACTTAATGAAACTTACATATATAAGTATTAATTAGTTACATAAGATTTCACTTCACGTAGTAATAGTGTTTGTACAAAATGGTCATTGTATATATAAAACATTGTTTCCTGCAATGACGTACCCCAAATGAGGCACATTAGAAAGACAACCTTATATATATTTTTTTTTAATCATGTGTCACTCAATGACCTCTGACATGGTGGTCAGAGCTTGTTCTTAGCCTTTTTTATACTTTATCAGTCAGTTAGTATTATAGTCGCGATTATTTTATTTATTATATTACATATCTAAATATATTTGTGTTTATTATTTATTTTCTTTTATTATTATGTTTGCTACCTTTTGGCAAAATTCTAGGAGATTTTCTCTAGTACTTTCGGTATTCATTAGGTTTTTTACATTTCCTGGTTTTATTTCGGCATTTATTTTTAATTCGACGTTATTTCTTTCTAAAGCAAATCTCGGGCATTCTGTTATTAGGTGTAATATGTTTTCTATCTTTTCTGGTTCACATTTGCATTCTGGGCTGTTTTTTCTTTTGTATTTATAAAGATAATCAGAAAATCCACCATGTCCCGTTAGAATTTGCGTTATAGTAGAGTTAATTTTTAAGGTCCTACTTATTCTGTAGGCAGGTTGTATGTCGGGTAAAAATATTTTTGTAATCTGAGCTGACAACCTTATATTACCTACATTTTAAAAAAGTTGTTGATCTAACGACTTCATGGGCACATAATTGTTAAGCAATTAAGGATTAAGGCAGAAACCACTTCATTATAAAACGCCATTGGTATATATACTTTTAATAGTATATTACACACCTAGGGCCAAAAGTATGATATCGCCGCCCGCGTATTTAATTCTCATATAAAACAATTAGGCATTTAATTATTCGGAAAGCAATGTGGCACTTTCGTTACTGAAAATAGCGATGGAATCACGAACTTTCGTTACAGGTCTGATGAGAATTAATAATTTCACATTATTTTATACTTCTTATCTTTGGCTATTTATTTCGTTGCGTCATCAAAATTTGTAATTAACTTAATTCACTTTTTCACTTAATTCTTCTTTTGATTCGTTAAACTTATTTTTAAGCTATGATATAGTTTATATTTGAAGAAGTACATCACTGTTTTAATGACCTCAACTATAATTATTATTTCCTTTTTTTTTAATTCGTTATGGTATTACTATCACCGTTGTTTATGTTATAGTTTATACTTAGAGCTAATTCTTATTAAAATATATATATAGCTTCTAGCCCGCCGTTTGCACTTTGTGCATTGAAGTATGTAAATAAAACAATAATTATACGTTTTATTTTATAGAGAATTATATAACAGAAATTATATCATATCAATATGAAAAATAATAAATATGAACATATATTAAAAATGAGAATTCTTTTCTCTGGGTAATTGATATTTAAGCGAATATATTATTTATAAGGCGAATGTTTCGATACACGATTTAAATTGTTTAAATAGAAATAATTGATAATCCAGAGATATTTCATTTTTTCGAAGGATTCGTGGAATTTCGAATCGAATATCAATATTCGATTAAGAACGACATTCGCACACCCCTACTACTAAACTCACGAAATCATTACGCACTACAAAACTACTCGCCAAATTAACTTCAAATTTAGCAATGACTTCTGCGGTGATGTAGACGCTCCCTAAGAATCTACGTCCCAATATCCTCAGCAAATGTGAAAGCGAAAGCAAATCCTATTTTAAGGAATTAGCTAGCGCAATGTTGCTACCACTCGCTTTACTAACAGAAATCCGAGGTTCAATCCTCGGCAGGGAAAATTTAAGAAATTGCATTTCCTGAGTGGCTATGGCTAGTTTTCAGCAAAGAGTTGCCGTCAAGAAAAAGATTTGCGTTCCGATACAACGCAACGACAGCCTCATTGGTCTAGTGGTTAGTATGTTCGACTACAGACATGAGGTCCTGGGTTCGAGTCCCGGGTCGGGCCAATTCAAATATCAATATTGAGTTTTCTATTAAGATTTTCTCAATATTTGCCCGAAGTTGGGAAGTTGTGTGATCCACCCCGTGGCACGTTAAGCCAACGGTCCTGCGCCTGATCTCCTCCGAGGAGGCCTGTGCCCAGTGGGACGTTAATGGGCTGCTACTTACTTACTTACTTACAACGCCGTTTAGAAACCCTAAATTATTAACCAAGTTACGCTTTCCTTTACGATTGTGTTGTCACTTGCTATCAGGTGAGATTATAATCAGGCGCTAACCTGTCTGAAATAAAAGAAAACTCAAAAACTACTGACCGAATGTTTATAAGCTTATCAGCAATATATGTACTACTGTGTGTCATCACTTAGCATCAGCAGTTTAAAAACAACTACTTGACTGAATTGAAACATCGAACTGGTTACGTGTACCTTAACAAACAAAACACTGTGTACACTAAAGATAAGAGAGGCGACGTGGCGACGCTTCGCTATGCATGTTTAACATGAAAAAAACTACTTCCCAAGGTACACTTTCTTTACTTCAATGTAACCATAGATATGTACGGAGCAGTTTATTTTCGCCGCGTCGCACTCCCCTAAATTAAAACGATAGTAAGTATTAAAAACTCTTAATTTAGACCCATTGTTTGTTACTCACAATAATAATTGGTAGCTAGAGGGTCCATTTCTGAAAAGCTCCACCATTGGCTTCCTTTTCGGTAAGAACAAAAGATAAAATACTGAGATACCTACATTGTTTCCCTACTTGTTGTTCTTGGGATAATGGCTACGTCTAAGAATTTAAGAAAGGATAAGACTGTATATGTCTTGATGAAAACAAGTAATGTATATTAACTCTTAGATCTATCTGTAATTTTGAACGATAAACTTTTAAATATATACAGTACTGGAAATTAAATAAAATTAATATAATTCTACTAGCTGACTCTCACAACTTCGTTTACGTGCAAATTGTGCCACGAATGATATGTAAATGTTCATTCTTCATTTGTGGGTTTTATAACGTTTTTTACAGCAGAACACATACTTAATAATCTTTCAGTAAAAGAAAAACAATTTTTTATGTATCATAATTTCAAATGAAACCATATCCTTTGCTCTAAGTCGGAACAAAACCGGTAACATGAAAAAAATCATCAAAATTAGTTGAGTGTGGTGGCAGGTGGAGACAGGAGGTGACAGGAAAAACGTTAAATAAATGGGTATTAATTTCTTACTTTATTTTAGAATAAAGTTTGAAATTATTTTGAATTTTTCTTCAATAACCGTTTAAAAACGTTATAAACGAAAAACTTCTCGATTCAAATTATTATTAACAAAATTAAGTAAAAAAGTTTGAAAAAAAAACAGTTTTTCGGAAATTTGTCATTTCTTGGACAAGTTTTGCTGGAGGGTAAAGTTTGCGCATTGCTCACCAGCGTATGGAAGTGGAGTAAAATGGTCTGCTTATGCGAGACTGTTGTTTCACTGAAGGAGACACATGAGAGGCAAAAAGAGGACGCTGTTGTCACACTTTTACTCCGGAGGTTAGTAGGTAGGAGGCGCAGATTTACGCTTCTCCTGACTCCTTCTTAAGATTCCCAGAGGAATCTTCCGAAGTACCAGGATAGATTACGTCTACCGATCCTCTGGTGCTCCACTTAAGGATGTGGAGGATAACGCGGAGGTTTCAGTGGGTATTCTGGCTTGCCAGTGAGTCCCACTCTCTCGATAATATATGAGGCACATCGGGGTGCGTGCATTCACCTAAATACGTTTATAAGGCGCTCTAAAAACTTCCAAAAAAAATAGTGACAGTGTTCTAAAATTAAATAAAAATTAAGTGTGACAGTGTTCTAGCGTAATAAACTTCGAAAATACTCAACCTATTTTAATGATGTGTTCCATCTGACTGGATAGCATATAAGTTAGATTTTTTTGTCATTTTTAGTGAAAAAACAAATTTATAGCACTTTTTTAGCCCAGCGATCATTAAGTATGACTTCTGCTATCAACTTAATAACGTAAGCTATCTATAAGTGCCACTATTAAATATATGCATACAAAGTTAGACTGCCTCATTGGTCTAGTGGTTAGCATGTTCAGCTACAGACATGAGGTCCTGGGTTTGAGTCCCGGGTCGGGCCGATTCAAAATCGATATTGAGTTTTCTATTAAGATTTTCTCAATATTTGCCTGAAGTTGGGAAGTTGGCGGTGTGATCCACCCCCGTGCCTCGAAGAGCACATTAAGCCATCGATCCTGCGCCTGATCTCTCTCCGGCCGTGTCGGGCCTCTGCCCAGCAGCAGTGGTACGTTCTGGTCTGGTTTGGCCGTGGCTAGTTACCACCTTACCAGCAAAAACGTACCGCCAAACAAAGAGATTTGTGTTCCGGTACGATGCTGTGTAGAAACCGTAGGGGGTATATCGCCTCTTGACAGATTAGCCCGCTTCCATCTTAGACTGTATCATCACTTAACATCAGGTGAGATCACAGTCAAGCGCTAATCTATCAGCAGTAAAAAAAAACCATATAAAATAAGTAATCTTCTTAAAAATCTATAGCTGAAATTCAAAAGATATCATCCCTTAAAATATTTAAGTCAATTAAACATAAAAGTCATTTGTTAAAATATAGAGGTATCTTGTTCTGTGCCGTTATGAATATTAATAGTGCCGCATTAAATTTCATGACACGAAAAATCACTTAAGCATCCTGCGAGTAAATTCCTAATAAATTAATGGCCGGGTCTAAAATAAACTAATTAGCTGAAATAATGTTTGTAATGGTAATACAAATTATCAAAATACGTTCATTTCTTTAAAATATTCCAGTTTGCGCTTGAGATTTAAACAATTCGTAGTCTGGAATTAACAATTTGATAGAAATTATTGTGTCCCAATTCCATTTCGATGAAATCATTTTCAAGAGTACCGTTTGGTTGATTGAATGAAATTGGGATAAGGTTTTAATGGATTTCAAAAAAAAGCTAGTTAATAGTCTATCAGTTAGACATCTATTCGTTAGCTGGCATGATAATGAGAATACTTAATTGATGTAATATGAAATTTCTCACTTTTACAAAGATTTATTGAAGTTATACTTCTTTTGGCGCGTTACGGAAAAACGATCACACCATCACAACAAACCGACACTCTGAAGTTAGCTATAGTCAACATTTTAGTTTTTTTTATATTTTAATTATATAATACCTTATATATTTTATAATATCAACGTGACATTCTTATAGAAATTATAACTTTCAGACTTAACTACTGAAAACAGATTATAAACTATTTATATCCAAGGAAAGGTAGTTTACGTTTATTATTTCTACAAACGTAAAATAAGGCGAAAGATATCTTACTTTAAAGATTTTTATATTGTTACGCCAAAGAAATATAACTTCTAACGTGTGTATATAATTACACACACACTTTTTTTAATTTTCAGCACACATTCGAAATAATCATGTCGAAAACGGAAGAAGATAAAGGTATTATAGTTTATTCTAATTGTGTTCTCCCTGGAAATTGGTATGAGGCTTTGAAACTTGAAGAGTACAAGTTGAACAAATTTTTGGAGCATTGAAAATTGATGGGGTGATTTGATGTTTTTTTTTTAATTGCTGACAGTTTAGCACTTGACTGTGATCTGACCTGATGGTAAGTGATAATACAGTCTACGACGGAAGCGCGCTAATTTGTTAAGAGGCGATATATCCCTTATGGTTTCTACAAAGCATCGTACTGGAAGACAAATTTCTTTGTGTGGCGGTACGTCTTTGCTGGTAGGGTGGTAACTAGCCACGGCCGAAGCCTCCCGCCAGTCCAGACTCAGACAAATTAGAAAATACAATTTCCTTAATTCCGTCCTGAGGCCGTAGAAAGATATATGTTGGCCAGATATAGGAAAATGAATGAGAACCTGAATAAGCCAACGGTATCGACTCAATCCTCGGGCAGTATTGGTTTTGACGGTAAGATAGCCGTCCTCGCACCCCTCGCACAAATGCTTCGAAAACTTTTCCTGGGCTCTGTGGCGGCATGTACCCGCTTTATCTCAGCAAGCATCCCAAGTCCAACGCTAGATGACGAATCTTCCCAGTTCAATGACCAAGTATTACTAGATTTGAACAAGAAGGGAACCTGTTAATGTTAACACGGACATTATAGTCAATCACTGTGCCACGAATGTAAACTTGAGTATCAATATGGGTTACTGGGCGATGGGATTTCATGGAAAAGTTTGCACCTCATTGATGAAAACCTGCTTAAGGTCAAAGAATTACTTAATAACGTGTTACAAATATATGTACGAGGTGTGTTCAAAAAGTATCGCGAATTTTGAATTTTCGCGGGTTACGTATATTCGAATTTCGATTTTTTTGTGGCGTTATGTTGGTACTCATTTCTCTCATTTATGCCGACAAGCTCGGCTATTTTGAATGTTCATTTAGTTGTTGACAGCTGCTTTGCTTGCACGTGTTTTGGATCGTCTTCGATTTTTACCTATTCAAAAAAATGGATCAAAGAACCTGTATCAAATTTTGTGTGAAAAACGAAATTAAGTGCGCGGATGCATTCCGAATGTTGACTGTGGCATACGGAGAAGCTACCTTGGACCGAAGCAACGTTTATCGGTGGTACAAAATGTTCTCAGAAGGCCGAGAAGATGTGAACGACGAAGAGCGTGCCGGACGCCCGAGCACTTCAACAACAGACGAAAAAATTAATGAAGTGGAGAAAATGGTATTGGCCAATCGTCGAATCACCGTTAGAGAAGTTGCTGAGGACCTAAACATATCGATTGGCTCGTGCCATTCGATTTTTATCAATGATTTGGGCATGAGACGGGTCGCCGCGAAATTCGTACCAAAATTGCTCAATTGTGACCAAAAACAGCATCGCATGAACATTGCTAATGAGATGTTAAACTCTGTCCGCGACGACCCAAATTTGCTCCAGAGGGTCATAACTGGTGACGAATCGTGGGTTTATGGTTATGACGTGGAAACCAAAGCTCAATCATCTCAATGGAAGCTGCCGCACGAACCAAGACCGAAAAAAGCGCGCCAAGTTCGATCGAATGTGAAAGTTTTGCTGACAGTTTTCTTTGATTGCAGGGGCGTGGTGCATCATGAGTTCTTGCCACAGGGAAGAACGGTCAATAAGGAATATTACCTGCAAGTTATGCGCAATTTGCGCGAAGCAATCCGCCAGAAACGCCCGGATTTGTGGAAGAACAAAAATTGGCTTTTGCACCACGATAACGCCCCTGCTCACACATCGTTGCTTGTGCGCGACTTTTTGGCCAAAAACAACACACTAATGATGCCGCAGCCACCGTATTCCCCAGATCTGGCCCCCTGTGACTTTTTCTTGTTCCCTAAACTGAAGAGGCCCATGAAAGGACGACGTTACTCTTCTCTTGACGAGATAAAGACGGCATCGAAGGAGGAGCTGAACAAGATAAAAAAAAATGATTTTTTGAAGTGCTTCGAAGATTGGAAAAACCGTTGGCACAAGTGTATAATATCTCATGGGGATTACTTTGAAGGGGACAAAATAGATATTCATGAATAAATAAATAATTTTTGAAAAAACACAAAATTCGCGATACTTTTTGAACACACAGCGTACCTCTCGCTAGTTGAAGTATTTTTAAAATATTTTGTACAACTGGACTGGTAGGAGGTGAGTTACCACCCTACCAGTAAACAAGCAACGCTAGGCAAAATGATTTGTATTCCGGTATGTTGTTGTGTTAAAACCATAAGAGGTAAATCGTCTCTTACCTGATCGTTTCCATCTTCAAGTGTTTCATTACTTACCATCAAGTGTGAACACAGTCAAGCGCTAACCTGTGGTCAATAAGGAGAAATATTCAGTTGATTTTAGTTACGAGAGTATTAGCAAAGGCGTGTCATCAAACTGAAGATGAAATCAAAGTGAAGGAATAGAGGCTGCACTTGTGTATGCCTGCCAATCCGCAGTGGAGCAGCATGGTGGGTCTATGCTCTAAAAAGCGTCGCTCCTCGGAGTAAAGAGGCCTGTGCCCAGCAGTGGGACGTAACTGGGCTGGTACTAACTAAGTAACACTCTACTAGAAAAAATATTGAATAATTAAAAAATTGCAATTTGAAGTTTTAGTTTCTTATTTTGAGAGTTAGTTAACAAAAGATTAAAAGTCTTACAAAACAATATAACAGATAATTTGTTAATTGAGCTTTGATTAACTTTTTTTTAAACCTCAAAAAGTCTATGTTTCGAAGAGATTGCCGTTTGAATACAAAAAACAATCTTGTGTGCAATTCACACGTGGTGAAAGTGAAACCTTCAAAAATGATGGCGTGAAGATAATGAGACGACTGTAAATTTCGGCAACAGGATAATTGTAGATTTCAGTGATTAATGAATTTATATGTCTATCTCTTTTTACTGTCGTTTTTCGTTTCATCGACTTTCAAATCACAAGGTTGCTAAAGAAGTTTTCACTCCAAAAGTAATTTTATCTTGTCAATCGACATTTCAGCTATTTAATAATAATAAGCTTTTGGGAACTCCAATAATGTTTTTACAAAGATTCAATTTCATTTTTGATATAAACAAGAAACTTGAAGACTAAGATTTTATATATCAATTCTCTCTTTTCTGACACTTCAAATTTTGAAAACATTTAATCCATTAAAAAGGTAAATTATCTTTTACTAGGTCCTTAAATTGCATATAAGCTACACATTTCATACTCCATTCATTCAATACTTTTACCAATACGACTAACCTAAAAAAACAAAACGTGAACAACAATAGAATGTATATAAACCATGCATCATATAGAACGTTCCTAAAAGTAAATTCCACGTGGGGAACTGATTTTTATTGTGAAATTCTCCGCTGTACTGTATTGCATACTTCAGAGCTACAGTTTTAATAATGGCCGTGCAAGTTGAACCGAAAAATATAAAAGCAAATAAAGGAATAGAATATTTTTAGAATGATCGGTCAAATGGTATGCATATGGAGTTTGAATAAAATCTTATGTATTTCAAATATAAAAAAAAATCGACCCAAACTATAGACTTTGTAACCATTGAATCGATATGGCCCAATCGTGTTTCAAAATTCAAATTCAAGTGGGCCTTTACAGCACATATATTATCACAATGAAATTATGTAAGAATGGTGATGTTATTAGAGGCGACGACTTCGAATCTATAGTTACGAGGGTTCCTTCGCGACCTGTTCTGAGAACAGCCCACAACAAACTCAGTCGGCTGTCCTTTTTTACAATCATCATTACAATATTTCAAACTAAATAATAGAAAGTGAAATGGCAATTATATTGAGCGAAATAGTGTTTGTAATTTTTTAACTATTTCTTCTTTAATCAATTATTATGTATATTTTATAAAGGTACTTCGTAGTTTTATTGTAATTATATGGTGCATGTTTTTTTGGCGCATGGAAAATGCATTTACGCACCCCGCCTGGGAGACAGACAGGAGTGTGGGACTCGCCGGTTGTAGAATACCCACTAAAACCAAGCGTAACCCCCATCATTTGGGAATCGAAGGACCAGAGGTTCGTTGTGGCATTCCACTCTGGTCCTTCCGAATGAAGCCGATTTAAAAGTGCACTACAGGGGGAGGAGTCGGATAAACCTCCGTCTCCTGTTTCGTATTCCCCTCCGTCGTGGGTACTGTGCTTCAGTTGCATTCGCCCTCTCTCTGTGCCGTGCCTCCTTTAGCGAAATGATAGTTTCGCAGAAGGTGGCAACAGCTTTCCAGGCCCGCCCGTTGACAAGCATTGCACCTATAATACTTGCCAATGAGAGGTCTGCACTGATCTGTGACGTCAGAAGATGACACTGAGGTCCCCAAGCAGGACATTCCGCCATCATATGGTGCGCTGATGGCTCACAGCCAACGATTTGGTGCAGGTATTTTCCAATGCAGACATGGCCGGTTAGCAACTGCACCAAACGGTAGGAAAGCACTCCTTGTCCTCTACCCAGCCATTGCTCGAAGTGAGAGCGTCGTGCCGCTATTACGGCTCCACGGGCCACTGGGGACCCGAGGTCCTCTTTCCATGCTTGGATTAAGGCTCTGTCAGCAATAACCTTGACCTTCCTGACCTCGAGTCCCCCTCTGGCCCAATTAATACTTAAAATGCATGCTGAGACTACCATTTAGTAAGTTTACTTTAAACACGAAACCTTTTATCTATTTTCAATAAGTAAGTAGCAGCTCATTGACGTCCCACTGGTGGGCACAGGTCTGCTCCACTCATATAAGCAGTTGGTGTCCATTCTCAAATAAATAAATAATCGTAAACAACCAAATTTACATTAGCTAGTGCTTTTTTAATGTGACCAGTTAGAAGAACGTTTGCTGGTTGGTTTTTAAGTCTATAACTAAAACAGGTAGAAACAATTCAATGTGCAGATAAATCAGTACATATAAATGACAATGTAAAAGTGTTTTTGTTGTAACAATCGTTTATTTTTCGCTATATAAAGACTGGTATTTGTAACGCTACGTGCATTTATAAAACACGCTCGTGCGCTTCGCGGATACGCAAACACCGCTCCAATCGCAATCAGGCCGTATGCGATACAGCCCCTAACGATTACACAGATATATTGTTAGCATGGAAGTGTCATGTAATATTTAAAATAATACATCTTAGTTGGGTAAAAAATTTTGTAAAGCGTTACGCAGGTAAGTATAAATATTTATAAGCGAAAAAAGTTTCACTACCTACACGTGGACACACAAACACACGTTTTTAGTTTTAAAAGTAACTTCTATACACATGTATGATGACTTGGTGAATACGTGACGAAAGCGTTATGAAAACGTTACGATTGTTCGGAAAACGCAAAAATAATAAACTATAATATTGACTAATACAGTGGCCATACTTAAAAATACCAAAAACATTGTGCAATATGACAAAATTGTATGCAATACGAGGTAACTTTAACGAATGGAACAATTTTGTTCAAAGAGTCTTTCGAGGTATGTTTCGTGGAATAGTTGTTTTAAGTGACGTAGTATAGTGCAAGTTGTGTAAATTCCTTTAAAGTACAAACAAAAGAGCACTGCTTCAAGTACGTCAACAGTTGACCGACCTCGACATTCAATCACAGTTGTCCAATTTCATTAAATGTTGTTAATTGATTTTGTATTTTATTTAATTAATTTTTAAGTTACAACTTTTACTGACTTTTTATTTTATTTTTGGTTTTTTTCTAATATTCTTTACTGCACTGCATTACATTGCAAATCTACCATTTACTTTCCTTATGCCAGAAAGGTTCTTACGCCGTTTGCACTTTGTGCGACAAAGTTTTATTAATTCGAAAAATTAAAATAAACTTTTTCCCATATTTTAGAGTGAAGCAGGTTTCAAAATCATTTGTCAGGTTAAACATATACATTTTTAATAAGACACCGCAATCAGTTTTAGATTTGCCTCCACATAGTTTTAAGAAATAATGTATTTAAGCGATAAAAAGGCTTGGACTTGATTCCAGTCGTACACAGAAGTAATACAGTATACAATTTAACAAACAAAACTATATTTAAAAGAGTAACCGCTGAGTTTCTTGCCGGTTTCTTCTAAGCGGAATCAACTTTCCGAACCGTTGGTACATTTTTTACAGACAAACTACTGACCATTTAAAAGTGCTTTTTGAGCCTACTTCATTCAACAATATTTTGATTTTGATTTTAGTAAATGTATCGAGAAAGTGTGAGCTAAAAATGAGAATTTAATGAAAAAAAATCATTTGTCTCGAGTGCACTCTTGACGCAACAAAAAAATCTATAAAACGGTGAATCGCAAATTGTCTTGTGTCGAGCGTTTAGCGCGCCGCTTCTGTTTATACAGAAAAGTAGGGACTGAAATGCATACACATCCCGGAACGGAGCATTTTCAAGATGACGGCAAATAGGCACAGTACGCTAGAGTAGGCTTTCAAGGAAAATACTGATTTCATTACTCAGAGTTTACACTTCAATTCAGCTTGATATTTTTACTTGCGTAAATTCGATACCAATAAAAACCACGGTTTGATTAAAACAAAAATGGTATACAAAAACTGTCGACCAGTTTCACGCAGAAACTACTTTGACGAATAAATGGTGCGACTACTGATTGTGATTAAAATAAGATAAATTATACTAACTTTTCTATGTTTAGATATGAGTATTATTATTTGCACCTCCCGCTACTGTTTGTTTTTCAACGATCTTTTTGGTTTTAACCAACGTTTGTCAGTAAGAGTTCGCTTTTGATGATAAGATCGCCTTTGCACACAAAAATTTCTAAGCTGATCGCTTACATATTTTAGAGTGTAAAGGCGATTATAATTTATTTGTGGATTAATAAAAACGATCCTTATTTAAAAAAATCGTGGTTTTAAAATGTTTTATTAGCATTATTTACGCTTTATCATGTTAGTGCAACTACATGAATCGCTAACTTCATAAAAAATACATGACTAAAAATAATCAGCAATAAAATCATAAACACCTGATCTTGGAACGCATGGGTCAACGACCGCCAGCTGCCGGTGCGGCGCAACCAAATGCTAGCTAGCGGCGTTCATTGACCCAGCTGAGACATTAGCTGATCTTGATTTTGTGTTTCATTGCCGGTTTATTTTTAGTAAATTTATGTAATTTTTCGTCAAAAATCGTGTCAACGAACGCACGCGGCCGACGCCGGGGTCCGTGTAAAAGATACTAAATTAAGCGAAGCGAGCGTCAGCTGATTTTTCATTTTGTGTTTCATTGTAGGTTTTTTTAGTAAAGTAATGTATTTTGTATGATGCTGTTGTTTCATTAAATTGTCCTTACACGATGGAGCGTAAATAATGCTAATTAAACCTTTTAAAACTATTTCTATAACTGTCATTAATACTATTAACTGTCTTTGTTTTCGGAAACGGTCTTCTAACACCTTGTGTACCATTTTACTATAAGTATATAATAGATTATACAGAACTTAAACAGCACGAGCGAAACAATAAATTATGTCAAAGTTCAAAGTCAAACTTCTCTGTACATTTCAACTATTAATAACACTGTTATCAGAGAAGCGAACGCTTGAACACTATGAATACTTTAGCTACGATAAACAATTTGCTCTATTGCGAATACTTTAGTAAACTGGATCGAGATAATGTTATAGGGATATAATGATTATAAAAATACTTAATTTGTAGACATTAAGATAGAACTATTTCCTATTTTAATATCATCTCCAATAAACATGACTAGACTGGAAAATGTGCTCACTTTTAAACCAACCGTAAACAAAACGATTCATTTGCTTTCTTTTAATGATCGATACGATTTAAAGATCTTGATTTGTTAAAGATGGGTTTAAAAGTAAAGTTATGTAAAGCGAAATTTTACAATCTATACTAGTGCAATATAATAAAACAAACATATGAACTGTGATAGTTTATTTGGTTGAATATCGCAGAAACTACTGATAGTACATTTATCGAAGTAGGATATAGGGTGTATAAAACGTCACAAACTAATGAGAACAGAGTCTCAATATTGCAAAAACTGTTAAAATTTATTCCTTTTGAGAGCTTCTATTGCGAGCCTTGTGTATACGGTAAAAGAACTATGTAAAAATCAATTACACCTTAGATTGCCTGTGTTAACTACTGGTAGTAACATGGGACGATAGTTCTGTCTCAACTCGGGCAATCATAAATATGAGCATCTTTCTTTTAAGTCATAATGTGTGATATCTTCTTTACTTCTCGGTATGCTTTGTACCAAAATATGCGTAGACATAATACTAATCAAGAGAAAAACAAAAACTAAATCATTTACAAAGTGACCGTTACAACAGTGCGTGTGTCACGTCGAACGTCGTTCAGTTTTTTGGTGATATTTTAGAATCTGTAAGTTTATTCGTGATTAATTGAGTTTTTGATTATATAAGTGATATAAATAACAATGAAAACCCTTGAGTTAAGTTTTAATTTTTATTATTTAACTATTAGCAAACATAAAAGTCATAACATTGGGTTGTCTTTCAAGAACATTTAAGTCCCAAGAGCCACTTTAGCGTCATTTGACCCGCGGGACATTCGACGCAAAAAACGTACGTGGGTGTGATTTACGTTGGACAGATTACTCATTATTATTTTGCTTTTTTGTACATGGTACTTGGAAAAAATGTTTTTTTTTTTCGGAAAAGCGAAGTATTATGACGGTGTTATTCTTCTTAAATAGTTTTAAAAAGTAGTCCTGGATAGCATCTACGATAGGTAGATTTTAACGTTGACTTACTATATCCTTTTTATGTTAATCATATTTGTTCTGTCTCTTAAATGACATAAACGAAATCGGGCCGGTACCTTAATTATACAAAATAATTAATCAGTGAAAAACTTAAAATGATAACAGTCATAGATAATGATTAAGGCCGAGAATAGGTGGCAAAATAGTCGAGCAAGATTCAATATAAAGCAATGAATTTATACAATTACATAAAGAACAAACAAAATGCAAATTCATTAAGTATATTACTTAAAGTACCGAGCAAAATTAATTCTGCAGCGGTTGCAAATACTTCGAACAATCTAATTTGTACCCTCGGTTCATTCATTACTGGACAGTGAATTTTGTGTTTAAATTATTTTAAATTAATTAAATGCATTGCATAGTAAAACGACTAAGCTATACGACATAGAAAGGAGTGCAGAACTAACATTAAAACTCCAATGCTTGCAAACAATTTACCCCGTTGCAAATATACTTTGGACACAGTTGCTTGCATTAAGATTGGGGCTTCGCAATTTCTATTCTGTTCTGTTTAATTTCACTTTCTCGTGACTTTATCTGGTAAGAATTCTGTTGTATATTAATATATCTGAAGTATATATTTATAATGATGATGTGAACTTTCATACTGGATAAATCTGGCGTTATAATTTATGAATAGACTATGTTATTAAGTTCAAAACATATCTTTCGGACTATCAAACCCACTAAATCATTACCCCTACTTTGTCTGGCCGCATTTTTTTTTTGGTGCCTGTAATTTGCCCGCGCATTTTACGGATATCACTAACGCCTGCCCCGCGGGTTCATAAAAGACCAATAGTTAAACTAGGCTCGTCTTAAGAATTAAAACTTACCTCAAGGGTTTTCATTGTTATTCACATCACTTATATAATCAAAAAAACAAATAATCACTAATAAATACTTAGAGCTTATAAAATACCACAAATAAAACTTAACACCTTCGACGCGACACACGCACGTTAGTAACGGCCACTTTGTAACTGACTTAGTTTTCTATTGTGTTAGCGATCATTATTATTTTATTTGTGGATTGCTATTAAATTACTATATTTGTTTATTATGCTGAGGTCTTTGTAATCATATCAGTGAAACGTTTACATGCACTACATCCGGCTTAACGCTATTTGTTTAGTCGTAGTTTTCACGACGACTGTGATAGGTGAACTTATTATTTTTGAGTGGGGCGTTTGGTATAAGAAAGCTAGGAGAATGTAGGGGTAATCGCCTAGTGACAGTTCTTAGTTTGTATCAACGTTAGTATTGTGTTAAAAGTCATTTAAAGTGTGTAATGTAATGAGAATAGTATTACTTAACCTACAAATTAGTGAGCCTCTAAAAATTGTCTGGTAGAGCTACTACATATATTTTGGTAGTTGACACGGGTTATCTAAGAGATAATACAATTAAGTTTTTTATATAAAATTGATATATTTCTGTATTTTTAATATATTTCAATCGAGTACTTTTTATCTACTGTTACTCTGTAACATTATTACCTGGCTTTATGATGATTTAGGTAATTTATACCCTAACAAGAAACTCAAATGAGATTTCTCCTTAATATGTGCAAAAGAATCTTCTTCTGAAATTAAAATTTGATTGGAATCAATAATTTTAAATTGTTTATAGAAATATTTCTATTGAAAATTAAATAGAAATATGTCCGTAGTTTTTAGTATTGCATCTATAAAAAATTATAACTACAATTGCTAAAAACGATCTAAGTTCGAAGAATAATTTGAACTACTTAAATGATAACACTCACTTATTACTATCCTACTTATCTTGTTGCTTATTAACGAGGCTTATTTATGTTAAAGACAAAAATTTGATAATTCGAAACAAGTTATTGAAAACTGAGATACCAATACGAAGTTAAATAACTAATGTTAATTTCGACAATTGCAAACAATTTGCGCTAAAACATACAGTCTTTGATAACATTTAAATGCAATGAGGTTTAAGCGCTCCAGGTTTAATACGGTTCAATGAATACTGCGCCATTGATGATAAGTGAATCGATGCCAAATATTGCAATTAGGAGCATATTTACTATTGCATTATTTGCAACTATTGGTTTATCAAATTCAATTAGGTTGCAGCTACACAAACTATAATAATTGATAGACTGAGGATATGGATTTGATTTCCAATTTAACCTATTTTAATTTATCTTACGCTGATTTTGTCTGTGGTTAGTTACCAGCAAAGGTTTGTCGTCAAGCAAAACTACATTCCAATACGATGCTGTGTGGAAACGAAAAGACGTATATTATCTCTTATTAGATCAGGGGAAGAAGTGGAAGATTTGAAGAAATTTATATATTTGGGATCTAAATTTATAAAAGGTTTAACATACAAAAGTGATAGTGAAAGGAGAGTGAATGCAGGGAATATGCTAAAAGGTGCTCTGCACGCCTTTATGAATAGCTAAAGGGTGTCTCAAAGAGCCTGGCTGTGCATGGAAGAGGGTTGGTACCTTCACCTATGTATGGTAGTGAAAGTTGGTTATGGCAGAAGAAGTATAAAAGTAAATGGGGTAGAGATGAGAGCATCGAGAAGTATGAATGGATTGTTACTGAGTAACAATTTACTGAGTACAAGTTACTGAGTAACAATCCATTCATAGAGTAGAAAAAGTAAGAGACAGTGTGATAAGAGAATGTTGTAGTATAAAAATGGATTTAGTAGTGACTAAAATTGAGAAAGGTATGCTTAGATGGTTTGGGCACGTAGAGAGAAAGTATAAAAGGAGACTAATCAAAACAATTTATGAGTCAAGATCGAATAGGATAGTTGGAAGGGGGAAACCAAGGCGAACGTTCCTGGACCAAATCCAGGATATTTTAAATAAGGGCCAGGTCAAGAGTGCTCTTCACCGACGAACTTGTATGAAAGGTTTAATGAGAATGAAAGAAACGAAGGAGATATGCAAAGATCATAGCAAGTGGAAGGACGTGGTCTCTATCTACCCCTATGGGAATGAGGCGTGATATGTATGTATGAATGTAGATCAGCGCGCTTCCATCTTGGACTCGCCACTTACTATCAATTCGGATCACAGTTAAGCAAGAGAAAGAATTGTTTATGATAATAGCATAGATTGAGAAAATAGATACTGAAATAGAGAAGTTTAATAACTAAAGTGCTAAAGGTGTTCTTATCGCTTCAACTGATATCTTGCAGGAAACCTTTACTACGCGAAACTTAATAAAAGAGAAAACACTACGATAAGCTATCGCATGTAGTTTTACTATACTAGTGCGGGGAGATAGTAAACGACAAAGACATTTAGGAATATCTGCGAATCCTTGAGGTAACTTAAAAGTTTTTCTTTTAATATAACTAATGTTTTTTTGTGTAGATTATATTAAAAGGCATAAGCTTGTTCTGTGTGTTATTTTGTTTCTTGAAATTTGACTTTCCTTCTATCACTACATTGATTTTTAGTACACACCCTTAGGTCTGGGGACAATACATTTTTTTTCTTCTTTTGACACTCGAACCCAAGACTATTCAAAAAAAAAGTTAAAAGTGCATGCGTACAAAGTACACATGTCAGAATTGAAACTTCTTTGGCAAACTACTATCTAAGTCTTGTTTAGATTTATACAAATCTAAAGCTTTACATTTCCGATATTTAGAGAGAGGGAAAAAGGATGATATGTTAGGGATTTAACGAATTTAAATCTCATTAAAATATTAAGTGTCGAAAATTATTACAAATAAATTATTGAAATCTCAAATGACGAATTGTATATAAAAATACTACATGTTTTTGTCATCATTAGAAATTATTAAAAAAAATGTTTTCGAATTTAAAATTTATGAAATATTTTTATTTTATATTTTATGATTAATAGTATATTAAATGACGAGTGACAAATTAAAACGCCATCATGTTATTTGTAAATATTAAAACTTGCTGACCTTCAAACGAATTATCATAAAAAACGATACACAGCTTTTTTTAATCCGTAAAAATTTTACCCTCATGCACCTAAAGACGTTTCACTACAAATACTTCACTTTTAAATATAATTGATTTCTAAGCGACGGGACAAAATTAAGTATTTGAGAGGTAGTAATATTTTCTAAAAAAAAGCGAAATTGTTGTTTATACTACATGCCAAGTATTAGTTTCACATTGACTCACCTTTTAAACCTTCCCAGGACTTCTACAAGTAATTCAAAATCAAAATTAGGCAATTCTTAAGACTATCGAACAGTAGTAATATGATATAGCAATACAACACCTCATTGTATCCATGTTTACAGTAAATAAATATTTTTTTATTATCATTTCCAGCCAATTTTTCAGATTTTTACTTAAAATAATGTTAGATTCGATATTAAATAAATGTTTTCAATGATCACTTTTTACGCATGACAAGTATTTCTCGTCATAACAAAATATGTTGGCATTTCTCCATGAAGAGTATCCTCGTCAAACTCACTTATTAGAAATAGACTACCTGTAATAAAGATACCCTATTCAAAGCTATAATTCTTTCTTGATATAAATGAAAAAACGTGTAGAAAGTTTCTACATAGCATAGCCATAAAAAAGATACTGTATTTTGTCTTAACTAAACTACGGTATAATGAATATATATATCTTGTTGTACTGCCTCATTGGCCTAGTGGTTAGCATGTTCGACTACAGACATGAGGTCCTGGGTTTGAGTCCCGGGTCGCGCCAATTCGATATCGATATTGAATTTCCTATTAAAATTTTCTCAATATTTGCGCGAAGTTGCCTCGGAGAGCATGTTAAGCCGTCGGTCCTGCGCCTGATCTCTCTCTGGTCGTATCGGATTGCCGTTACGTCGGACTATGAGAGTGAAGGAATAGAGTATTGTGTACTATGCCTGCCAATCCGCAGTGGAGCAGCGTGATGGTTCTATGCTATAAAAAACCCTCTCTCATATGAGTGAGGAGGCCTGTACCCAGCGTGACGTTAATGGTCACGCTGAACTTAGTCAAATTCTAATTACCCACCATCTAAAGTTCTCCTGTGAGTGTCTTCATGCTTTTTCATCTTATTCTGGTGAACATGCCTTTTTTCCGCTAAGGAGTGCATTGAGAAACAGGCAGATCTAATCAGTCTTATTAGATCTGTCATCTAATCAGACAAAATCTAATCGGGAATTTCTGAATCGCTAGCAATAAACCAGAAAATCCACTAATACTCAGCGATATACTGTCATGTATGACATGTGTATTCTGTATGTATACAGCAATATCCTTCTATAGGGTACCAGAGGAGCGGTAGACGCAATCTACCCTGGTACTCCGGAGGACTCTTACTGGGAAACTTAGTAAAGGGACAGGAGAGGGACAAATCTAAGCCTTCTACCTCCAAACCTTTTGTTCTGGAGAAGAGGAGCGTTTACAGCATTCTCTTTCTGCCTCTCATATGCCTCCTCTGCCCTCCACTTCCTTTAATTAGTGAGAATAATTAGATGCCACTAGGGTCTCCACGCTGGGTATGCGACCAAAGTAGTTATCTGGTTAATAAACAACGAAGCAGCGTGATGGGGTTAAATTCCACATTCCCTCTCCTGTATGTAAGCAGTCTGTCCCTAGTAATATAACATTGACTTGCTACTACATACAACACTTTTAATACACAATCTTATAAGTTATATTTTACCCTTTGCCATATAGTCCATATGCAAATTCAATTTCTCAAGCTATATAAACGACGAAAGATCCTGACTAGACCCATGTAATTGAATATAAACATTGTGATTTGCATAAAATCAAATCATTGCAGCAATCCTTTCTACTTTTTGAGAACTTAAACAACAGGGCGTATTTGCTACTAAGCTACATAACTAGAAATTCTGACATTGTTTTTTTTTTAAGTTTTAAAATACGCAATACGTGACGAGCCAACTACGTTTCATAGATTTCTCCATGGTTTTTAGTCGATACCATTTACCTTTATTTCCATATATTTATAATATATAATTGAATGGAGATGGTGACATAAATAAAATATCACGGATATGGTATCTGTATTAAATTATTTACGTATTTTATAAGTTTTAACTTCTATCGGCAATGCCTGTAACTGCCAATTTTTTCTGTAACAACTGTATATACATACAAACATAGCATCACGCCTCATTCCCGTGGGGTAGGCAGAGGCCACGTCCTTCCATTTCGCTTCTTCCATTCTCATTAAACCTTTCATACAAGTTTGTCGGTTTAGAGTACTCTTGACCTGGCCCTTGTTTAAAATATCCTGGATTTGGTCCAGGAACGTTCGCCTTGGTCTTCCCCTTCCAACTTTCCCGTTCACTCTTGACTCAGAAATCCTTTTTGTGATTTTCATAACATTCAGTTGTAATTATAAATAATAATGTAATATTTAATCTACTGTGTCACCAGGTTCAATTTAAATATCTTTTATATTCTACTGGTAATGTCCAGAAGAACTTGCAATATAACAATAATATTTTTACCACTCTCTGCAACATCTCCGAAGTCTTGATGCTTTAATGTTACAAATTGCTACGATAATATCTACAATTATCACAATGGAAATCATCAATTGCCACTATTAGCTTACACTCGCTCAATATATATCGTATCCAAATTGTTATAAATAACATTTCATTTTCATACCGTTTTTCAATACATGTATGTATTTTTTTGTAAAACTTAATAATCCTTTTTGCAGAAAATAATACACCGTCATATTGGAAAGACAGGTTTCTGCCTAATTCTAAATTCCTATTTCTTGTTTTATTGCCCAGAGATTATCTTTCGGTGATGATGTCTAAGATACGACGTGACAAGAAGTCATTTACCTCTTATGGTTTTATGCATAGCATTGTATCATTACACAATTGTTTTGCTTTATTGGCAGGGTGTTAACCAGTCACAACCAAAACCTCCCACCACTCCAGACTCAGATAAATTTGAGAATACAATTTTCTTTACTTGCCATGTTAGAAATCTCTGCTAGCGAAGCGTGTATCCGCAATATTACATCAGCGAAGCCTTCGAAATATGTATGCTGTATATAATCAAGGCCATTAATTTAATAGAAATTTATTGTTAGGATCGAAAGCGAACGTAACTTAAGACGCATCTCGTAAGAAGAAACCCTACTGAAATACTTAAAGCCCGAGCTTAATTGGAAACCTAATAACCATCGGGTGCTAGATAAATCAATTTCTTTTAGAAACTTTCAAAGAAACTATACAAGTTAAACCAATGAAGACAGATCCTTCTAAAACTAGGATAAGATAAAATTCGTTAAATTTTGTGATGCCTGAATAAATCTTTAGGTACATTTGTAAAATTATAAGTAACAGTCACTTCTTTTCGCTATTTACTACCTTTCGTTAAGGCTAATCTAAATATATATATATTTAGGTACATTTGTAAAATTATAAGTAACAGTCACTTCTTTTCGCTATTTACTACTATAATAATATATATATATTATATATTTAGATTAGCCTTAATATATATATATTTAGATTAGCCTTAACGAAAGGTAGTAAATAGCGAAAAGAAGTGACTGTTACTTATAATTTTACAAATGTACCTAAAGATTTATTCAGGCATCACAAAATTTAACGAATTTTATCTTATCCTAGTTTTAGAAGGATCTGTCTTCATTGGTTTAACTTGTATAGTTTCTTTGAAAGTTTCTAAAAGATATATATATATATATGTCGGAGTGAAAGAGTCTGTGGAACGCTGGCGCCATCTGTGTATCGGCGTGGGGGCAGAGTCAATAAATGGCAGTCCAGCCCGTCTCTCGGCAGTTCTCGAGTAGCAGTCGGTTGGAGTGGTCGACTATTGAAACTGTCGCGTTCCTAGCCATTAGTGTTAATGAGTTTGTGTAAATTGATATCGGGAACATTAAGTGATTGGACATTATAATCCGAGTTAATTAACAAAGTGTTTGATTGCACCAACATTACCCACGAACGCCCACAGAATAAGAAATGAAATAATGGATCCCATTAATGACGATGTCGGCGGAGAACCCTACGCCCCTGTGCTTTATGCTTCTCCGTTCTCTCTTATTCTCCGACATATATTATAATTTTTGATTTTGTTTTTCGTTCTTGATTTTTTTTTAGTATAGTAATGTTTTATAAAACTTTCATTTCATTAAACTATAGTAACATGATGGAGTAATATGATTTTTTAAATTCATGGTCGATATTATTCCGTCCCATCAACAAAGGTGATATTAGTGCTATCGTCTGTCTTCGTTTTGAGAAGCGGTCACCTAACGCCTAACGCCTAATACCTTGTATGTATTTGTGAATTAAACTGGAGATGCATATGCACAAATAACAAAAACCAATGTCATAAAGCCAATCCTAAATTGAGTGTATTTTTTCAGTACACTAAATTCGTCACTCAACTTTACAGGACTTCAGACAAAACAACGTCAGGATATTTCATCCTTGCTAACATTATATATGCGAAAGTTACACTATCTGTCTGTCAGACTTAATAACAAAACTACTGAACTGATTGAAATTAACTTTGGTACATAGTCCACAACATCGTGACCTGATCTGTGTCTTATTATAAAGGGATTATAAACATAAAAACATTCTTCATTGTTTATTTATATACAACATGAAGACCTTATGGGAAGATGCATATATCAGCTATACATCCTAAAATATTCATTTAAATTATATAGTGTAGATCGTAATAAAGTACATGCAATGCTTATCATAACTTACGTACAATATTTAAGTAGATAATACTGTAAACTTATTTAGAGTTCGTCTAAATAGGTTTCTTATTACGTAATATAAGAAAGGGTTATTGGGTTATCCTTAAGAGATAGACATACGCCACTGAACACTTTTTTTATATCTATCAAAGAGGAAATTTCCTACCATACATTGTTTTGTTATATTCTAAACAGATTAGGCAGCTTTTAGATGAAACCACACCTCGAACTTTTATCAATATATCTCAATATAATTATACACTAAAACTTTCCTCGTGAATTACTCTATCTATTAGTAAAATATGTGTGCATCTCGAGACGCCTGACAAAGGCGTCCCGAGATGCATCCTATGGCGCATCCTATCCTATCCTATGGCGTCCCCCAAGGCAGTGTTCTTGGGCCTACCCAGTTCCTTGCCTATATCAATGAGCTCTGCAGTTTAACTGTTCCTAAATGTCATATATTGACATATGCGGATGATACTATCTTACTCATAGAGGGTGACAACTGGTTGGATGTGAAAACGAATGATGAAAATGCGCTTCGTGCTGTGAGTAATGGTTGAAGTGTAATCTACTTACGCTTAATACTGAAAAAACGAAATACATTACGTTTGGAATAAGAAGCCGGTCACTACTTTCGTCATCCTTCCTTCTTCAAGTTCATAAATGCCAGCAAACCCATATAAATACATGTAGTTGCGAATTCATTAAGCGAGTTGATCACATATAATATCTAGGCGTCCAAGTAGACTGTTTCCTAAATTGGAAATATCAAATAGATTCGATTGTTACTCGAATTAGGAAAGTTATATATGTTTTTAGAACTCTTTGTAAAATTGCAGATATTTCGCTAATGAAAATGGTGTACAATGAATTGGCTCAGTCTTTAACAAAATATTGTATTCCTGTTTCGGGAGGAGCTGGTTAAACTTTATCCGCGTTGAGAGAGCGCAAAGAGCCTTGTTAAAGGTAATGGCATGTAAACCAAAGCTATTCCCAACTAAAGACCTCTATGCTCTTTGCGATGTCCTCACCGTCAGAAAATTATGTGTCCTCCAAGTAGTACTTCGTCAACATAGGCAATTGCCCTATAATCCTAGTATTATTGAAAATAAACGAACGCCTGACTCAGTTTGCCAATTTTATTATTGTAAAACTTCCTTTTCTGAGCCCTTTATTATTTAATCGTATAAATAAAAATCTTAAAATTTACCCCTTGAATATTAACGTATGTAAAAATATTATTATTACTTGGCTTAAAGAACAATCGTATAATGATGTAGAAAATCTATTAACTATTAATAAATTATAATAATATGTAAGTAAGTAGTAAGTAGTAAGTAGCAGCCCTTTAACGTCCCACTGCTGGGCACAGGCCTCCTCACTCCAAGGAGCGAGGGTTTTTAGAGCATAGACCCACCACGCTGCCCCACTGCGGATTGGCAGGCATAGTACACAAGTGCACTCTCTATTCCTTCACTCTCACAGTCCGATGTGACGGGAATCCGACACGACCGGAGAGAGGTCAGGCGCAGGACCGACGGCTTAAAGTGCTCTCCGAGGCACGGGGGTGGATCACACCGCCAACTTCCCAACTTCAGGCAAATATTGAGAAAATCTTAATAGAATACTCAATATTGATTTTTGAATTAGCCCGACCCGGGACTCGAACCCAGGACCTCATGTCTGTAGTCGAACATGCTAACCACTAGACCAATGGGGCAGTTTATAATTATATAAGGCAGTAAATAATATGTACTAATAATAAACTTTAACACATTAAATATAACACACGCACACCCTACACACTTATACACACACTCATAGATACACGTATGCGTGCATGTTTTTTTTAAGAATAATTTAAAACTCGAATGTAATTTGTTGTTTAAGTTTTTTTGCGGAACATCCTGTACATCCTGTACCATTGTATAGCGGAAGGCCTAACAACTGCGACTCAGTCTTTGACTAATGCAATTGTTTTGGTCACACATATTTTGTACCATAGTTGATTCTGTTCCTAATAAACATTTTTTTATTAATATGACAATGTAAGGACAAGTTATTTATTAATAAAATGTTTTAATGATTAAGTTTTAGGTTATTTGCTCAATGTCATCGGTATATGTCTATCGCACACTAAATATTGAGTAGAGAGACGGGGAAGCATTTGCGTGAGAGAAAGGAAAGCCAGACAGACTGGTTCCGTAACGCGTTACGTAGCGAAGTGGTTTACCATCCCATAGGAAGTTATCCATTCGTCAACAAGAGATAAACAGACAGAGTCAGCGGAGGTCTTTGTTCTAATATAAAAGGGCTAGCTGAACCCGCGACTTCGTCTGCGTCGTTTTTTGGTAGCATTTTCATTTATTTAGGCAAATTGTTTTACAAATAAGAAACATACCCGCACTGCCCTTTGAGGGTGGAATTTCCTAAAATTTACATTTGATAGATTCCATTATTACAAAAATATTGCTAAGATTTACATACCATAAAAGATATAGTTTGTAAATATGAAGTTCGAGTTTTGTTTAAATGTGAAATTTTGAATTTTTTTAATTAATACCCCCGCAAGCCACTTTCCGGGTGGAATTTCGTAAAATCACTTCTTAGCTGATCTCTACTCGGCAAAAGGAATATTCCTACCAAGTTTCAAGTCTCTACGCCTTATAATTCCAGAGATTTATTTATTTATTAGGTTTACCAAAAGATTATACACAATACTGATTTTAAAAGAATAACAAATAAGTATATTTATGGTGTAAATACAATTACAGGCAAACGAACATGCGTTTTTAATTGCACATGTGCGGGGTTGCAAGTTTACATAACAATGTAAAAATGAGATATCGTGATGAGTCAATGAATAATTAGATATCTATTTTCTATATATATCAAAGAGATATCTATTGACGCAAGGGGTGTTGCGGGGGTGTTAACTATTGACTCATCACGATATCTCTAGAACCATAATGGTGTTTCTTACTTGTTAATAAATAAATATAATGAAAATGACACCCAAAAAAAATTCCACTCAGACGAACAGACGCGGGTTTATTTATTTATTTATGAGGCAAACTTGTTTGCTTTGTTGTCTACTGTCTATTAAAAAAATTGTTGTCTACTGGCTACGTATATACATAGAGATGAACATTTACATACACACATATTAGCAAAGTTACTTTAAATTTTCATACAATAAAACGAAATAACAAAATTACCATATATATACCATACATACACATATACACAGATATACACACACATACATAATTTTTAATTAGTTTAAATTTAATTAGTGTTTTTTGATTTAATTTTAAGTTTAATTTTAATCTTTAATTTTATTAAACTTAAAAAAAACGTGTGGTATGGGTTGTTAGCCTGAAATAAAGGATATTATTATTATTATTCTTATTATATATATATTCAATTAGTATATATACAGATGAAAATCGCGATGTCCTGAAAAAAAACTTAAAATTATCTATTTCAACTTCTTCTTCTTCTTCTTTGAGTGCCTCTCCGACTAGCGAAGGTTTTCTTTAGCAAATTCCTCTCTATTTTTCGGGCGGCGAAATAATTGTGCGGCACTCGCGATTCCGGTCCACTCTCTGATATTTCTCAGCCAAGACTTCTTTCTGCGACCAACGTTTCTTCTCCCGGCTACTTTTCCCATCAAAATGAGTTGTAGAAGCTCGTATCTCTCGTNTTGACGATTCAAAAGTGCTGTAATATGCCTACTTGAATAAAGATATTTTGATTTGATTTGATTTGATTTGATTTGAATAAGAAACATACCCGCATTGCCCCTTGAGGGTGGAATTTCCCAAAATTTACTTCTTATAGATTTCATTATTCAAAAAAAAAATTGCTAACTTCTACATACCAGAAAAGACAGTTTGTAAATATGAAGTTTGAATTTTGTTTAAATGTGAAAATTTGAATTTTTCTAATTAATACCCCAGCAAGCCACCTTGCGGGTGGAATTTCGTCAAATCCGTTCTTAGCTAACCTCTACTCGGCAAAAGGAACATTCCTACCAAGTTTCAAGTCTCTACGCCTTATAATTCCAGAGATTTATTTATTTATTCGGTTTACCAAAATATTATATACAATACTGATTTTAAAAGAATAACAAATAAGTATATTTATGGTGTAAATACAATTACAGGCAAACGAGCATGCGTTTTTAATTGCACATGTGCGGGGTTGCAAGTTTACATAACAATGTAAAAATGAGATATCGTGATGAGTCAATAAATAACTAGATATCTCTTTTCTATATATATCAAAGAGATATCCATGTATCTATGGACGCAAGGGGTGTTGCGGGGGTGTTAACTATTGACTCATCGCGATATCTCTAGAACCATAATGGTGTTTTTTATTTGTAAAACAATTAATATAATGAAAATGACACCCAAAACACATTCCACTCAGATGAACAGACGAAGTCGCGGGTTTATTTATTTATTTTTAAGGCAACCACAGCAGGTTACAATTACTTTCTTACATGTAAAATACAAACAATGTTCTGACCTTAATCGTAACCCTAAGCATGAAATTGTTGTCTTCCGGCTACGTATATATAGAGATGAACATCTACATACACACACATTAGCAAAGTTACTTTAAATTTTCATACAATAAAACGAAATTACAAAATTACCATATATATACCATACATACACATATACACAGATATACACACACACATACATAATTTTTGATTAGTTTAAATTTAATTAGTATTTTTTGATTTTTTAAGTTTTAAGTTTAATTTTAATCTTTAATTTTATTAAATTTAAAAAAAAAAACATGCAGTATGGGTTGTTACCCTGAAACAAAGGATATGATTATTATTATTATATATATTCAATTAGTATATATACAGATGAAAATCGCGATGTCCTGAAAAAAAACTTAAAATTATTTATTTCAACTTATTCTTCCTCTTCTTTGAGTGCCTCTCCGACTAGCGAAGGTTGGCAGCCAGTTTCGCAAATTCCTCTCTATTTTTCGCGAGCGGCACTCGCGATTCCGGTCCACTCTCTGATATTTCTCAGCCAAGACTTCTTTCTGCGACAAACGTTTCTTCTCCCGGGTACTTTTCCCATCAAAATGAGTTGTAGAAGCTTAGCCCCAGATAGGCAACTTTTCTCATTTTGACGGTCTGCAAAAGTTCACGCGGCGCAGAACTTCAACATTTGTTACTTTGTCAGTCTAACTGATGGCCAGCATGCGTCTAAACGCCCACATTTCGAACGCTTCTATACGTTTCCTGATGTCCTCTTTTATTGTCCAGGCTTCACATCCGTATGGGACAGATGTAACAACGCAGGAGTCGAATGCGTTAAGGGATCTTAAGACTGCGATTGCAGAGAACTTTTATCATTTTATTAAAAGCGCTTCGAGCTATTTCGATGCGAGTCTTAACCTCCTGATCGCTGCTCCAGTTGTCATTCAGCCAAGTGCCCAAATATTTATAATTTCAACTACCTATATATAATATGTAATAGACAAAATGTTTATCTTGTTTCACTAAATCATACAATAAAGCACACGTACAAAGAGCAACCGAACTTAATTGGAAATTTATTCATTGGAAAGCAACCGTACAACCGCATGTATTATTCACGCTCACTTAGACCGTACAACACACAATACATTGAATTTACCAAGCTTTATCTTCCAGGTAAAGGTACTGGCTTTTATTCCGCATGTTCAAACTGCACTCTTTTTACTGAATTGGTTGGAATTTGTTATATCAAGATGGTGTATTTGATGTAATATGCACAATATGTCTCAATCTGTCTTCTATATATATGAAACAAAGTAGTATTCGTTACACCATTGATAACTTAAGAAAGACTAGACGGAGAACAGAAATATCCAGAAAAAACGCAACTTACGTATTTCATTCTTTTTTTTTCAGTCCATCATTGTGCTATTCAGTGAAAAAAAACGTCTTAAGAATACCTGCATATCCCGGGAGTATTTCTAGCCTGCCTACCTTCATTGGTGTATTGGGTCTATGCTCTAAAAATCCTCGTTCCTATGAAGGAAGAGGCTTATGCCCAGCAATACCAATGGTAACCATGACAAAAACTGTCAATTTGATTGATTTTCTTCATTACCTATGAAAAAAGTGTAAACTAATTTTAATTTGGAGTATTTTCCAATTATTTTCTGTAGAAAAACCTTCATTTGTATTAGTGCACATGTAATAAAACATACATGTATTATGTTATTATCGAGGGAAACAGCTAATAGAATCATATCAAAATATGGAAAAATCCGATCTTAGTAAAAGTCTACATAGCGAGTCGTAGATTACAAAAACACCAACTTACCTTAACAAACAACTTATATTCTCTCCATTATTTAAATATTCACAACTTGCACTATACTAATTATTACTTCACTATATAAATATATAGAATTTAGCAATAATTCTCTTTAAAACAACTCTACCACAAAGCAGCTGGAAAGACCTAAGAAAACTGTTCCGTACGTTAAAGTTACCTCGTATTGCATAACATTTCGTAATATTGCACAATGTTTTTTGTATGTTTATGTGTTGTGACCCAACTTTCTATAGTTTAACACGTATATCAAGTTAATAGGGTCAATAAATATGAAAATATCGCAGTAAGTGTTAGTTTTTCACCTATATCTCTCGATTTCGTAGGAATATGAATAAACCTGTTCTTAATGAGCGTTTAGAAGATAAACTATGCCAAATTTCAATTCAATTGAACCTACTGTTTGGGAGATTTTGTGTAGAATGAATGAGTGTTAAATATATACGTATATAGTACAATATATCTTATGATTACTATTTTGAGAGGACGTCGTCTAAAAATAGAAAAGGATTTCATGAAATCGACGTAAATCGGAAAACTAAACCATAGGAAATTTATTCATTGGAAAAGGCATCTGAAAATAGAATGTATTATTCAATTGAAATTCTATTCCCCGGAAAAGGCTTTCGACAATCAAACGATTCGCGCTTCATTTAGTTTAACAACATGTTTAATTTTAAAACACTTTATGTTTTTCAGCAAAACATCAATAACATTAACAACGTTAACTAATTATTTCAATTTAAAATATTAACGTCATTATTACGCAATAAACCGTATCATTAAACCATGTGTACCGGTTAAATTTAAACATGTATTTTTTATTAGTTATTTAATGAATATGCAAAGAGTACCTCATTCTTATTGGTCATTTTTATCTTCGTCGTCGTCGCTTCAACCGATGGACGTCCACTGCTGGAAATAGGTCTCACGAAATGATGCCCACAAGGCCCGATCTTGTGCCGCCTGGCTCCAGCGGCCACCGGCGATCCTCCTTATATCGTCGGTCCACCTTGTGGGGGGTCTTCCTACACTGCGTCGTGTGCTGTGTCGCCATTCCAGCACTTTCCAACCCCAACGTCCATCGGTTCGTCCGACTATGTGCCCCGCCCATTGACACTTCAGGTTCGCGATTCGTAGGGCTATGTCGGTGACTTTGGTTCTGCTACGGATCTCCTCATTTCTGATTTGATCGCGTAGAGAAACTCCGAGCATAGCCCTCTCCATCGCACGCTGAGTGACTCTGAGCTTTCGAATGAGGCCCATAGTCAGCGACCACGTTTCGGAGCCGTAGGTCATCACTGGCAACACGCACTGTTCGAAGAGCTTCGTCTTCAGGCACTGAGGGATATCGGACGAAAATATCTGGCGTAGTTTCCCGAACGCTGCCCAACCGAGCTGGATTCGGCGGTTTACCTCTTTGTCGAAATTGGACCTACCTAGTTGGACTATGTGTCCCAGGTATGTATATTCGTCTACAATTTCGAGTGCGGAGTTCTCAACGATGACTGGGTGGAGCGGAACATGGATATTGGACATAACTTTCGTCTTATCCATGTTCATTTTTAGGCCCACCTGTCGAGAAGCTCTGCTGAGGTCATCGAGCATTGCATTGACGTCTTCCAGAGATTTTTGTCTTATTTATCGTAAATGGTAAACGTTAAAGAATAAATTGTGGACACTTGTATGTTTGTTTGACATCGTCGCCAAAAACAGACAGACACAAGAATTGTTGTTAAGTGTATTTTATATTTTTTAAATTAGTTTTTCTTGAAAACGACTTCCTATTAACAAACGTTCAGAACATTTATCAAACGCTTTCAAAAGAAGCTTATAAGCCTAAGCCTGTTATCACTCAGTGGAGAAGCGTGGTGGGTTACACTGTAAAAACCCACTTCGATAATACAGAATCCCTGTGTCCAGCAGTGGAACGTTAATAGGCTGCTATTTATTTTACTGAAGCCTATATTTTTAGAAATAGAAAACTGTCTTTTGTAAGGATTAATTGTATACGAACATTATATTGCTGGCGATTTTTTTTTATTCCTGACTATGTAGCGCTTGACTGTAATCTAACCTGATGGTAAGTGATGATACAATCTCAGATGGAAACGCTAACCTGGTAAGAGACGATATACCTCACATGGTTTCTACACAGCATCGTACCGGAACACAAATTTCTTTGTATGGCGATGTGACTTTGCTGGTAGGGTGGGTATTTAGCCACGGCCGAAGCATCCTAACCTGTAAAGAAGTACTGCCAAGTATAGAGATTAATAACACAAGTACTTTTATTCATCAGTATAATATCATTAGACCTAATTTATACACACATTTCCATTAAACATTAAACTTAATACATTAATACTTTCTTAATGCTTTACTAATACACTTAATATCAATAATTTAGCAAACCTAATTTAACTTATTATACATTCTATTAACGCACTTAATCAATTATTACACATAGTATTATAGTATATAATAAATATTTACACATAGTAACTTTATTATTTATTTAAGATCCTGCTAAATCAACTTTATTGTACTTGTTTTAAACTTAAATTTTCGTGGTTTATTAACATATTGACTATTTGAACGGGTACATATCACGATGTTCTTTCCACGGACCGCCATTATATGCCGAGATTAGTTCGCGAGGCCATTGAAATTAAAAAATATCCTAATTTCAATCGTGAAGATGGTTTTAAGCTGGCTGATACGTGGAATCCAGTGGTGAAGCTATGCCAAATGAACAAACGACGCAATTTTTCAAAATTAAAACGTGACGTTGTGAGTGTAGTATGCCGACAAATGGATGTGGGTGCCGTGAAAAATAAAAGAATCAGACGTAGGGTAGACAGATTCTGCCCTTGACAGCTTGACACAACCGACCACAGCAGTATCGTCGTGACCACGATCCATGCAACTGGGTCGAAATATCGGCAAAATTAAAAATTAAAAATCGCCATCGTGATATGTACCCGTTCAAATAGTCAATATGTTTATTGTACTTGTATCGACGATTATAACAAATAAATCACAATGAACAATTCAAACACTTTCCAATCATGTAACAAAAGTGCCGAACGTGGCCGAAATCTATAAGTCCAAAAGGTATTGCAATAAATTCGCTCATTAAACAAACATTCAATTACAATACCAATAACAATAAATAAAAAATTTAACAAAAAAAGAAAGGCTGCGACCGACTTTAAATATAAGAATACGAAGAACTCTAAAAAATAATACGCAATTATTTTTTACTTTTTAGAGCATATTAATATATTTGGAACAGTTTGAAGACGGTTCTTTTTTGTTCAAATTTTTATTTATTTTTTGATTTTTAGTGAATCAGATGTACACTAACAAATTGAAATATGTATACACCTACAAAACGTGTTGCTCATATAAGGCAGCACCGATTAAATGAAAAAACTTTACTAAGTTAAATTTACATTTGTACCGCCGCACCCGGGATTGAACCCGCAACCTTATACGTTACAGGTCGGTTGTTTTGCCACCCCGTTTTGACAGTCTTTTCTATGGTAACCGAGCACATCACTAATACGCAAAAGTTTCCCTCCCCCCCCCCCCGACTCTGCTACCACCGTTTCACACGTAATACACCTTATAATATTGCAATCCAGCAACAAACGTTAGGTCATTGCCATTTGATTACAAACAGTTATATATTCTGCCATAAATCGCACCCTTTCTGTAAGCCGTTGAGGAGTTCCAATGATCATCATAGTTGACTACGATAATCACTTGACAATACCGACGTTACGGTAGGTGACTCAAATTTCCGGAGAGCTTATAAAAGATTCTGTCGAGTATCGTTAATTTGCTCCTAAGAATTGAAGAGTTCCGTTACTTTGTCAGGGAACCCATGATCAGAACCTAATCAATTTAATATCAAATAATCCTTGAAGTATATCCTTTCCAATAAAAAAAAAATCATCGAAATCGGTGGTCGTGATCTTGAGCTATTCGTCCATTTGTACATGCTTAATGCAAATTTAATATTTATGCAGTTTTCTCATGGATGCCATCATCAGAACTGGATAAAAAAAACAGAGACCCTACGGCAAGCACCACCTGTCATAATAAATAAAAATCATCAAGATCGATTTATCCACTCAAAAGTTATGAGGTAACAAACATAAAAAAAATACGGACGAATTGATAACCTCTTCCTTTTTTTGAAGTCGGTTAAAAATTGCTCTCCGGTGCAATGCTGTGTACAAATCACAAATTGAAATACCACTTACCAGGTTAGCGTGCTTTTATCTTATAAGGTAATACAAAAAAAACAAATACCAAAAGAGTTACCTATGAAATCCTAAATCTAATACACACAAGACAGTGATTCAAAGAGGAATTATTTATCACTGTGCTACCTTTTTAATAGCTATATGATTTAAAAAACCAATAAATTACATAAACGTACTCTAAAATGAAAGTTGACCGTATATACGTAGTGAATGTCGATAAGTATCGTTTGGGAACGTTCAATTTATATGCTTGGTAGGATAAAATAAAGCTCTAATCGACCTATTGTGTATTACGTGAAACAATCGAGCGTAAATAAAATATGCGAATGCACGCTTTCTTTTCCGATGCATGTTTTCCAATTGAGTTGTATTTTGTGTTTCATTGTGGAGAATTTAGTTTACTTTATACGAACTTTTAACAACACACCTAGGTTATTGAATTTACTTATAAACTTGTGCCAAAAAGCAAAGTCGTCGCCGTCGCTTCAACCGATGTACGTCCACAGCTGGACATAGGTCTCACGAAATGATGCCCACAAGGCCCGATCTTGTGCCGCCTGGCACCAGCGGCTACCGGCGATCCTCCTTATATCGTCGGTCCTCCTTGTGGGGGGTCTTCCTACAATGCGTCATCCGGTGCGGGGGCGCCGTTCCAGCACCTCCCGGCTCCAACGTCCATCGGTTCATCGGACTACGTGCCACTTCAGGTTCGCGATTCGTAAGGCTACGTCGGTGACTTTGGTTCTGCTACGGATCTCCTCATTTCTGATTTGATCGCGTAGAGAAACTCCGAGCATAGCCCTCTCCATCGCACGCTGATTGACTCTGAGCTTTCGAATAAGGCCCATAGTCAGCCACCACGTTTCTTCAAAAGCAAAGTATCTTTGTATAATACTCGAATAGAAATTGTCTCGCTATTTGATCACATTATTGCAATGACATGATGTCATTGTAGAAAGACTTAAAAATCTAAACTTGTGAAAGTTTTTTTTGTTTGTTTCGAGAAGAATCCAATTTAAACTCAAATATAATCCTTTTTTATCATTCAGAAATATTTGTCGTATGATGTAGACGCTCATAAAGAACAAATTACTTCCCATTCCCAAGAGATAAGGAGGTATTGTACATAAAGCGATTTGAAACTATTAACCTCGTTAGCACTTGCCTAAAAAACTAAAATATATGGAAGGATGCAAAATGTTGTGGTAGATTTAAAACAACTTATTCAAAGGTAAATAAAACAAACAGAGCGCCTATTAATATTCCACTGTTGAACACAGGGCTCCTCGCTTACAAGAGAGTGTTTTAAAGCATAAACCCACCACTCTGTTCTACTGCGACTTGGCAGGCTATACATACCACATAATTATTCCCAAGCTGTGGAAGTTTCCTCCCTTTTCCTTCACTAAAAATTACAATTTCTCTCCCGTTCAGTCGCACTTTCTCTCTTTTCATTTTTCTGAAATTACTCTAACCCAAAGGTTGCCTGGAAGAAATCGCTATATAACGATAAGACTGTCTTATTGTTCTATGTCTCACTCTCTCTCTCGTTCATTCTCTTTCGCTTGCTCGATCTGGCTCTTTCTTTATCTAAACGAAAATCCACGCATCTCACCAATAGCCAATAATGGCGTATGTATATAACATGTAACTAAGTAAAGTTAACTTAGATGGTTTGGGCACGTAGAGAGAATGAATGGAAGGAGACTGACAAAAAGGATTTATGTGTGTAGGAAAGTTGATAGAGGAAGACCAAGGTGCACATTCATGGACCAAATCCAGGACATTTTAAACAAGGGTTAGGTCAAAAGTACTCTGAACCGACGAACTTGTATGAAAGGTTTAATGGGGATGAGAGAAGTGAAAGAGATATGCAAGGATCGTGGCAGGTGGAAGGACATGGTATCTGCCTACTCCTATGGGAATGAGGCGTGATGTATATATGCAAGTAAAGTAAGTAGCAGCCCATTAACGTCCCACTGTGGGGCACAGGCCTCCTCATTCTTAGGAGAGAGGGTTTTAGAGCAAAGGCCCACCATGGTAGACATAGTACACAAGTGCACTCTCTATTTCATCAATCTCATAGTCCGATGTGTGGAGCATACCGCCAATTCCCAACTTCGGGCAAATATTGAAAAATCTTAATAGGAACCTCAATATCTTATTTTAATTAGCCCGGCCAGGGACTCGAACCCAGACACTAGATCAATGAGACAGTATATAATACGGCTTTCAACTAACTGTATTTTAACTAACGAAGTTAACTGTTTTAACAAGCCTACATTTCGGTACCCTGTTTGGGAAATTTAAACGATGAGGTTCACCAAGCTGTCTAACTTACAATGCAGTTCCGAAGCCATGCTAGATTTTGGAGTTTAAAGCAAAATGCTTTCATAGTCAAGTTTGTAGCGATTTTAAGCTTGGACAACTCATTAAGTGTTTAATTAGAATAAACATTGTTGTCGAATTTCTAGCAATTAGTTTCAAACTGTATTGAATTGCAACATATAAATAGAAATATATGTTTGTATCCACGTATATACTAATTTATACCACGTATATATTAATAACATGGTTTAATTATCGTCGGCACTTTTATTAATTTTTAAAAACGTTAAAAAATAAGACTGTTCATAGATATTAATACGTTCTATAATATTGTAGAACATTTTTTGTTTTATCATCAATAGTTTCCCCAGCACACACAATAACAGATTTTATGTGACTGAGTTTTTCACAACTCGGGTTACATTAACGTATTCTTCGTAGGAATCCCTATTTTTTCGAGAAATTCTTATAATAGTCTAGAGAAAGCAATATGTCGCTCAGTGAAAATGCAGCTTTCTAATAGCGAACAAAAGTTTGAAATCGGTTCAGCAGTTTTTGTGTGAAAACGTTACAAAACAAACATGTATACTTACATATAAAACCCCAAATGTTTCCTCTTTATTAGATTTGTTTAAACTACAGTCATTATTTATCGGATCGAATTGTCAATCAGAGTTATACTCAAGATCACCTGAACATACACACTTAAGATATATATAAATAGAGAGAGTGACAGACAGCCTTCCTCGATAATTAAGCTATCTAACACACAAAGATTTTTTCAAATCAGATTAGTAGCTCCTGAGGTTCGCGTTTTCAAGCAAACAAACTCTTCATTTATAAAAAATTAAGTTAACTTCAGCTCTTTAACGTTTAAAAAGGTTGGAGTCTTCTTTTAAGAGTGGAAGTAAATCCTGTGACAGAAGAATTCGCTCTTCCTTAACAATTACAAAATAATTTAATAAATAAACACAATAAAACTTATACGGTATATAATAATTTCGATTGTGCTTTGTAAGCGATTTTATAAATGTCCTATGTATCTGTTTGCCCAATCATGGCAAAGGCCTCTTCCAGCTTCTTCAACTTTTTCTTATTCCGTGCAAGTCTAAAGCACGTACTTCCTGCCACTGTTTTAAGGTGCCCATGTAAAGTATGAGCTGCCTCTATTTCGTTTTCCGTATTTTGGGTACTGGCATAAAACTGCTGAACTCCATTTATTGGCTCCACGCACAGTATGTCCTGATAATCTCCATTTATGCTTTCGTATCGTATAAGTAATATTATCTATTTTAGTTTTCATTCTGATGAATGCGCTACACTGCGACTAACGCTATCTAAGCTGGTGAGCACCTTGGTAAGTTTAGCATGATCGGCAGTAAAAATTATCATATCATCAGCAAATTTTAAGTGTGTCATCTTTTCGCCAATCATGCTAAGGCCATAATTTTGCCACCCTTGTTGTCAAAATATTTCTACAAGAACTGCAGAAAATAGCATTGGTGAGGATCACCTTGTCTAAACGCTCTCTGTGATTTTATTTCTTTACCAGTTCTTTCTAGTTTTACTTTTTTTTAACGGTTTTTGTAAATATTTCTTATAATTCTTATATATTTCTCATCTAATCCTTGATTTTTAAGTGCTTGCCACACTTTCTCGTGATCGAGCAAATCGAATGCTTTTTTATAATCGATAAGACAACAATAAAATGGTAAGTTGTACTCCTTACACTTTTCTATTATCTAGTAAAAAGTCGTGCAAGTGTGATAGATCGTTATAAATAAATAGTATTAAGTAAACTATATTTCTAAGTTGTAAAGGCCTACTTGCATAAAGATATTTCGTATTTATATAGGAGTAGGACAGGACAAAAATCGATGTCTTTGATCGTACAATATCGCAGAGATTCTGTTTCATACATTTATATGGTTTAAAGCAAAGGGAAACAGTTTATAAACGTTTAAATGGTGACAAATATCTTATCCAGAGAAACTGCAGATGTCAGTTACATAAACTAACAATGCATAAATGTCAGAGATCTAGCTTACATCATCGTTCTTACTGCACACACGCGCTCAGCCAACCGTAGTCTTGGATAAGCAGTTTTGAGTTAACCTGAATTTACAGTCTTATGACGTTAAATTGTACAGAATTGACAATATCACTTAATAACTGAATGTCCTAATAATGTGACGCTACTGTAATTCTATGGTTCCTATACAAGGTGTTATGAGACTGCTTCCGAAAATGAAGACGGACGGTAGTACTATTGATGATGAGACAGAAAAAAAGCAAGCCTAATTAAAAAAAAAACATATTTTGACACGTTTTATTAGTTTTATTTACACTCTATCATATTACAGCTAAATGAAACGATAGTTTAATAAAAAAATACAAGGATTTTAAAAACCCAGCATTGAAACACAAAATTAAAAACAGCTGACGCTCGACTGCACGGTTTCTTTGCTGGTTTTTTTTCAGTAACGATTTTTTAGGAAACTATCATTTCATTTAACTGTGGTAACACGATGAGAGGTAAATATTGTTAATAAAACGTTTAAAAATACATATTTTTTTAATCAGAATCGATTTTTACGTCCCAACATCAAAGGTGTCATTAGTACTGTAGTCTGTCTTCGTTTTAGGAAGCAGTCTCCTAACACCTTGTATATAAGGACCATCTTTTTTAGACTTTGAATAGTTCATATAAAAAGTTAGAAGGTATCCTATTATATAATGAGTCCGTGCTAAAAGCGTATTGATTTAATCTTAGTTATTTTGCTTGATTTTATATTTACGTTATAAAATATCTATTACAGCTTCGTTAGGGAAGAAAATTGATCCGGTCTGTTCCGGTTTAATTAAAATCCGTTTATTTAAATTAATCCGGTTTTAGGCGGCGCTAATTAGATTCTCACCCGTTTATTTGATACTTTACAAGCATTGTTGATTTTGGATTCAGTAAACTGAAATTGCGAATACCCGTAAGGTTCTTTGTAAAACTATAGAGTTTTTCTATTCTCTGTGGTAATTTTCTTGGTATCAAAATTAATTATTATTCCTACTAATTCAAAGAAGTAGAGGTTTGGAGTTTAGACCCAACTTACTTCGGATTTTGGGGTAACCTGCTTGGTTTCCTAACAAACTCTGCCTTCAGCAATATCACATTATCTTTACAAAACAATACTCATGATATATATTTTTATAATGTAAATTTAAAGATACCATACCAAGCTTTATTTGCATGAAATAACACGTCAATTCGTATTCGAGTGTCTAAAGTAGATATGACATTTTAAAGTATATTTTGAAACTCATCAATCAAGGTCACTACTGTGATGAAACCTGTATGTCCCTGTACCAATTCTGGAGTATTTGCACCTTGCCAATAATTACCACAACGCAGTTTAACAAAATGCCGGGTTAAATCCCTAAAACCCTCTCTCTAATGAGTAACTCCTATGTTCTATAAGTGGCTTGCTTCTTTCTGATTTGTCAAGTTATAACCAACATTCATTCGAAATTGTCAATCACTAACTAAGTATGAGTACATAATCCGTTGAGCCTTGCGGTTTATCCCTTGTCTAGATAACGTCGCGGTTGATTAATTAACCACATAGAGACGTAACATACACCCAACCTTAGCCCCATTATCATTGAGCCCAAAAGGCTCGGGTAAAGTCTAAAATTCAAAATGTTATGTCGGATGAGAAAAACCCTACTTAGGTAAATTAGCTAATATAAGTACTAGTCAATTAAAATCTCACAGCTGGGCCCAGGTCTCCTTTATTTAACCAACAGTCTGAAATCCAATGTGCACCCGCAGTCATTATACACATGCAGCAAAATCGTTGTTATCTGGAGCGTGGAAGAATTATTGTGATGTACTGCAGTGGCCAATTGAGTTTTAGCAATAGTTTTTAGTTAAGTTTAAAAAATTATCGTATACAAATATAAATGTAAACGGCTATTTTTCTTTATACATAATTATGTTGTGGTTATCTTTTCAATGGTTGGAAGTCCAAAACCATTTTTAATCATTTTAATATGCTTTAGCAGCAATTGTAACAAGCACTTTATTATTTACAAATCTATTATTTAAATTAATTAGTCTACAGTAGAAAACCTCTGCTGTTCGTTCAAGTTGTATCAATCTTTTGTGTCTAGATCATTATCTAATTATCTAATCAGTTAAATTTTATTTTGTTTTAATTTTTCTTTACGTTGTCATCTTCGTCATCTCAACCGATAGACGTCCACTGTTGGACAAAGGTCTCTTCCACTGGGCCCGATCTTTACATGTTTCTTATTAATACAATATATTTTTATATTTACTAAAATTCAAATGTTTAATGTAGAATAAAGTTTCTTCACTTTTATTTTTATTTTTTCACTTGTGGAGTCCACTTTTTTTTGTCTAGAATTGCAATTTCAGCATCGTAAGTCTTCTATAAATCTTCTTTATGTCCACATAATTTCACAATATATTTAGTTATACAAGTAACTACAATTCTGCTAGGGTTCTACTACCTGGTTCGTTCGGTTTTACGTCCGTTTTAGAACCATATTCAAAAGCGTGCAATGCAAAATGGTCATTAGGATATCACAATATCGTGTGAGCCGCCTACTATCTTAGAGTGCTTCCCTTCGCTAGACATTCTGGCGGAGATGGACACGAGAATTTATCATGGGTCACAATTAATTCATCGAAGCGGTAGAAACGATACAGGCGAAATCAAGATTCTCAGATGGCAAGCACACCGTCAAGCATTTGACGAATGGCAACTTCGACTTGATGAGGAGAGAAATCACGTCAACGCATTGCTGGCGCGATCTTGCTGTGTTTCGAAGCATGGATTGATAGAAAATCGGGGAAAATCACCTTTAGACTGACACAGGTACTGACTGGACATGGATGTTTCAGTTAGGGCGCGAGATGACAGCGCAGTGTTACTACTGCGGTGGGGAGTAGTAGTAGTGTAGTAAAAAAGGTCACGGAATGTGTAAGACATCGCACAAGGGCGGCTCCAGATATTTTTATTTATTTATAAAATAACAATATAATTAAAGGTGAAAGTTCTTTGGAGAGCCTGTTGTCGCCTTACATGTCCACTAAAACCCCCTCGGTGAGCTGGGGTTTAGTGGGTATAATCCTACATAACTTGGCCTTTTCCCCCCGCAAGGGCGGATATCTTTGGAAGATTTAAGCCCGTGAAAAAAAGTGGTGCTCCTTTACATTTCTATTTATTATTTGTTGAATAAATACGATACATTGTGCTAATTCAACAAGTAGCTCATTATGTTATCGAATTAACATTTTGTTCTCCTGTGATTTTCCTCATTCATGATTTAATCACGTACAGAATTTCCTATCCTTTACCCATCACCTGTTACGGGGTTCATATTAACATTTCCATATTGAGGTACATCTCAACTGCAATCTCTTCTCCTCCGGACTTAATTTTAATTAACACATGAAGTTTTTAAGACGTTCTGATCAAAATATAATATTAGGTAAAATATATCATTCCAGTCATGTCGAACTGACGGGTTTTGCGTATCTTTCCAATGCCGAAGGATGTATCACATCGCCAACTTTCTAGTTTCAGAAATTATGAATTTCTGAACATTAGGATCTATTTTTACTGGCCTCAGAACTCCGTACAGCTATACAATTGGTGCACTAAATCTCTGAGGCAGTTCGCAGTAACACTAACTTTACTCGCTTTAACTAATTAAAGAAACCTTTAATTACTCTAACTTTATTTCTTGGTTCTAGCTGAGTTATTGAGATTTTAACATTTAAAACCCCGTGCTACACAAATAGGCCGTATAAACGATCGTTACAAAAGCTAATACAAAGAGAATAGCCCATTCGCGGTCACAGTAAATCTTCCCAACCAACTCTGCCCAAAGTGCTTGGACCTTGTTAACTCCATACAATGAATTATACCCTATAAAGTAAGTATTTTACTTTTAAGCTACGTCATTGTTAGCTACTATCACTTGTAATACAATTGAAATATTCTCTATTTAATTAGAATAAAGAAATGCATCATTGTACTGTCCCTCTGTTAGTATTGAATCTATACATTGTGTCTCATTATATATAATACCTAATGACAAACCCCGACTTCGCATGTATAATAAAGCATATTATGCTTACATTTTTAATTTAAAAGTAAAGTAAGTAGCAGCCTATTAACATCCCATTGCTGGGCACAGGCCTCCTCACTCCAAGGAGTGAGGGTTTTTGTCTTAAATCTTAATAGAAAACTCAATATTGATTTTTGAATTGGCCCGACCCGGGACTCGAACCCAAGACTCATGTCTGTAGTCGAACATGCTAACCACTAGACCAATGAGGCAGTTTTAATTTGATAAGGATTATATCCGTCTATATAACTTTCCACTCACTGCATTTTACGAGAACATTTTTAGAAGATAGTAAGTTTAATAGATAAATATATGTTCGTGGACTTTATCGTAGAGCTATAGGATGGAAATTATCCTACCACATATTGTTTTGTTATATATCCAAAGGATAGAAATAACCCGGCAGTTTCTGGAACCTTTGGAAGCCTATTTAATATTAAGACTAGGTACGCTCTCCTTCTACGGAGATGTCATGACGCGGAAGGAGATGGCAAAATGGTCGAGGGAGGCGAACCTGACCACTTCGACCGTTCGCAGGAGAAGGCCGGAAAGGAGGCGAGAGGCCCACGATCGCCGTCTTCCTCCTTAGTGGTGACCTTTGAGTAACGGAAGCGGGGTCCGTTGCCCAACAAAGAGAGGTCCCGCGAGGTGGTTGGAGGCTTACTAGGTGCTCCTCCAGGCAATCCACCTTCGGAATAAGTTTGGGTCATTGAGCGAATTGGGCCTAAACAGGCGCATCGCTGGCGAATGTTCTGTCAGTTGCGTTCTCCGAGTGATTTCGGAGTACCGCTGGGTTTTAGCCGGTATGAGTCCGGCATACCCTGGAACATACGCCCGAGTATTCCAGGTATCCACGAGGTTTTCCCAGCGTTAAAAAAAATATCTAAAGAGAAGTAAATTGTTTTATTAAATATTCCGTAGCGATGTCTAGCTCAATGATTCCTGATATAACTATTGCGGAGACACCTTCATATTAATTAAATACCTAACTTAAATTAAGATGGATATTCATAAAGTTTATTTTATATGTACTCTGTGACTGTCGTCATTATCGCCTCCGATATATAATATTGTAATGTATCATTCTTGCTGCTCGAGGCGTTAAAAGGGTCTATTTGATGGATGACCGATAACGCCATTCATCATCATAATCCCTCCCACAAATATATTAGCTGTGAAAAATATACGCCATAAAGATGGTTATCGAAAGAATATTGAAATTTAAGAAGCACACGGAATATGAGAAAAGAAATAGCCCAATAATACAGTGTCTGTATATTTTAGAATCGAAGATAAAGCAATGCAGTAAAGTTTTCTCCTCTTTTTATTAGACAACCGATTTCCTTTATTATTTTTTGTAGCTTTCAACGAGCTTACTGTTCTCAATAAAAAAACCATTTACTTTTTATCTTTGTGATATTTTTTCCTGCCCGCGACGAATTTGCGTAATTGGAAATACTTCAATACGAATATGTATTAAAATGTATTTTTTTTATCGCTGGAAAATGCATTTGCGCACCCCGACTGAAGGTCGGGAGTGTGGGACTCCGCGAGGGTACAAACTCGCAAAACCCACTAAAACCCAGCGGGGCCTCCATCAACCATGAGTGGGGAGCCACAGGTTCGTTGAGGCATTCCTCTCTGGCCCCTCGGTTGCAGCTCACAGATATTCTACAAGGCGAGGAGTTGTACGAATCTCCGCCTCCTGTTTCCTGCACCCCTTCGTCGGGGCTGGAGTGCTTCGGCTGCATTCACCCTCTCCCTTTGTCGTGCCTCCTTAAGCGAGATGATAGTCTCGCAAAAGGAGGCAACCGCTCCCCAGGCCCGCTCACTGGTAAGTATTGCTTCTATAATACTTGCCAGTGAGAGGTCTGTGCCGAACAGCGACGTCAAAATAAGTCGCTGAGGTCCCCAGGCAGGGCATTCTGCCACAGTGTGGTCTGCTGTGTCTAACGAGGCAACACACTCGTGACATCATGCCGACGGTTCACAGCCAACGATTTGGTACAGATATTTGCCGAAGCAACCATGACTGGTAAGCATCTGTACCGACCTGTAGGAGAGCGATCCGTGCTCTCTATCCAGCCATTTGTCGAGATGAGGGCAGATCGCCCCTATCATGGCCCCGCCCGCTGCGGGGGACCCGAGGTCCTCCATCCATCTTTGGGTCAAGGCTCTGTTAGCTAGAACCCTGGCACTCCTTACCTCGTCAGCGTCTGGTGATTCCCCTCTGGTTGGTAAGAGCGGCTGCTCTGCACTGGTAAGCAGCCGTGAGAACTTCCGCTCTGAGCTCAAAGGGGCGATCACCTGCCAGGAGTGTCGCTGCCGTCCATGACACTGTACAGTACCCTTGTATAGCTCTGATCGCTATAACCCTCTGGGATGTATTAAAATGTATGTATTAAGCACTTTTTTTCTTTATTTCTCACAGAAATGATAAACTTACCTAACAACTAATATCGAAATGTATGATACTTCATTCTATATATACGTTTATGGTCTACGTATTGGTAAATAATGCGATTTGTGAAAACTTTATAAAATGATGATGAGCATTTTCCTGAAGATTTCTGACATAGTAAACTCGCAATAAATAATCTGATATTTCCAAGATAATCGGTCTACTTATAATTTATAAGAAAATACAAGAACTACCTCTATTCCTATAATATTTCTTGTGTGTCTAAACAGCGGAATCGACTATGATATAACTTGTGTATATGTATTTGTTCAATTAAATTTAAGAATGCTGTAGATTGACAATTTGAAGGGACAAATAATTGACGCTACTGGAAATAGCACTTTACAGTAAAAAGTAGGACATATAAAGTCGTATAGTTGCTTTGCAAGAATAACGACACAACGCAAAAAAGTAAATTTTACAGGAGAACCATTTTGAAAGTAAACCAACAGTTTTTTTATAAACAATGCGGTACAACAGCATCATTTTTAACGATTTCATTATAAGTTTAACAGCCTCATGGTTCAGTGGTTAGGATGTTCGACTACAAACATGAGGTCCTGGGTTCGAGTCCCGGGTTGGGCCAATTCAAAAATCAATATTGAGTTTTATATTTAATATTTTCTCAATATTTGCCCGAAGTTGGGAAGTTGGCGGTGTGATCCACCCCCGTGTCTCGGAGAGCACGTTAAGCCGTCAGTCCTGCGCCTGATCTCTCTCCAGTCGTGTCTGATTCCCGTCACTGTGAGAGTGAACCAATAAAGAGTGTACTTGTGTGCTATGCCTGCCAATCCGCAGTGGAGCAGCGTGGTGGGTCTATGCTCTAAAAACCCTCGCTCCTCGTAGTGAGGAGGCCTGTGCCCAGTGGTGGGACGTTAATGGGCCGCTACTTACTTATTATACGTTTGTAACAAAGACAGCCTCATTGGTCTAGGGAGCAGCTTGTTCGGCTACAAACTTGAAGTCCTGAGTTCTAGTCCCAGATCGGATGAATACAAAAATCAATATTGAGTTTTCTTTAATGAAATTCTCAGTATTTGTCCGAAATTGATAACCCGTTTTGACAGCCTCGCTGGCGCAGTGGTGCGAGTATTCGCTTTGCTAGCGGAGGTCCCGGGTTCGATCCCCGGTAGGACGAATTTAGGAAATTGTATTTTCTAATTTGTCAGATTCTGGACTGGTGGGAGGCTTCGGCCGTGGCTAGTTACCACCCTACCAGCAAAAACGTACCACCAAAACAAAGAGATTTATGTTCCGGTTCGATGCTGTGTAGAAACCGTAAGGGGTATATCGCCTCTTAACAGTTTAGCGCGCTTCCATCTTAGACTGTATCATCACTTACCATCAGGTGAGATCACAGTCAAGCGCTAATCTGTCAGCAATAAAAAAAAAAGCCGTCGCCCCTGCGCCTGATCTCTCTCCGGTTGTGTGAGATTACCTTCCCATCGGACTATGAGAGGGAAGAAATAGAGAGTGCACTTGTGTATTAACCTTGCCAAGCCAAGGTGCAGGTCTATGCTGGGTCTTTGATCCAAAAATCCTCTCTCCTATCCTCTATGAGCGAAAAGGTCTATACCCAGTTAATGGGAGGATAATAGGCTGCAACTCACCTTTCTTACCTCACCTTGTAACACAAGAAAATAAAGATTTCTGGATTTTTGTGTATACTCATATAAAAGTGGTAAATCCGAAATAGATTCATGTCTAAAACAATTAAAGCTTCCTTTAAACACAGATATACTTAATAAATTTGAAAATATTAAAATGAACAGTCGTTTTGTTCAAGCAAAGATAAATGATACTTTGTAGCATTTTCATAAAGTTATCCGTATACAGAGGTAGTTTTTAAAATATGCACATCGTTTCCACAAACTGGTAGACTGCTAAAAAAGATCACTTGAAAAACCGTATCATTTACAAAAAGCTCGGAACAAACATTGAGCACATCTGTTACATGGACGGTGATAATTTACGAGTGGAATTTCGGTTAGACTGCGATTTGCAAGTAACTGCCAGAAAGCTTATTACATTTTTCGCAAGATTTACACAGAAATATTGGGACTATGTGTCTCAGTCAAGATTTGTTCTTTTCGTGCTAAATTTTTAAACCATTACACTCGAACAATATCTCTGGGAAATTACATTTGTGTCACTAATATTAAAATAACTGGTTCATAATAAGAAAATATTACCGGTTCATCATATATAATACCTCATCTTAAACGGCTGAACCGATTTTTATGACATTTTTGTGTATATTTCGCAGGTCGTAAGGTATTTTTATCTTCCTACTCCCAAACCCCGTTTTTTATTAACAATACGAAGTTGAGCGCTAGTCTTTATGTAATCACTAGCTGTGTCCGACGGTGTCACCTATATTGGTCCCAATCCCGTGGAAATATAGAGAAATCCATATTGAGATATAACTAACTCTAAATAATTCTTGACTGCACACAAAAAAATTCAACAAAATCGGTCCAGCCGTTTAGGAGTAGTTCAGTCATATACACATACACATAAGAATTATATATGTCGGAGAATAAGAGAGAAGAAAGCATAATGCATAGGGGCATAGGGTTTGGCATTCATAATTTCCATTTCCGTTTATTTAAAATAAACCTAACTATATCGAGACATGGTCAGATTTGTAAGTATTTTTATGTATATTTCAATGATCTTTTTAAAATGCAGTTGCTAAAGTTATAGAGATATAGAAGAGTTATAGAAACTTTCAGGGAAAATCACAAGTGTATGTTTTAAATAAACCTAAATAGATGGAAACATGGAAATTTGCAGGTATTTTTATGTGTATTGCTGATTTTTTTTTAATGTAGTCCCAAATATCTGAAGTTCTTATATATACCAAGAAAAAGAAGAGGCAACGCTTTTTCAAATTACTTTTTACCAGACATCGTATTTCCATCTTTAACTTTACTAAGTATCAGTTAAAATGAAAAAGAAATGCCTTTAGTATTAATTATAGAATCTTAACAAGCCATAACACGATACAACTACTTAACTGAAGCATGTGATTCCGGGATGATCATATGTGTTATTAATTGTTCACAGCCTTGGATTAATGTGTCATCCGACTAGCAATCCATTAGAGTGCATGATACTAGAAGCTATTTGAGTCTAGATGAGTCGAAGTCTATTCCTCATTACTTTGCATTTCTTTTATTACTGACAGGTAAGTGATGATAAAATCTAATATTATACTCTGTAAAAGAATTTGTGTTAAGTTCTTCATTATCTTATTTTCTTTGTCTTGTTATTTTATTTACTGTCTTTGTTTATTTCTTAAATCGTTTTTGTTATTTATTTTATTTATTTATTTATAAACTTTATTGCACAGAGTGCAAACGGCGGGCTTAAAGCTTTATCTACCAGCCAATCCTTCTTATGTTAGAAAATTCGTTGGTAGATGTGCATTACAGTGTTAAAGAAAGAATACAGAGATAGACAGAAATAAAGAAAAATAAGATAAAAAAAAAAAAGTAAAAAAATAAACAAAAACTAATAATAATTAAAGCTAGGTGTAAACTATAACATAAGCAGCAGTGGTAGCAACACCATAATTGATTGGAAAAAAACAAAAACAAAAAAAAAAGCGATAATAGTTGTAGTTGAGGTCATTCAAGCAGTGATGTACTTCTTAAGAAAATGCCTTTTTAGTTGGGCTTTAAATGAATGTATTGAGGTGGCTTTTCTTATCTCTTGCGGCAGCTCATTCCACAGACGAACTGCACTGACTGTAAACGAGTCATGTTTAAAACCTGTGCGGTGAGCGGGTACAGTCAGTAGCAGATTTCCAGCAGATCGCAGCTCTCTTTCATGCACGTTTGAGCAGAAGCTGAACCTTCCTTGAAGGTAGTCGGGAGCAGCTGGATTGGTGAGAATGGTGAAGAGCAGACAGAGAATTCTCAGGCATCTCCTTTCGCGGATTGGAAGCCACCCCAGCGTCGACCGATAGGAAGATATGTGGGTAAATTTGCGAAGGCCAAAAATGAAGCGTATGCAGGTATTAAGTAGACGATCAAGTTTATTGAGGTATGCTTCATTTAGGTCAGAATACGCCGCATCGGCATAGTCAAGTATTGGTAGTAGCAACATATTTACCAGTTGTGTTTTAGCTTTTACCGGAAGGAAGTTTTTCAGTCGTATAATGGAATGCAAAGTTGCATGAAACCTTCTAGAAATTTCCTTTATCTGAAAAGACCATGTTAAAGAAGAGTCGATAAAGATACCGAGGTCTTTAACAGTGTCCGAGAAAGGTATAATGTTATGGTTAAAAACTAAAGGGAGTATATTTGACTGCGTGCGAACCTTAGCTATTTGACGAGAACTACCTACTATTATAGCTTGACATTTAGATGGGTTTACTTTTATGCCATACTCTTTAGACCATTGTGCAATGCGCAACAAATTCTCATTCAAGGATAGGATGACTTCATCTAAATGTTCGACTTTAGTTTGGCTATAAAGCTGTAAATCATCTGCATATAAATGAAATTTACAATCAAGTATAGCGGTAATGGAGTCTATGAAAACTGAGAACAGCAATGGGGACAGAATGCCACCTTGTGGCACACCAGTTTCCAGGTCTTTCCAGTCCGAACATTCAAGGCCATTACGAATTGCTTGACTTCGACCACGAAGATACGAGGCAAACCATCGTAACACAGATTCTGAGACGTTAACTCGCGATATTAGTGCTAGCAAAAGGTCATGATCCACCGCATTAAAAGCGTTGCTAAAATCAATAAGCACCAGGACTGTAACTAACTTGTTCTCCATACCTTCCCTAATATCTTCTGTAACTTTAAGGAGCGCCGTCGTTGTGTTGTGACCCGTTTTAAATCCAGATTGGAATTTATTTAGGATATTATAATTAGAAAGATGATTAGACAGTTGATTGTGAATAACGGACTCATTTATTATTCGGTTATTGTTAAGGAAGAGCGGAGTCTTCTGCCACAGGGGTAACTTCCATCCTTAAAAGAAGGCTCCAACCTTTTATATGTTAAAGTGCTGAAGTTAACGAAATAAACTATTTTTATTTTATTTATTTATTTAATATGGAAGTAGGTTAATCTGGCAAGAAACAATTTACCTTTTATGGTTTCTATCATCGTACAAGAACACAAAACTCTTGCTTGGCGATACGTCTTTGCTGCTAGAGTCGTAACCAACGACGGCAGTCTCCCTCCAAGCTTTAACAAATTAGATAATGCAATTTCCTAAACTTGGTATAAAGTTAAGAAAAAGTTTAAAGACTGGTTGCTGGAAAAGACATTCTACGACGTGGACGAGTATCTTTTATAAATCTTCTTTGACTTTCTTTTAATTTTGAATATTATTTTTTCTTGTGTGTAATTATTGAATATTTTGACCAATCTGACTTCTAATTAATGTAAATCTAATAATGATAATTTAAATTAATAATATTTTGTATGATGTGTCTTGACTTTTATATAATATATCCAATCATCGCCTGATCATTTGTACTTTTAACATTTTGTACCACCATTTATTTCCAAATATGTCTTTTGGCATATAAATTATAATTCTATTCTACCGGTGATCGAATCTAGTACCTCTGCTATCAAAGCGAGTACTACTGCGTTGTTTTTATCCATCTATCACACGTCGTAAAACAGCCAGCAATGGAGTGAAGTTAAAAAGAGGAGCCAAGGCCAATATGACAGTTCTCATGCCACTAGAGTTTCTTTTACAGCGTGGTTTTATAATAACATTTTATATATTTGTCGGAGAATAAGAGAGAAGAGAAAGAAACATAAAGCATAGGGGCGTAGGGTTCTCCGCCGACATCGTCATTAATGGCATCCATAATTTCAATACTGTGGGCGTTGATGGGTAATGTTGGTGCAATCAAATACTTTATGAATTAACTCAGATTATAATGTTCAATCACTTAATGTTCCAGATATCAATTTACACAAACTCATTAATAATAATAGCTAGGAGCGCGACAGTAGACCGCACCGGCGGGCCGTCACCCGAGAGCTGGGGAGACGCGCGCCGGATTGTCACTTTTTGACTCTGCCCCACGCCGATAGACAGATGGCGCCAGCGTATAGCAATCAGACATATTTATAAAGATTTTGATTTTTTTCTTTATTAATTTAGCTTGTTCCGTTTTAACACTATAATACTAGATTTAATTTGAATTATAGTAAAAAAACGTTATATATGTTCGTATGTATTAACTTCTTTTATATGACACTTCTAGAAAGTGTATCTTTTGTTAAAGTCATTGCATTGAATATTCTCTTACCGTTCTCTTCCAAGAGACATTGTAAACCATAATAAATGCAGTGGCTTTCTAAGTATCTTATCCCCTTGCCATTTGTTACACAGAGACAATGGAAACTACGTAATTCGCATCAATATAAGTAACTTGTGTTATTGAAATTTTTGTTTAACCGAGATCCTACAAAAGTAATAAATCACACGGGAACAAGACATAGCAATTCATATCCCAGAATTTTTTTGTGTAAAAAGCGACGTGTCCAAGTTATCCGTAGTAATTTTAACAGAATTTTAAGTTTCAGTTTCTTTGGTTACTTCTCATTGGAATCAACTTTCTGTACCAGTGTAGTTTTGTTACCATTGGATAGACTATTGACGATAGAAGATATAGCAAAAACAAATATATTTGGCTGTGGGGAGGTTCAGAACTTGTGGTTCCCGCCACTACTTCAGAAAAAAAATTGCTTGTTATTCGCTAATAATAAAACTTTAAATTGGTGTACCATTTTTTACAATTAAATCATCCTTTTTATTATAATCGCCTAATGACGTCCCAAACTGCTCGCTCTAGTTGCTTATAATTCGACATTAATATTCTATTTGTAATCTAGAAGTTCACTAAGAAGTATTTTCTCTCACGAGATCAGAATATATTATCCTTAGATTGTCCGGCCGCATTTTTTACTAGCCCCCGTAGTTTGCCCGTGCTTTTTAACGAAAATAACCGTCTCCTGCCCCGCCCTGCATGGACGTTTTTGCATCTATTGCTCCGCGGTTCGAGTGGCTCCTGGGACTTAAATGTTCATGAAAGACTACCAAATATTACAATTTTTACGTTTGTTAATAGTTAAACTATACAATGCTTACTTAATAAAGACTCTGGTGTAGCGTCATGTTGCGCTAAACGTTGAGGTAGTAAAAAAGTGCGTCTTGTATTTATCATTAAAAATTAAATATCTCATATCTTAAAAATTAGAACTTACCTCGAGGGGTTTCATTGTTATTGACATCACTTACATATTCAAAATCACAAAAAATCACTTATATATACTCACAGATTATAAGATACCACAAAAAATATTTCCGACCTTCGACACGACACACACGCCATTAATAACGGTCACTTTGTAAGTGATTTACTTTTTTGTTTTTCTATTGTCTGATGTTATCTCTACGCATATTTTGTTACAACAGTTACCGAGAAGCGAAATTGATTATATACATTATGACTTAAAGGGAAATATTCTTCTAGATACTTATATTTCTGATTGATTGGTATGAATCTGAACTATCATATCATCTCAACTAGTACATCTTTTGCAATGTTGACACTCATTGCGTACTGGTTTCCCAAGATTACCGAGAAAACGGGGACAACGTCACTACAATCAGCTAAAAGTAGCGTATATATAATGATACAAAAGAATCCTAATATAAATCTGAGATATATATATGCAAAAAGCATAAATTATTATAAATAACAAATAAAATTTTACAACAACGATACCACTGGGACATACAGGAAAAATGTACCTACCATTACTTATCACGGGATAATCTCCGCCCTCCATTTATAAGACTAATCCAATACAAAGCACATGGGTACAGCTAAAAGGCACTAAAAGCTGCAAAAAGAGAAACAGGCATACAGAGAAATGACAATAAAGTAGCAAAAAGGCAATTAAAGCGCAGATAAGCGTAATATACAGCCCTTTACGGCCCTAAGCGGTGGATAATAATGCTGTGATGCTTTTGAATAAGGTAGAAACACAACAATAACTTCGGACGCTCGATCGTATCAAAGCATATTATTCTTGTTTTTATTGAAGTGAAATTTCTTTAGGCGCCTGATGCGCTCATGGTAATTTTTTTATGCATGAAACGCGTGATTAACGTCACGATGATGTGCAGCATTTTTATACTAATTCCTCTCAAGGTTAAGTAAGTATAATATTTAGAAATAACGTATTTTAAATTGTCAATCGTAAATAAATAAATTTTAAATTTAAAAATAAAATGTAATTAATCATTTCTAATATTGACAAAAAACACGTGGCATTTTTATTTACAAATCGTTATTTGAGATTTCAATAAATTATTTGTATTAATTTTCGACACTCCCTTCTCTCTCTAAGTGTCGGAAATCTGAAGTTTTAGATTTGTATAAATATAAACAAGACTTAAATGTTAGTTTGCCAAAGAAGTTTCACCTCTGACATGTGTAATGTATTCATGATACTTCTGACATGTGCAACTACTGTAGTTATGCCACTATAAGTACTTTTTGCACTCTAAAAGGTAATAATCCTTATCCTACCAAATGTTTTATTGAAAACCGTTTCAATATCTGTAACTTCGAACTTCAGAGTGTCTAATGTTGTGTATGGGGAAGTTCTGAGACAATAAACCATTACAAATAAATGTCTGCCTAATATTATAGAAGAAAAAATTGGAATTGAATGAATTGATCTAATTTATATGTCGGACTGCTATAGTCTGTGGAACGCTGGCGCCATCTGTCTATCGGCGAGGGCAGAGTGACGATCCGGCGCGTATTCCTTGGTAGTTCTCGAGTGATGGCCCGCCGGTGTGGTCGACTTTTAAAACTGTCGCGTTCCTAGCTATTATTATTAATGAGTTTGTGTAAATTGATATCTCTACGTGTGGATGTGGTCTATGATACTGAACTCTTTTCGAAAACCGGCTAGTTCGGGAGGCTGGAAGTCATGAAACCTACGGGCGAGACGATTCATGATGACTCTCGAAAACAACTTGTAAATGTGGCTCAATAGCGAAATGGGCCTGTAAATCTTCAACAGAGTGTTGTCACCCTTTATGAAGAAAAGAAGAACCATGCTAGTTTGTCAAGCTTTTGCTGTTATTCGCTCGTCAATGACGGAATTGAACAATCTCTAAAGGACTTTCAGTATCGGTTCAGATATTGTTCAATTCCGTCATTATTTACACAAACACTACGATTATCTAACTATTAGAACATTATGTCATTGAACATTATAATCTAAGGTAATTAATAAAGTGTTTGATTACACCAACATTACCCATCAACGCCCACAGTATGGAAATTATGGACGCCATTAATGACGATATCGGCGGAGAACCGTACGCCCCTAACAAATCAAATCAAATCAAAATATCTTTATTCAAGTAGGCATATTACAGCACTTTTGAATCGTCAAATATTTTTTTTTCTTTTCTTTTCCACACTCTAATTCTAATGTACGTCTGATGATGATACTCCAGAACGACTTAAAATCTAAAGTTACGAGGGTTCCTTCGCGCCCTGATCCGAGAAGAGCCCACAACAAACTCAGTCGGGTATNCTTCTGACATGTGCAACTACTGTAGTTATGCCACTAGAACTACTTTTTTGCACTCTAAATGGTAATAATCCTTATCCTACTGGAATTGAATGAATTGATCTAATTTATATGTCGGACTGCTATAGTCTGTGGAACGCTGGCGCCATCTGTCTATCGGTGAGGGCAGAGTGTCGATCTGGCGCGCGTCCCTCGGTAATTCTCGAGTGATGGCCCGCCGGTGCGGTCGACTTTTAAAACTGTCACGTTCCTAGCTATTATAATTAATTAGTTTGTGTAAATTGATATCTCTACGTATGGATGTGGTCTATGGTACTGAACCCTTTTCGGAAACCGGCTTGTTCGGGAGGCTGCAAGTCATCAAATCTACAGGCGAGACGATTCGTGACGACTCTCGAAAACTACTTGTAAATGTGGCTCAATAGCGAAATGAGCCTGTAAATCTTCAACCGAGTGTTATCACCCTTTATGAAGAAAAGAACCACTATGCTAGTTTGCCAAGCGTTTGTGGTTATTCGCTCGTCAATGACGGAATTGAACAATCTCTAAAGGACTTTCAGTATCGGTTCAGAGATTGTTCAATTCCGTCATTATTTACACAAACACTACGATTATCTATCTATTAGAACATTATGTGATTGAACATTATAATCTAAGGTAATTAATAAAGTGTTTGATTACACCAACATTACCCGTCAACGCCCACAGTATAGAAATTATGGACGCCATTAATGACGATATCGGCGGAGAACCCTACGCCCCTATTCTTTATGCTTCCTTTTCTCTATTATTCTCCGACGTATATATAATAAATATAATAAATTAATATGATATTGTAATGATGGTAAAAAAACAAGATACCCGATTGAGTTTGTCGTGGGCTAAAGACAGGGCACGAAGGAACCCTCGTAACTTTAGATTGTAAGTCGTTCATGAATATCATTATCTCGTACATTGAACATAATGTGTGGGAAAACCTATATTTAACGATTCAAAAGTACTGTAAAGCAGTAGATTTTAAAGCTAACTGTTCAACTCATCAAAATCTACTTGGTGTAAGGCTGCACTCACGGTATTGCTATTTGGCAAAGTGCCCGAGCTGATCGACTTTCACGCGAGCATGACGCTTGATGGATGACTGTTACCGTCTAAGGAATTATTTTTCATATTTCTTTCTTAAAAGATGAGCTTCGTTAATTAAAGATTTCGTTACTTATAACATCTATAACCAGTTGAACTTCTTCGTACACTTAAATGAGAGCATCATTCTTTTGTTACTTATGTACTTATTTATATTATATAACTTAGTTAATGCAACAAACCTAACTGATGTAAAGGTGCGAGAACTCGCTTTGCTACCATTTCCCAATTCTGGGTCAATTATATTTTCTAATTCTGGGTCTGGGTCTGGGACCGTGTTTAAATACCGACCAATCAGTAAAGATGCGCCGTCAAGCAAAAATATTTGCATATTTATATGGTTTTATCACTTACCATTAGCTTATATTTTACGATCTCTCGATTTAAAATAAAAATAGCGGTAAAATTATATTTAATCCATAATTCAAAATAAAAACGTTTATTCGTAGCTCAAATTGAGCCAAATTACAAACACTATATAAGAAATAGTAATCTATAGACGACAAACAGCCTGGCACGAGATTTTGAAGTGAAACTTCAAAGTGAAGCCAAGAAAACTATTTGCATGAGGGTTAAATTTTACGGATGAAACGCATGATTAGCGTCACGAAGATGTGCAGCGTTTTTTAATGCTAATTCGTGTGAAGGTTAGGTAGTTTTAATATTTACAAATAATATGTGGTTAATTTGCCAATCGTCATTTAATAATTTTCGTAAAATATAAAATATTTCATCAATTTTAAATTTAAAAAGAAAATTTAATATACATTTCTAATATTAACAAAAAACACGTGTCATTTTTATTTACGATCGTTTGATGTGTGAATAAATTATTTGTATTAATTTTCGACTCTTAATATTTTAATGACAATTACACTGAAGTTTCACTTCTGACATGTATACTTTGTACTTTTTTTATTCATATAGATGTTAAATACATATCATATCAAATATCTTCTGGAATTGTATTGAAATACACCTTGTTTACTGTGCGGTACTGATAAGATAGATATATAGACACATACATTTACTTTGAGACATTAAAGTTATACCTGGAAATGTCTACACGTAATTGCAGACTTTAGAAATTTAAAAAAATCAGTAATTTTTGGTTCAAAGTCTTCGTTGCCGTATTTTTTATCAAGCAAGCTTTTAACCGGATTTTTTTTATTAATAGTTGTCGAGCTTTATGGACTTAACGTAGATAAGTTAATAACGCTGTACGCGGAACGTTCCTAACTTTATTAATAAGCTTTGAGCTCTTTGTAAGCTCTTAAGTAATCAACTTAATGCACAGTTCTTACATCTTGTTCTGTTAAACAGTTTTTCAATATGATATCTTCTAAATATTACTATAATTCTCTAATAAAAAAACTCGTTTTAATCTTACACAAACTACGTTAAATACTGTCATTCACTTCATATATTAAGATTTTACTTCATATATCATGATTAGATTAGATGTTGTTTCATAAACCAAATTCTGAAGTAGTCTATCCCATCATAAATACAGACAAAGCCACAATCGCAAGCTAGTCTTTTATATTAAATGATTCCAGAGAAAATATATTAAATGCCCGATTGCTTCGCCCCAATTTAGCGAAAGTATCCTTAATCAAAGCTATTACTTCTTACCTCCGGAGAGACCAATTCGTCCAGGAATCCGACCTGACAGTGATGGACGTATCACCTCGTATCTTTATTACGGCTTTGGGATATAAGAGGTCACAGAACCTGTAGGACAGTGGATGAGGTTATTTACGTTTTCATACCGAAATATTTGTATGAAAATATAGATTTATGCATTATTTCTATTTCATACTTGGTTTGTCATAAAAAACTTCCATTTCCTATCAGACATTAATTTTGTTCTCATTATTTCGCTCTCTCTCGGATCGGTCTCTTATGTTTAAGGATCGTCGTCAGCATCAGGCTTGCTGTTACAATAGTCCGAACAATTTAGAGATCCGAGGTTACAACAATTCCCACTTATCTGAAAATTTGTAGGATTTTTCAAAACACTGTTATAAGTATCAACAATGAGGGAAGTCATAACTCAGAAGGATATTATATATAAACTTAAAAATTAATAATAGCTTAAAAACCGAACAAAACACGCTTTTATAGCAAACCGAACTAAAAGATGACTTTTAATAATAAATTATAAACAGAATCATTGAATTCAGAGTGAAAGCCGTGGGGTGCTTGACATTTTAAAGGTTACAATCATTCTATTGGCAACTGTCTATGAGAGGAGAGGGGTAATGTTGTGAAATGCACACCACGCTTTTAACTCTTAATTAAATGATTCTGTTTATAACTTATTATTAAAAAATATTTTCTAGCTTTTAGTTCGGTTTGCTATAAAAGCATGTTTTATTAGTTTTTTTATAACTATTATTTATTATTTAGTACGATTTAGTATCCACACATCTTAGTCAATTAGAGTTTCGGTCTTGTTTATATAATTAATATTCGTTATTCGTATTATGTCGTTATTATATTATATATGTCTTTGGAACGCTGGCGCCATCTGTTTATCGGCGTGGGACAGAGTCAATAGTGACAATCCGGATCGCATCTCTCGGCAGTTCTCGGGTGACGGCCCGTCGGTGCGGTTGGCTTTTCTGTCGCGTTCCTAGCTATTATTATTAATGAGTTTGTGTAAATTAATATCGAGAACATTAAGTGACTAAATATTATAATCTGAGTTAATTAATAAAGTGTTTGATTGCAGCTACATTACCCATCAACGTCCACATATTAGAAATCAAATTATGAGTGCCATTAATGACGATATCGGTGGAGAACCCTACGCCCCTATGCTTTATGCTCCTTTCTCTCTTATTCTCCGACATATAATATTCGTTTCGTTATTTCGTTAGTACACCAATTTAAATATCTGGGACACATGTTAACTCCCCACCTCAATGATGACACGGATATTAAACGGGAACAGAGAGCATTCTCAGTGAGAGCCAACTTGCTTGCTCGCAGGTTTTCACGATGCTCTAACATGGTAAAGATAACCTTGTCTAAGGCTTATTGCACTATCTTTTATACATGTAGCCTGTGCAGCAAATATACACAGAAAACGTATAATGCTCTCCGTGTCCAGTACAATAACACGCTTAGGGTGGCAACAATACGCAAAAGAATACGCTAATATTTTTTACCTTTTAAAGCATATTAATTTGTTTGGAATAGTTTGTTTTGAAGGCGGTTCTTTTTATGTTAAAATTTCTATTTGAGTGAATGCGAAAGTTGGAAGGGGAAAGCGAACAGTCCTGGACATTTTAAATAAGGCCCAGGTCAAGAGTACTCTAAACCGACAACCTTGTATGAAAGGTTTAATGAGAATGAAATTAGCGAAGGAGATATGCAAAGATCGTGGCAAGTGGAAGGACGCCTACCCCTGTGGGAATGAGGCGTGATGCTATGTATGGATGTATAAAACGTAACAAAAAAATAATCTTTATTAATTAAATTTACTTTTTATCTAAATTGTACACAATGTAGTAAGCCCTCTGTTCGCTTCTACCTTAAGTCCTTCTGCTATGGGTGATCACGTTTAGTTCATGTTATTTGTCCTTCAATCTAAATAATTATTATTTATTATACAACAATAAGCAATCATTAGAATTAAAGTAGCGTTTATTTAATACAATATTAAATACACGTATGGATTCCCACTATGAAAAGTAATTGCAGTTTTCCAAGGATATCAAATTTGAGACTAACTTTCTCTTTCAAATAATTCCTCACAAGCTTTCTCTATAAATCAATAAGCACACAGTTTCGGATTAGTTGCTAAACTCCTTCCGAGAAAGTAAACATAACTACTTTAACATAGAAGTTGAGCTAAATAAAAAAATCTATAATTTATTTAAAAAATTCTAGGTGTCAAAACATTTACAAAACAAAATTATTAACTGAACTCTAATTTCAATTTCTAAAGCATGAATCTGGACGTCCATATTTATATCCAATTGGGTTGTTTGTTAGCCTTGTTAAAATAAGATCTTTATTTTTCAGCGCGAAATGAAGTGAAAGAAAGAAAGAAAGAAAGAAAAAGCATTTATTCAAAAGTGGTATTACATACAGTATTCTTGTGTTGGCTATTCAGCTCCGATATGCGGGGCAAAAGTACCTTGTTCTCACCCGGGTTTTCCTACCAAAAATCTAACAACAAGTCAAGTCACATACACAATTTTGAACCCTATTTGTGCCCGAAATTTGCAGGTATATATTATAGTCTATTTATCTTATTATATATTTTCAATATACTATTAGATAAATGCATGTGATTGTTTTTCTAATACTCAGGCCATAAAAATCAACATGTTTTAACCCTGTCTTTCGGGGTCTAGAGCTGAACGAGAACGGGAAAGAGCCACTAGCTCCTGGAGACAGCAAGGACCGAGGCCAGCCTGTTGAAAGACAGACACTCAATATGCCTGATAGTGGTTCCTTGGGGTCGCGAGCGGCCGCAGGGGGGGCTGTGGCTGTTTTCTTAGCACAAACACGAATCCAGGAAGACGGCAGGTTAATGTGGTCTTGATCTGCCATGGCAACACCTATTGCCAGCAAAAGGTATCGCCTAATAGGAGGAGCCTAAAAGCACAACGTGGCGGAGGCCCCGGCGAATTTTCCGGAGACCCCGGAGCTCTCCGTTATGCGTAGAGGCAGGCCACCGGGGGGGTTTTAGTGGTAATTACCACATAACCCGATCTATCCCCGAAAAGGTCGAGTATCTTATAAAGATTTCCCCCTCGACAAACAACAAAAAAAGACTTAAAGGCAAGACTTTAACTAGGGAATCAAATATACATAACTACGTAATCAACGTCATGGGTTGTATTATTGTTATTAAAGGTAATACTTGTATAAATACCATTCATTTTGAGAATATTGAATGAGTAAGAGCCGTCACGCTAGGCTAAGTAGTTCACGTTTGGTTAATGTAGGCTCTCGTTGGCTAAGCCACAGAGAACATTACAGTCAAAGTGTTACTGTTATATTTTAATCTATTCTTTAACATTACTGACAATACAACTATAATCATATTTCTAAATTTTATTACTTGAGAAATCCCATAAGAAATGTTGTGATTCAAATTATGTGTTACCCACGCGACAAGTACTACGGACGAGAGCGCGGAACAGGCGTTCGAGAGGCGCAATAGGCCCAAGCGTTACGCTTGGAACGCATCTATCTCCTATTCCATAGGCCAATGCATGTGAGTAGAAAAGAGATAGCGGTAGCCCAAAAACAACACATGAACTGTTTTGCTAACTGTTTATAAAGTGAATTGAAACGTTAATATGATTTCTGCTGTCTTTTATTATTATCATATGTCGAGTATACATGCTACGATGAAATTACATACATAGCATCACACCTCATTCCCACAATGATAGGAAGAGACCACGTCCTTCCACTTGCCACGATCCTTCGCTTTTATTGTCAATAACCTTTCATACAAGTTGGTCGGTTTAGAGTACTCTTGATCTGGCCCTTATTTAAAAGGCCCATTCACTCTTCACTGATAAACCCTGTTTGTCGGTCCCGTTTCAATCATTCTCTCTGCGTACCCAAACCATCTAAGCATACCTTTCTCAATTTTAGTCACTACATCGTCTTTTACACTACAATGTTTTCTTTTCACACTATTTCTTACTTTATCACTCAGTTTCAATTCATTCTTACTTCTCAACGCTTTTTCAACAAATTTTCATAAATGTTTCTTATGATGTTATTATGTAAAATAGCCGTCCGTAAACCGACATTATAGACTACCAATTTTTTAAATAACTTAAGTCTATAGTCAAAGTAGTATAAGTAGTTCATTCGAAGCCCACGCTCGAGTCACGCGCGCGCCAAATCACAAGTCCCGTAATCAGGTTTTGCGATGCTATTTGATTTGTCGCCTACAACTCCGCTCCGTTCATATAACTAAATGCTATCATATATTCACTAATCACGTTTATTATCTCCACGTAGTTCATTTGATTCGTACGTGATACTATATTTAGGATTTATTAAAGGTATATGCAAAAAAAGTCCTAAATCTTCCTTTGTTATGTAAATAGAAAACTTATAATAGTATATCTTAAACAGACCAATTAAAAGACCGCGATGATATATGTTTATCTCTTCAGTATACCCCACAGTAACCATTTTCATCTTCAATATTACAAAAAAATGTGTTAGTATCCAAGCTATTTTAAGCAATACATTATTGTCCCTTATCAAAGTAAATAAATTATATACATTGTAGATTTTTAAATTAAAACTACCTTTAACAGTATTTCAATTTAAAATTAATATGTTAGAAGATATCATAGATTTCCAAAGCGAAGATACATAAGCATCAAATAGATGTCGTTGTAGTTTAACATCTATACTTAAGTTTACACAGACGCCTCCTTTGACGCCCTCGCTGGCGCAATGGTGCGAGTATTCGCTTTGCTAGCGGAGGTCCCGGGTTCGATCCCCGGTAGGACGAATTTAGGAAATTGTATTTTCTAATGTGTCTGAGTCTGGACTGGTGGGACGCTTTATATCGTGGCTAGTTACCACCCTACCAGCAAAAACGTACCGCCAAACAAAGAGATTTGTGTTCCGGTACGATGCTGTGTAGAAACCGTAAGGGGTATATAGCCTCTTAACAGATTAGCGCGCTTCCATTCTAGACTGTATCATCACTTACCATCAGGTGAGATCACAGTCAAGCGCTAATCTGTCAGCAATAAAAAAAAAAAAGACGCAGTTATGTAGGTCAGCTAGTCTACACTAGTATTATAGAGTCAAAAAATTGTATGTAACGAATAAACTCAAAAAGTACTGGACCGATTTTAATAATTCATTTTTCATTAGATAGATACATTACCACTGAGTAACATAGGCTATATTTAGTACAAGATTACTATAGAAATCTTTAAAAAATTCCAATTAAAACCAGCCGAAGGTGTAAAAAAATTTGCCATAAAATGTCTTTCATCGCAGACGCTGTGAAGAGTATTAATGATAGGAAAAAAATTGTTCGACAATATTATAGAATATATCAATATCTACAAAAAACTTCGCGAGACCATATGTCTAACTATTGTAGTTACGTCACTATAACTACTTTTTTACATTTAACAAATTGATAGAAATGCCGATCAAAATCAGACCGTGTTATCCATACCATTTATAAATTTTTATCCAAATAAATAATTTAATATTCAAGACTGTCTCAATACCTGATGATTACTTTTTGAATTATTGTAATCGGATATTCCATTCAAAAGATATCATGAAATTAAAATAAAAATACATGCGAGAGAGGTGCAGTGCGGGAAAAGGGGGTGCACCATTATTAACTAGGATACCATACGCAGTGGACGCAAGCGACGTTGAATATTTCGAGATTTTCTTACACATTTCTATGCTTCACTTAAAAAGTTCTTTTCAAAGCTACTTACTTTTAGTATTAGGAATCAAACTTTTTCAAAATATTTGTCAATTCATGGTCATTTTAATTATCTTGCTTATAACTTAAATATCTGTACCTATTTATGTCTACCCGTGCGAAGCCGGGACGGGCCGCTAGTATTAGATAAAAAGAAAAACTGACAAAGATATAACAATTTAATAGCCTTTCAAGCCTCACTTATAGTTTTTCTCGTTACTTATAATTAATAACTCGCCTGTAATTTTAGCTGATGGTTCGCAAAATGAAAATGGTAGAAAAAGCGGCGTAGCTACGAAGCAGCGCCAAATTAGAACGAGATGTTAATCTAAAAAATCAACAAAGTCGAAAAAATATTTCCCTCTGAAACGATAAAACGTAAAATGCGAAGTTAAATATAAAATCAGCGGGAGCGGAATGTTTTTAATAATGTCGGGTAAACGGGCACAGTTTCCACTAGAGAGAGCTCTTTAAGTAGCTAGGCAAATAAACTGATGCTGGCGAAGGACGTTTAGGGTTCCGCTGTTAGTTATTTAACAGTATTAAGTCATTTAAAATATATAATATGTAGAGAAGAGCTAAAACTGGAAACTAGAAGTATTCAGTTATATGTAACATACTAAAATCGTTTAAAGTATTATAATTAAATAACCATAAACGTAAAATAATTTGCTGTTAACTTAATTTATTAGTGTATTAGAACAAGATTAACAGTGCAAAGTATAATATAAAAGTTTCATATTTATATGTATAGTAAAGTAAGTGAGGGCCTCGCTGGCGCAGTGGTGCGAGTACTCGCCTTGCTGGCAGAGGTCCCGGGTTCGATCCCCGGTAGGACAAATTTAGGAAATTGTATGAGTCTGGACTGGTGGGAGGGTTTAGGTCGTTGCTAGTTACCACCCTACCAGCAAAGCAGACATACTGCCAAACAAAAATATTTGTGTTCCGATACGATGCTGTGTAGAAACCGTAAGAGCTATATTGCCTCTTACCCAGATTAGCGCGCTTCCGTCTTATAGTGTATCATCACATACCATCAAGTGAGATCACAGTCAAGCGCTAAAGTGTCATCAACAAAAAAAGTGACGTTCCACTGCAGGAACACAGGAATTTTCACTCATAGAAAAGAGAGTCTTTAGAGCATAAACACACCAAATATAAATCAGATAACTTACAAACATTTTCAAACGGAATTAATTTTATTTACAACGTAATCAAGCAGGTGAAACTCTTTAATTGAGTGCGAAAAAACAACTCACTTTTAAATGTCATTATCAAAGAATACATTTTTTTATTGCTAAAAGGTTAACACTTGACTATGATCACACCTGATGATACAGTTTAAGATTAAAGCACGCTATCTGATAAGAGATAATTCCTTTACACCACGAGCCCGCCAGTCGCCTTAATTTTTTAAATGTCTGGTATCTTTTAAGAGATCATTTTTTTTCATCTACATAAAATATAAAAAGAATGTATTTAATTGGATTTGTAATAATACTGTATTGTATAAAATAGCTTAGTAAATAATTCGTTTTTTTTTTGTAATTTGTAAAAGATAAAAATGAGGCTCATTCTTTAGAAATAAACATACACCATTGGAGTTTATTTAAAAGATGTTTTTGAGACATTCAATACCGTGAAATATTAAGTTAATCTATTTCATAAGATTTAGCCAGCGTTAGCAATTTATTCGCACAAAATATGTTATTACGACATCACATTACAAATCTTAGATTTTTTCTGCTTTTTTTATACTACAATATGTATATATGATACATAGAAACCTTCCTCTTGACTCTCTGTATTTATTGCTGTTAATTGCATTTAAATCAATGGTATACTTTAAAAAATCTAAGCGAGCAGACAGCGGATTCATTTTCATTTTATGCTATGTAAAGATAATGAATAATTCTTTGTACAATAACTATTGCATATAAAAATATTCTTTATATGACGTATTACACTAAAATACTGTTGTAAATAGCTTCAATCATTCGTCTATCTATGTAGTTGGCTTGTAAATTGTCTATTACTGCGGAACCTTTGACTGTATCACGCTCGTCTGTTCCGCCGGATAGTTACTCAGTGAATTTAATGTGTTCCCAGTTGCCTGCTAAAGCGAGGAAGCATATTCAACTTTACTAGCGAAAGCCGATGGTTTACCTTGAATTATGAGCCACTTTAGGTAAGGTACATACATAGAATTCATTTCTGTTTACCCCTAAATTGTCCGCGTCAACTACGATAGCTCTGTCTCAACTCGGTCAATCAAAAAATAAACATCATTGTCTTTTTATGTCTTAATGTGTATTATCTATTTCGCTTGTCGTTAACGTATTCGTACTAAAACATGCGTAGGCATGACATCAGTCCAGATTAAAAAACAAAAGATATATATCAGTTACACAGTGACCGTTACTAGCGGCGATAGTGGCGTGTCGAAGGTTTTTTAGTTTAGTTTAGTTAGGTTTTTTTCGTTAGTTTTTTTTCGTGGTATTTTATAAGCTGTGAGTGTTTATTAGTCAACTTTTGTGTTTTTGATTGTATAAGTGATGTGAATAACAATGAAAAACCTTGAGATAAGTTTAATTTTTTTTTAATACGAGCCTGTAAATATAAGACGGACTTTTTTCACAATCTCAAAGTTTACCACTACACCAGAGTCTTAATTTAGCAAACATGAAAATCATAACATTTGTTAGCCTTTCATGAACATTTATATCCCAAGAGCAACTTTAGCGTCATTCTTCCCGCGGGGCAATCGACGCAAAAATGTCCATGTGGAGCGGGGCAAGCGACTGTATTTAACTCAATTTGCGTCGGACAGATTACTCATTATTTTTTTCCTTTTTTGGGACATGTTACTTGGAAAAACTGTATTTTTCGGAAAACCCAAGAGTTTTCCAATCACCTTTTTTCAAATTATATCTTATAAAAATCACACATAAACTGATCGTCGATTAAAGTTTACTAAAGACGTTACTGCTGTTATTGTTTCACTCAATGACTCTATTTCTTATATATTCAGCTATTTTAAGAGTATCTTTCTTTTAAATTAAGTGAGTTGTGTTAAAAGAAACAATCTTTCTACCACATTTCCAATACGACCCGTCTGTAATCCCATTTTCAACTTAATATGTAAGTCTTAAGTGAATAAGAGCTTATTCACATAAGAAAATTATACTTAACAACAGTTAGAAAGAGTCTCTACTTGTGCAAAACACTGAATCGGCAAATCCAAGATTAAAGTAAGGGCCTAAAACGCTTTACTTTAATCCTCGGCTTCACTTCAGAGTTGCTTTATTCGCATGATGTACGCACGTACACGCGTCAGAGGGAAGAGAACTTAATGTTGTTGTACAGATATGTTATAGATATGTTATGAAATATTCATTTGAATTAGTAAAAGATCATAATAATGTTAATAAATTGCTTATGGTAACCAGTCTGTTTAAACGCACAGGGATGATTACTGTCACTATAAAAAACACTGACCCTTGGTTTTTGTTCGGGATATACTCAAAAACAACTCGATGAATTTCCAAACAGTCTATGCCAATGTATAGAGGGGTCTCTGAGGAAGGTTTATATATATAATTTGTTAAGGCTTTATGTAAATTGATTGAAATATAGCCATAATTGTTCGTAGTGTTGTGAAAAGTTATGCCGCCTGGGAGTTTTCATCTGCCTAATCACCTAAAGATATAGCAAAACAATTTATATTAGGATAAGGCTCTTTTATACAAATAAAAAGGGCCCCGATAGCATATATTTATATATCTTAAGGATAACTTACTATATTCATTATAAATGATAAAAAAGTGGTTACGAAAAATGTTGTAATTGGAAAGCAATATAGAGGGATACTGTATTAATCTTTACCATTTTTATTTTACCTTAAACATTTTATATACATTATTTTGATCCTTTACACCATATAATTTAAATGGATTTATTAGGAGACATTGGAATAATACTTTTAACGTGCGCGAAGTGATTACAGTCGCTAATAGTTGCTTCCAGCTTTGCACACTGTTTCTAGATTAGCCTAAGGTAATAGAAGCAAGCAATATTGCACATAAACAAATATTTAGTTCATATTTATATTTAGAAGATTTGTATAATAAAATACATTAAAATACTTCAAGCAGTGTGATTATTCCTGCTACATTATACATGGCCATTGCCAAAGTACTAAATAAACTCGACTGAGTTGTGGGTTCTCCTCACAACAGAGCGCGAAAGAACCCAAGTAACTTTAGATTCTAAGTCGTTCAACACTATCAACCCTATCGTTATTATATCACTGGGAAACGTTATTTGACAATTGTATAATGCTGACAAATTCTTTTTTCGCTATAAGAACAAACCCCGACCTATCACTCAGGAGTGTGAAATTTGGCGAGGGAGGAAGCCTTATACAACTAAAATTCAGCGGGACCGTAATGGAGCTACTAGAGGATTAGCTTGCATATTTCTCCCTGGTGCCCCGACTGAGGGTTCTCGGAAGCAGGAGCAGGTGCGCAAACAGGCGCCGCCTAGTTTACTGCTTTCTGCCGCGATGAGAGGAAGCATCTGCGGCATTCTCCCTCTCTCGCTTGTGGGCTTCCTTCAGCGATATTATGGTCTCGTAGAAGAAGGCCACTTCCACCCAAATATGACTGGAGAAAATCGCTTCTACAATGTTCTTCACCGATAAATCCTCCCCTATCAGCGTTATCAAGAGGTGACTCTGAGGTCCCCAGGCAGTGCAGTCTTTCACAGTTAGTGTGCTGAGTCAACAGCGGCACCACACTCATGGCAGGTGGGCAACTCAACTCAGACGATTTGGTGCAGGTACTTTCCGAAACAACCATGCCTGGTCAGAACCTGAACCAGCCTTCAGAAAAGCGTCCTATGTCCCTGGTAAGCCATTGGTCCAGATGAAGACGAATCGCCTCCACAGTGGCCATGTCAGCCGCTAGGGACCCGAGGTCTTCCACATACGAATTAAAGCCTGGTCGACTAGAACCATGATCGTACGGACCTCATCGGCGTCAGGCCGCAGGTTTTCAGCCCTCGGAATTGCCATGTGGAGGTAGGAAGCCTCATTATACTAATAAAATCTGGCGGAACCTTCTTTATATGTACGTGAAGCACCAGAGGATTAGCTTACGCATTTCTCTGATGCTCCGTATGAATTCGACTGAGGATTCTCGGCAGCAGGAGCAGGTGCGCAAAGTATCTGCTGCATTCTCTCTCTCTCGTGCTTCCTTCAGCGGGAATTAAGATGCTATTTGCGCTCTAAACCCGATCGACGACCGTTGAGTGTGGAACTTGACTATGTAGGAAACGTCGTAATATCCACGCAAACCCAGCGGAAACCTCGTCATCCCGGAATGAGGCACAAAAGGCTCTGCTACAGCATGCCTTTCCGGTGTCCAGGATGCGTCCGACTGAGAAGCATCGGTCTTACAATGATCTCTAGTGATATTTCCCGACGGATTAGCACTACTAACACTGTTGTCTTTTAACTGCTCAATCAGCTACAGTGTTGATGTGTCATGAAAGCCTGCTTCAATAAAGATTTTTTTTAATTCTACTTGAGCCGGGGAGATTATAAACGAACTGGCCATATAAATTTAGATGTTCAGTTACTACTGTAATCTGTTGTGGCTCCTGGTGGCCATCACACATACGAGGCGTAGTAAATAACCTTTGAAACTGTCGTCTCTCAACCGCATATAAGAACCCTAAGCCGCGCCGTGCGTGAGTACGTCAAGCGGATGAAACGCCGCTCCAGTAAAGCCGGGGATTAATGCAAACTGTTTTAGACCTTATTTTAATCTTGGCTTTGCCGACTGAGTGTTTTATACAAGTGCAGGCTTGTTGTCTATTAATACATCACTTTATATAATTGGTTTTACTATTTTAATTCTTCTTCTGTAAATAATTAGCTTTCGGTTGTGACAGGGCACACATAACTTCCCTAGTATCATGTGAAATAGAGAAGACACGGAGGAGATTGTACGGTTTAGGTGATTTTAAACCAAAATTTTGAACATTTACAAATGGTCGACACCTTATTGTTATTTACCACCGCTGAAAAATAAAATAATAAAGCTTAGGTACAACACAATATGTACACAAATGATGAATACTTTTTACAAAAAAAATTACAACTTAATTTTATTACTTTCACATAAATATGTACAATAAAGACTATACAAGGTAGAATGAAGATGAACAAAAAAATTTCTACAATATTATAGAACGTATTAATATATACAAAAAATTTTGCGATGCCATATTTCTAACACTATAACTACTTTATTGCATTTTAAAAGTTAATAAAAGTGCCGGCAATAATCAAACCATATTATTCAAACCTCTATATTAAGCCTTATCCTATTTAATGAATATTTTATTAAAGACCGTTTCAATACCTGTAAAATATTATATAAATTATTAAAATCGTTCAAAAGATCATCATCATCGTTCAAGATCATTCAAAAGATGCGTCTCTTGCGAACAGTGCGTGTTGTCAGTGATGACCTACGGCTCTGAAACGTGGTCGCTGACTATGGGACTCATTCGAAAGCTCAGAGTCACTCAGCGTGCGATGGAGAGGGTAATGCTCCGAGTTTCTCTACGCAATCAAATCAGAAGTGAAGATCCGTAGCAGAACCAATGTCACCGACATAGCCCTACGAATCGCGAACCTGAAGTGGCAATGGGCGGGTCACATAGTCCAACGAACCGATGGACGTTGGGGCCCCAAGGTGCTGGAGTGGCAACCCCGCACCGGGCGGCGCATATAGGGAGACCCCCCACAAGGTGGACCGACGACATAAAGAGGGTCGCCGGCAGCCGCTGGAGCTAGGCGGCGCAAGATCGAGCCTTGTGGACGTCATTACATGAGACCCATGTCCAGCAGTGGACATCCATCGGTTGGAGCGACGATTCAAAAGATATAAAAAATTTTAAAATACCAATCTAAAGTAAATAATGTCACCCGATTCGAACTCCAGAGTGCCAAATGTTGTGTATAGGAAAGTACAGGGATAATAAAGTACATAGTACATAGCATCACGCCTCATTCGCATGGGGGTAGGCAGAGACAAAATCCTTCCACTTGCCACGATCCTTACATATCTCCTTCGCTTCTTTCATAAATGTTCGTCGGTTTAGAGTACTCTTGACTTGGCCCTTATTTAAAATGTCCTGGATATGATCCAGGAACGTTCTCCCCCTTCCAACTTTCGCATTCACTCTTGACTCATAAATCCTTTTTGTCAGTCTCCTTTCATTCATTCTCTCTACATGCCCAAACTATTTAAGCGTATTTTTCTTAATTTTAGTCACTATCTTCTTTTATATCACAACGTTCTCTTATCACACTATTTCTTACTATGTCACTCAGTTTTAATCTACTCATACTTGTCAACGCTCTCATCTCTACCGCATTTATTTTACTTTTGATAGAACATGTGAAAGTGATATTGAAAGGAGAATGAATGCAGGAGATATGGTAAATGGCGCGCCTTTAGAATGGCCAGATGGTGTCTCAAAGGGCCAGACTGGCTGTGCATGCAGGAGTGTTGGTGCCAACACTTATGTATGGTAGTGAAAGTTGGGTATGGCAGAAGAATCACAAAAGTAAGACAATAAAGTATTACAAATAAATCTTTTCTTTTATATCATAGAAAAAAAGTGTTGAATTTTGAATGTAATATTCAACCACTGCCACGAGGTATCTACGCGGGTAACATCGCGGGGCATTGCTAGTTATATTATATTATATGGACATATATGTTGGTACCGAGACAGTCTACTAATCACGAACTAATTTTAGTTCTAATAGCCTTTTATCAAGCTTTAACTTATTAACATAGTGACCTTAATTCCCTGAACTGTGATTAATTCTCAATGACGGCTAATAACATCTTCAGACTTAATTAAATAAACAAAATCGCTTCTCCAACAGCGAGGCGATTATTTTATTTTACGACTTAACATTAACCAGTACCGTCGGTTCTCGAAACTAAATTGTCAGTTAAATATTTGAAACAAAACTTTTTGCAGTGAAACGTGAAATTGAAAGCGTGACGAGAGCGTTACGAGATTAAATAAGCGTTACGAGAATAAAATATTTGTAATTTTTGCAGTTTGTTTTTAGTTCATTTTTTACGAACAATGCCCCGCGGTTTCACCCGCGTAAATACTGAGCTCGTGGCAGTGGAAAGTCTACTAAGTCTGACTATAGATTTATTTTAGTTAAAAGTTCTATTTCACTTAGTTTTTAATTACTTCCTTTCAGATTATTAGAGACACATTTACATTCGTAATCTAATCCTTAGACACATTTTACTTTACAACGTTCTAAGTAATACATTTTTAAATTCGTTATATCTTTCGAATGAAATGTGCGATTTTAGCAATTTAAAAAATATTTTATAGGTGTTGAAACGGTTTTTAATAGAATATAATATTATATGAGGATGAGGATTAATAAAGAGGTATAAATAATATACTTTGATTATTGTCGGCACTTTTATTAACCTTTAAAATGTAAAAAGTAGTTATAGTGACATAATTACAGTAGTTGGACATATGGTATTACAAACTTTTTTATAGATATTATTCTATAATATAGTGGAACACATTTTTGTTCAATCATCAACAGTTTGCGCAGTGCATCCGATCGTTTTTTAGGTTTTTTGGTTCACATTTTTGGTTACATTAATGCATTTTCTTAGGGATCCCTGCTTTTTTTTGAGAAAGTAGTATAACTTATGCAGCTCAGTAAAAATGCAGCTTTCTAAAGGTGAAAAATCTTTGAAATCCGTTTAGTAGTTTTTGTGTTAAAACGTTACAAACATACCTAAAAAAATACAAATGTTTCTCCTTTGTAATATCAGTTTAGACTAAAATATTAAGACAATTATAAAATATTAAAAGATTGTCTTTAACTCTTTATATTCAATTTTATACGTAGTAATATAATATACAATTTTAGAGTCAATTGTCGTACACAAGTAGATTTTTAATGTGCATAAATTAACATACCAAACCTATATAAGAATATATATCTAAACTATCATATTAGCAGTAAAAATCTCACGTTTTTCTATATATTCCGAAGTTCTCTAATCAAGTAACCTTTTAAAGCTCTCATGAATCCTCAAGTTATATATATAAAAATGATAGTAGCTGTTCATCAACGTCCCACTGTAGGACACAGAAGTCCTCACTTAAAAAAGATAGGGTTTCAGGAGCATAAACCCACCACGCTGCTCCACTGGGGGTCCGCAAGCTTGTTATATATATTTCCTTATAATCAAATATTACGAAGATTCTATCGGGTTCAATTTGAGAAGAGCCCACACAAAACTCAGTTGGATGTCCATTTTCTTCAACTTTAAACATTTCCTTCAATCCCATCCATCAATTTTTTCAATTAGTTTTCTTTAAATTTTAATACTAAGCGTTGTAGAGGTTTTTTTTTTTATTTTATTCAGTTATGTGTATATATCTAATTTAAAGGTAAGATTACACGTTTTTGACAAACCCTTTAGCAAAAACAATAAATTATTCTGATTAGAAAAACAAATGGTTACTTTTTTCGTTTAATTTGTTTTAGAAATTGAAAGGGGCTTTGTTCATAAGCCCTCTTTCACAAGAACCGTTCCGGACAAATTAACTTAGAGAAATTTATCAAAATTATTCGGTGTTATTTGTTTAACAGTTCTTGGGGCAAAGTTCCTAAATTGATTTAGTTGTTTTAACTGTTTGTTAAGACAAGCTGTGTTTAATTTAGAGACATAAAGACTTTCTGTAACGGGGACGTAAAGCTGCAATCTAATTCCCGATACTTAAACTTCCTTTATTCAACTGTTAACGAATACAAATAGCTGGAAGATTCAAAATACATTACAAAAGGGAGATCTAGATTAAATCATGTCGAGACCCACATCCTAATCAAAGTGATATATTCTAGGGTATTTTTCGGGTTTGTAGTAATTTATTCCTTGCCCACACGAAATGGTACATTTATAAGACATCGTATTAAAACTATTCTGGGATATGGTCGTGTAAAGAAGGCAATAAACGTAAGGAAAAATAATTTTACTGTGCACTTAACAGACGAGGAAAATGATTTTCAAGATTTATTTTAGTTTCTCAAGTTTACTTACGATTACACTTATACGTTGATATATTTTATAGACTAAGTTGAAACAATTAAAATGTAGTAAATCGCTTAAAAGTGAACACAAAATGGGCAAAATAGTAAAACCAAAATAACAACGGTTTAAGGATAGGTTGTAGGAGATTATCTATTTAAGTACGTTATATATTGAGATATTACTCAAAATCATACAGACCCTGAGTTAACTGAATTATGTTTTACAACTGAATTTTGTTGTTGAAGATATGGACATGTTTTTTAAACAAAAATACTTCCTTGTCATTGGATCTCCCAGGTTAGATTTCTTGCTTTCAATTCATTGACTTATATTTGTGACTAATGTGCTTTTTGAATACAGGACAAATGTTTCCATTCTAGGAGAGCTTAAAGCACATCAAAGTCTTTCCAAGATTGACGAAAAATGAAAGGAAAAACATCCAGAGCCCGAAGTCCGAAACGATGAATCAGGTAGCGGAAGAGCTGGCTGCTTATGCCAGCCAAGCAATCCGTATAGCTATCGATCAGCAAAAATGGTACAAAGTGCTTCATCGGGAATATCACAATGACCAGCAATAAGCTACGACCTCAGGAGGAATCACATGCTAATAAATTTAAAGCCATTTTAATCAATAAGCGCAAACATTTACAAAAACGGTGAGACCTTCGATGCAAAACTTATATCTTTATGTGACTGATATCATTTGCACACGCGCAGAAAAATACATCAATTTTTGAATATAAAATGAATGTATTTTCGAAAAAATATCAGGTTTTAGTTCGATACCTGAACCTCATTTGATTGAGTATTAAATAAGCTGAAGATGCCCTATAAGATAAGGTAAGTAGCAGTGTTTGAGCGTTCCTCAGCTGAGCACAGGCCTCCTAACTCATAGGAGAGAGGGATTTAGAACATAGACTCACCACCTGCAGTTTAGCAGGCTATCGGGAAGTACTTGCATCAGATTGCTGGCCGAGAAGAATCGCCTGTTTGCCATGAGTGTGGTGCTACAGTCTACACGCCACACCATACCGTGGTAGAATGCAGCGTGGAGACCTCAGCGACATCTTCTGGTATCACTGGTTGGAGATGATCTCTCGTTGGCCTCCATACTAAGTGCGATGGTCACCAGCGAAGCAAGGTGGAGAGCCGTAACCTTCTTTTGCGAGACTATTATCTCGCGAAAGGAGGCCCGTGAAAGGGAGCGGGAGCTGGCTCCTGACGCCCCTGCTATACGTCGCAGAGGGCTGGGTAGCAGAAGGCGTGGCTATGTGCACCTCCACCCACTGACTTAAACCTCTATTCGATTTCATTCGGGACACCATATTGGATTCCGCAAGCAAGCCACCGGTGTCCCATTTTGGGATGATGCGGGCTCATTAGGTTTTAGTGGGTATTCTGCTTGACAGTGAGTCCCACACTCCCAACTTTTGGTCGGGGTGCATTTCTCAGCGAGAAAAAAAAGGCTAATCATACTTCAGAATTACTCCCGGAAAATGCAGGTTTCCTTCAACAAAAATAATAATCAAGCACATCAGTTTCATTTTTATAATGGATTAGTCACGTAACATCGATTCAGATTTGAGTAAATCTGCTTACTCATGTTTTTCAGGTATCCATATTATACGAAATAGTAGATAAAGTCAACGTCACGGACTGGGTGATCGGGCGTTACTACGAGTATCTGTACGTGATCAAATTAGAAATGAGATCCAAAGAAAAAGTAAAATCAAGGAAATTGTATTTTCTAATACGTCTAGGTCTCGAATAGTGGGAGTCTTCGGCTAGTGACCATCAAGATATTATTTACCATCAGATGAGATAAAATTTAGGTGCAAACCTTTCAGCAAAAAAAAGTCTAATTTGAAATACTATATAACATGTATATACAAGACATCATTTCTTGTTGTATATCTGATAAAAGAAGTTAATTGATAAAATCCTGTATCAATGTCAATTAGCTAAATGGTAGCTGATGATATCTTCATAACTAAGGTTGCTTAAAGCAATCAGGCTACCCTTGCACATAGGTAAAGATGATACTGTGTACAATAAAGAATTTTCAGTCCATCAGTCTAAGGTTCATTATCTCATTACTTTTACACAACGACCTAATAGAAAGGAAATTATCTCTATTATTTGATCGAATCTTATAAAAGAAATAACCACATAGCTCAAACACCTGAGAACTCTACACATTTGGGTGAAACTAGTAACCTCGTGAAGTCTAGATATCTTGTCTTAGGATAGTAGAAAACCAAAAAGAACTTATATGAAGATACAATCTGAATATACATCTTTACACGCTCCTCCTAAGAATCTGAACTGATTTTTTTGTAATGTTCGAAGGGAAACTTCTTTAGGCGCATGAGGGTAAATTTTTTACGAATGAAACGCTTGATTAACGTCACGAAATTGTGCAGCGTTTTTTGGGTAATTCGTTTGAAGGTTAGGTAGTTTAATATTTCCAAATAACATGTGGCATTTTAATTTGCCAATCGTCATTTTATAATATACTATTTTTCATAAAATAAAAATATTTCATAAATTCTCTTTTCTAAATTTTAAATTCTAATATTGACGAAAAATACGTGGCATTTTTATTTAGAATTCATTTCTGACTACAATTAATTATTTGTATTAATTCTCGACACTTAATATTTTAATAACAATTAAATTCCTAACATATCTTGCTTTTTCCCTCCCTCTAAGTCTCGGAAATCTAAAGTTTTAGATTTGTATAAATATAAACAAATAATAAAAATTAGTTTGCCAAAGAAGTTTCACTTCTGACACGCACTTTGTACGCACGCACTTATTTTATTTGTACTGTAACTCTTTTTTATTTGTACTTACGACACGATAGTTATTGTAGTCAACGAAGACCAGACACTAGATCTCAATTTAAGTAGCTCATATATTTGAGTATTATGGATTAACGCAAGATTATTTTATGAATGATATATCATTTTTTACAAAGGGTAGAAACTTACATACTAAAAATAGTTCCACGTACACGTTACATATGTACCCTCATGAATATTCTATGTCCAACGAGATTTATTACGGCCGGTTTTCCGCCCTACCGTGGATTTATGCTCCGTAGGTTTGAATTAGATTTGTAAGGCCAATAGCTATATGTTCCTAGGTTTAATGGGTACAGGATTGGAGATATGAGACACTATAAAGACTGAATTGATTTATACAAAACTGTGAAGATAACAATTTTGAACGCATAGACTGACTGACGTAAATAAAGATGGTAAACAGACCTGGATTTACCTGATAGTAAGTATTATTGTAACTAGCAGATTGTTAGGCTTGGAGACCCCAGCGTCACATCTTGGTATCGCTGATTGGTAGTGACCTCTTACTCCCCAGCATTGTCGGGGTTATGATTGGCGATGAGTCAGGTTCGAGAGCAGTGACCTTCTTCTGCGAGGCTGTCATAGCAGAAGGAGGCACTAAATATCCAAAGTGAGCTATGGCAGACGGTTTTCCCTCTTGCCAGAGAAGTGGGGTGCTAGGAAGCGGACTTTAAGACCCCCAACACCTGGATAAATGCCTTATTGGTCAAGTGGTTAGCATATTCGACTACAGACAAGAGATCCTGAATTCGAGTCCCAAGTCGGGCCAATTCGAAATGGATATTGAGTTTTTCTCAATATTTGCCCTAAGTTGAGAATTTCGCGGTGTGACAAAACCCTGTGCCTCTCAGAACACATTAAGCCGTCAGTCCTACGTTTGATTTCTCTCCGGTCGTATCGGGCTTCCGTCATATCAGACTATGAGAGTGAAGGAATAGAGAGTGCACTTGTATACCGTGCTCTAAACACCCTGTCTCATATGAGTGAGGCCTGTGCCCAGCAGTGGGAGATTAATGGGCTGCTTCTTACCTTACCTGGATAAAGACGGTTCGGCTGTGTTTTAGTGGGTATCCTGGTACGACCAGCGAACCCCACACTCCTGGATGTTAGTTTCTCATTCAGCGTGCATAAATATTTTCCCAACGATAAAGTAAATATACTAATTCATACTAGCTGTGTAAATTTTGTTTGTATTGGAATAACGGAAAATTATTAGTGCAAGTTTATATGGCGAGAGAACCTATCATGGCGGATGTCAAATCAAAGGATTAGTAAACAAAATGTCATTGTAAGTTTCGCTTAAATATCTATATCCCATGGGAATATCTGGAAACACGTTGTTAGTAAGAGACTATGACGCGAGCATAATTTCATATGCCGAATTTTTAAGTCAATCTGGTGAATAATTATAGAGATGTCGGAGTTAGTGATCGTTTTTCGCTTATATATCGAAACACATGAAAATATGGGGAAACTCTTTTTTCGTCTACGTCGTTGTCGTAGCTTCAACCGTAGGGCGTCCCCTGGTGAACATTGGTCTCACGTACCAACTCGTGAGGGGTTTGCCTACACTGCACCGTCCGGTGCCGGGTCGCCACCCCAGCACCGTGGGACTACAACGTCCATCGGTTAGTCGGACTATGTGCCCGCCCATTGCCACTTCAGGTTCGCAATTCGTAGAGCTATGTCAGTGAGTTTAGTTTTGCTACGGAACTCCTCATTTCCTCATTTTTCCTCAGATTTGACCACATAGAAAATCTCCAAGCAACTCCATCGCACGCTGAGTGACTGCGTTTTCGTAAGAGGCCCATAGTCAGCGAATACGTTTTGGAGCCGTAGATCATCACTGGCAACACTCATTGTTCGAAGAGCCTTGTCGTCAGTCACTGAATGATATTGGACGAAAATATTTTCCGTAGTTTCCCAAACCCTGCCCAACCGAGTCGGATTCGGCTTCTACGTTGTCTCCGTTTAAAACGTAGCCATATAGGCCTTTCTCCGGCTCTAAACCACATGTATTTAAAATTTCATTAAAAACCATACAGTAGTGTTGGCGTGAAAGCGCAACAGACAGAGTTACTTGGTAATTTGTAGTTTAAGTGGAAAAAAAATACAGAGAATATATTTATTTTTCAAATTCTAATTCAAAAACTCTTTATTCAAGTATTAACAAATAAAGGTTTTTTTTCACACATTAATTCCAGTGTACGGTTGATGATGATGTTATAGAACGACGTAAAATCTAAAGTTACGAGGGGTGCTTATCCTGAGAAGAGCCCACAACAAACTCAGTCGAGTATAGTTTACCGATTTTTTTGCTTTTCTCTTAGTATTTGTTTTTTGGAAAGTTATCTCACTCACTCACTTACTCACTTCAACCGATGGATGTCGACTGCTGGACAAAGGTCTCATCTAATGATAACCACTGTGCCCGATCTTGCGCTGCATGGTTCCAGCGGCTACCAGCGACCCTCCTTTTGGCGTCGGTCCAACTCGCGGGGGGTTTGCCTACACTACACCTTCCATTGCGGGGTCGCCATTTCAACACCTTCGAACCCCAACATCCATCGGCTCGTCGGAATATGTGCCCCGCCCATTGCCACTACAGCTTCGTGATTCTTTGGGCAATGTCGGTGACTTTGATTCTTCTACGGAACTTCTCATTTCTGATTTGATCGCGTAGAGAAACTCCAAGCATAGCCCTCTCCATTGCACGCTGTGTGACTTTGAGCTTTTCAATGAGGTCCATATTCAGCGACCACGTTTCCGATCCTTAGGTGATCACTGGCAACACGCACTGTTCGAAGACTTTGGTCTTCTGGGACTGGCGTCATTGCATAAAAAGATCTTACGTAGCTTTCAGAACATCCGAAAATCCATGTTAGTTTCTAGGCACACCTGTTGAGAAGCTCTGTTGAGGTCATCGAGCATACTATTAAGATCTTTTAGAGTCTGTGCTGTAATGACCTCTTATATAGCACTATATTATATTAATATTTTATGTTTTCATGTTTTACGAAAAAATATTTGTTTTTGCATGAAATATGGCTGTTAATTCGCGACGAGCCAAAGTAGATTTGATGCGACGCCGTGGTGGCGTTTTAGTTCAAATTTGTTAGGGTGTTTTCACATAATTGGCGTTGCAATTTTATTTATTAACGTCTTATAAATTAAAAAAGGTCAAAATAAAACTTTTCCGTTTATATTGTTTCATTAAAAGCAGTTACGTTTAAAAACGAAATTATTGAGAGAAAGACTTGATATAAATATATTTTGATATGAATTGGCTATTAGAGATCTATTGATTCGATAGACGTTATATTCTTACTGAAACGCTATTGATATTATATGTTATAGTTATGGCTTTTTATATAAATTTGATAATAATAATAATAATCTTTATTTCTCAGGTAAATACCCATTACAGTCACACACGATACAGTCACAGTTAAATGAAATAAATTAATTACAAGAAATTTAAGTAATTTAAATAACTAAAATATTAATAAAACTAAAATAAAATAAAATAAAGTAAGATAATTCAAAATTAATAATAATACTTGGAAACTAAATCTATTTATTTGGGCTGTGGTGCACGGAATGCCAAAACTTAAAAATTGAACAGTCAAAATTTCTGCCAACGTCTTAATAATGATGTTGTCGGAGGTTCGTATTCCGTTCCAGGATCTTCCAATGCGCGAACTTATGATTGCATAAAAATCTGGTATTCTGGCATTAGCAAACATGGCAGATGCACTACATTCGATCGATGTAATCTCATCAGAATACGATACGCATTATTATATTGCACCCTGATGTTATTAACTGCACGTTTAGAAAATTTTCTCCAAAGCTGACACGTGTAAAAGCTTAGGCAATACGCCCGAAATAATGTTACATTGACACTGTTGGTACATTTTCCAAAACGGCATGCAATCATGTTGCATCTTACAGCCAGAGTACGGCGTTCTGTTTTGATGTCAATGTCATCCATAAAATTTTCAGTTAATATGTGCCCTAGGTATTTGAACTGCTCATCCCTTTTTAATACACAGTCGTCCAGGCAAACTGCTGGAATGATTTCTGGACCTCTGCCTGAGCGGAAAACCATCGTTACAGTTTTCTTGAAATTTGGTACTTAAAAGTTACCTTTCTACAAAAGGAATCATGTTTTAAGGCTAAAACTACAGTGATACTAAAATATCGTTTATCATATTTAGTATTGTAGTTAAGAAAATGACTATAATATAAAATTTCTCAAATAACAAATGAAAACTCCGGTATATAAATGTAAGGTAGTAGCAGAAATAACGTTTCACAGGCTGAGTACAGACTTCGTTTCCTTTAGGAGAGAGGGTTTTAGAGCACAAACTTACCACAGCTCTCCACTGCCTTAACCAGACAAGTTTGGAGTTTTCTTTCACCAAAAAAGCATATTGACGAATTTGAAATAAATGTTGGGCAAGAAGTTTTACAAACAAAACCTGCCTACGTTTTATTCGCTAGTAAATACATTAACGCACAACCCCCAGCCCATGAATCAGGTGTGGCACTCAGTGAGGGCTCGAAGATGCCGCGTTATACCAACTAGCACCCAAAGGAACCTCCGTGAGTTATGCACCAGGGGATCAACCAGAGTGCTCCATCCTGGAGTCCCGAATGAATTCGACTGTGAGTGTGAAGGAATAGAGAGTACACTTGTGTACTATGTCTATGCCTGTCAATCCGTAGTGGAGCAGCGTGGTGGGTCTGTGCTTTAAAAGCCCTCTCTCATCTGAGTAAGGAGGCCTGTGTCCAGCAAGATATATCGCCCAACAGACTATTTTAAAATAAATACAGTAATGGGTTGCTGATGAGACATCCACATAAGATTAATTGATGTATATATTTTAAATTAAAAATATTTATTTCTTATAAGGTAAGTGTTACTTACAATTTATGAATTTGCATCGTTGTGTAAATGTTATATCTCTTGATATGGACCACAGAGACGCATCTGTTGAATCAATGGTGATGATTAAATTTCGAGTCTGTTAATAAAATATGGTCTATGATATTATTACTTGTGCAATTTTTTTAGTTATCCCAATCCTACAGCAATAGGAAAGTAAGAAAAAAGTCCCTTAATTGTGAAGAAACCTTGCGGGTTGCATACATCCCCTGCTAATGGCCAACATCAAAGAGACGCTAAAAGCGTGTCATCGAAACTGTTGCCTGAATTTTGAGGTGCGTTAAAATATTTTAAAAGCCGACTCTAATATCATCTTCTAAAAAACTTCACTCTATAAAAACACGAAGCTTAATTATAGATCTATATATCTGAAACTTAAATACGTATTTATAATCCTACCCGTCTTCATAAAATCGTCTTACATAAAAAAGCTACTTCTGTTAAAAAATTCTGTGAAACGTTCACCTTTTCCTGTTTATCATTTATTTATCCTTTACAAAACATTTCTATAGAAATGTGTCAATAATATATATGACGATAAAGTCCGATGTACTGACTGTTCAACTGGATAGTTGCTATTCAGTGAGCGCGGCGTGTTATCTGCGTGTCGTATTGGAAAATATCGAACATCTGCAAGAGTTATCGTTGGCATTCTAACACTGACGTATAAGTGGATTTCGTAACTGGAAATGTACAAAATATAAGTAAAAATAAAACTATTAATTCAATAATTCCTAATTAAAAAAAGGTAAAGTAAGTAGCAGCCCATTAACGTCCCACTGCTGGGCACAGGCTTCCTCACTCGCATGAGAGAGGGTTTTTAGAGTATAGACACACCACGCTGCTCCACTCCGGATTGGCAGGCATAGTACACAAGTGCTCTCTCTATTCCTTCACTCTCATAGTCCGATGTGACGGGAATCCGACACGACCGGAGAGAGGTCAGGCGCAGGACCGACGGCTTAACGTGTTTTCCGAGGCACGGGGGTGGAGCACACCGCCATCTTCCCAACTTCGGGCAAATATTGTGAAAATCTTAACAGAAAACGCAATATTGATTTTTGAATTGGTCCGACCCGGTACTCGAACCCAGGACCTCATGTCTGTAGTCGAACATGCTAACCACTAGACCCTTGAGGCAGTTATGCCTAATTATCTTATTAGAAAACAGAAATGGGCAGAAAAAAGAACGAAACACAATTTTAACACAAGAAATAAAAACTAACTTGTAATGCCATATTTTAGAGTGAAGAAGGTTCAGAAATTATTTTTAATAACATTCCCGAATCATTGTTGCAGTTTTAAGGAATATGTTAAAAATGTTCTATTACAAAAAGCATATCATATTACAACCCCTAATGAAATAATAGCAATTACCTGTTAAATCTTGAAATAGTTTTATTTTTAATTTCGATAAATTTAATGTTTTTATTTCATCTGGCAATGAATTATCATCCGAGCAGTTCTATCAATGTGGTATTCTTAAATTCGCGTAATATAATACGTTTTATGTGTACGAGTGCTCTGGATATCTGTATTGCATTTTATCCCCGATTCTTTACGAGAACCTTAATTTGTTGAGCATTTATTTAACATCAGTCAGACATTACCATACATTTATCTAAATAAAGTACTTTTTACTGTCTAGACTTGTGTAGACTTTTAATAATTAGGTGGCAACACTGATAGCTCTAAACTTATTGAGTCATATAGTGGCAACACAGCATTACGAAATGTTATGCAAGACGTGGTAATAGTGTAAACAGTTTCTCGTAATGCTTTATGGAGCGGTAGCTTTAGTAAAAGAAAGAATGTTGTTTAAGAATGAAGAAAGAATGAATTAATAACTCATCAGATGTTTATTCTACGCTGATGATCAAGTAATACTTGCATCATCTGCTAATAAGTTACAGAAGATGCTATATATTATGAATAAAGCTTTGAAAAGGAAAGGAACAAAAGTGAATGTAAACAAAACGGATGTTATGCTTCTTCAAAGAGATGCATTTATGATGAATGGCAATATTTTGTTTCATGGGGAATAAGTGGAAGAGATAAATGAAATTCGGTAAAGTAAAGGTAACGTAAGAGTGGAAGGAAACTGAGTGACAAGGAAAGAAATAGTGTGACAAGAGTTCGTTGTGGTATAAAAGAAGATGTAGTGACTAAAATTGAGAAAAGTAGGCTTAGAGGGTTTGGGCACGTAGAGAGAATGAATGAAAGGAGACTGACAAAAACGATTAATGAGTCAAGAGAGAAGGGGAAAGTTGGAAGGGGAAGACCAAGGCGAACTTTTCAGGACATTTTACATAAGGGCCGGGTCAAGGGTACTCTAAACCGACGAACTTTTATAAAAGGTTTAATGAGAATGAAAGAAGCGAAGGAGATATGCAAGGACCGTGGCATGTGGAAATACGTGGTCTCTACCCCTATGGGAATTTAAACAGTGAAGTAATTACTCGTATAGTGCAAGTTATGTATATTTAAGTAGTGAAAAGAATAAAAGTTGTTAATTAGTGTTTTTATAACATTACTCTTGTGACGTGTAATTTTATTGAAATAACGAGTTATTTTAATAAAATGACGCATCTAGTGAATTATATTAATACTGCCGATTCAGCGAGCGCGATTTATAAGGTTTGGGTAGTATATAAATTCAGATATATATATGCTTACATCATGTTAGGAATATTCTATGCATTGAACGAGTTATACAATGTATTATTACGTCTTTTTCAAGTACTTTACGAATAAACTAAGATAAATAACCTGTGATAACACCACTGCTAGGTGGTAGCAGGTGGGTAGATCAGCTTGCTTATAAGGGAAAGAATTTGGAGGTTAAACCCATCAAACTCGACGGAGATGTCCTGGGTTCGATCCCCGGTAGGACGAACATAGGAAATTGTATTTTCAAATATGTCTGAGTCTGGTGGGTGGTTCCCACTGTGGCTCGTTACCACCAACAAAGACCTACCACCAACCAAAGAAATTTGTGTTCCGGTACGATGCTGTGTAGAAACCGTAAGAGGTAAAATTGCCTCTTCACAGATTAGCGCGCTTCCATCTTAAATTGTACCATCACTTGCCAGTAGTTGAGGTCACAGTCAAACGCTAACCTGTCAGCAATAATAAAAAGCACGTGCGTACAAAATACACATGTCAGAAAGGAAACTTCTTTGGCAGATTTTAAATCTAGTTTATATTTAAACAAATCTAAAACTTTAGATTTCCGAGACAGAGAGGGAAAAGGGAAGATATGTTAGGAATTTCATTGCCATTAAAATATTAAAAATGTCTAAAGTTAATATAAATAATTAATTAAAATCTCAGATGGTGAATTGTAAATAAAAAGGTCACGTGTTTTTTGTCAATATTTGAAATTATTAATTAAATTTTGTTTTTCAATTTAAAATTTAGAAGAGAAACTATGAAAAATATTATATTAAATGACGAGTGGCAAATTAAAATGCCACGTGTTACATACATAGCATCACGTCCACCTCCCACTTGCCACGATCCTTGCATATTTGCTTCGCTTCTTCCATTCTCATTAAAGCTATCATACAAGTTCGTCGGTTTAGAGTACTTTTGACCTGGCCCTTGTTTAAAATGTCCTGGAATTGGTCCAGGAACTTTCGCTTTGGTCTGCCCCTTCCAACTTTCCCATACACTCTTGACTCAAAAATCCTTTTTGTCAGTCTCCTTTTATTCATTCTCTCTACATGCCCAATCCATCTAAGCCTTTCTCAATTTTAGCCACTACATCTTCTTTTATACCACATCGCTCTTTTATCACATTATTTCTTACATTGTCACTCAATTTCAACCCACTCATTGTTATTTGTAATTATCAAAACTATCTAATCTTCAAACGAATTAGGATTAAAAACGCTTCATATCTTCGTGACGTTAATCACGCATCTCATCCTTAAAAATTTTATCCTCATGAGGCTAAAGAAGTTTTATTTCAAAAGAATACTCCAGTAAGATGGTTGTGGGCTCTTTGTAGAACAGGACGCGATAGGACTTTGCATTCTAATTCGTTAGGATAAAAAACGCTGCACATCTTCGTAACGCTTTCGTAAAAAAAGTCCCTCATGTGTCTAAAGAAGTTTCACTTAAAACCTCTCAGAAAACAGCTAATTACGTATTAGTAATATCCTCCTTCTCCTTGATTCGTTTCCTCAATTCTGAGGGTCGTGACAACCTCCACAATGAGCAATTTTCTTTGTATAATAGAACTCCATTTGTCTCTGCTTACCGCGACGTGTAAGGCATCGTAGACGGAAGTCTGTAATGTGGTGCGGATCTGATCGGACCAACGCATTGGGCTCCGACCTCTTGCTCTTTTGCCATTAAATTTTCCAGTTATCACGAGCTTTTCGAGGTTATCACCCTGTTTCCTGGCAATGCGCCCAAAGTACTCAAGTATTTTTTTGAGGTAGATGGTGGAAAGCCTAGTTGTAACGTTGAGTTTCTTAAGAATTGATGTGTTGGTCCGATGTACTGTCCACGGTTTACGAAGCATTTTCCTCCAACACCACATTTCAAAAGCATCGATGCGATTGCGGTCTGATGAAATCAAGGTCCACTTCTCAACACCATAGAGAAATATTGAAAAGACGAGGCTTCGTAGTAGTCTAATTTTAGTTTTCAGAGATATCCGCCTATCCTTCGAAATTCTCGGAATTTTTCGTCATTCCGATACGCCTCTTTACTATATTAATTTCAATTGATCCATTATTGGTGATATTAGAGCCGAGGTAGATATAATTTTCCACGGTCCGAATACTGAGTATTCCAGTCCGCTCCAAAGAGCTCATGCGATCTACCACCATAATCTGTAGTAGTTACATTACGTTCTGGGACATATCGTGTTTCAGCACTATCGTATAAAATAAATCATTGGTCCTCTATCCCGATGTCCCCAAATCCCGTCGCTATTAAACGTCGGTACATGGGCCTTCGCATCGCAAATCTAATTCAAAACGACGAGCATAAATTCACTGAATGACGGAAAACTGGTCGTAATAAATCTCTTTGGATGTAGAATATTCATGTGGGCACATAATACGTAATGCGGGAAGGAGCTACTTCTATGTGCATACGTAAGTTTGTTTGACCGCTCCTAAGTATAATTTGGAGCTATTTATACATTTGAAAATACGGTCATCGTAGGGCTTAAAGGGCAATTAATTATATCCTTAGATTTTTGTAATGAAACTTCTTTAGACGCAAGAAGGTAAAATTGAGACGAAGCCACGAAGATATGCAGCGTTTTAATGCAATTTTTTTTCAGCGCTTGACGGTGCTCTCAACTGATGATAAGTGATGATGCAGTCTAAATTTCTACACAGCATCGTAATCGGAACACAAATCTCTTTGTTTTAGGTAGAGTGCTAATTAACCACGGCTGAAGCCTCCCATCAGACCAGACTCAGACAAATTAGAAAATACAAGTTCCTAAATTCGTCCTACTGGGGATCGAACTCGAAATCACTGCTAGCAAGACGAGTACTCGCATCACCGAACCAGCGAGGCTGTCAGATTCGTTTGCAGGTTAGGTAGTATTAATATTTACAAATAACATGTGACATTTTAATTTGCCACACATTTCGACACCCTTAATATTTTAATGATAATTAAATTCATTACATTCCTAGATTTCTGAGATATGGAGGAATAATGGAAGGAAGATGTCCTTTATTCCTCCATATCTCAGAAATCTAACATTTTAGATTTGTATAAATATATAGATATATGACATACTCTTTTAATAAAAAGAGATAATGTAAATCATAACTTACGAAACCAAAACAAACTTGTTATAAATTCTAGTAGGCTAACAACTCATTTAAGGGTAACTGTATACGTTTCTATAATAAACTCCCACACGACGTTCTAGAGATGTCAATTAATAAATTCAAAGTCTTTGTTAAAAGAAAGTTGATAGAAAAATCGTATTATAAGTTGCAAGATTACCTAGACGATAAAAACTCCTGGGAGTGAACGAATTGCTCTAATTTTAATTATAATATAGTAAACTAATATGATATTGTAATGATGATGGTAACAAAAAATTACCCGACTGAGTTTGTTGTGGGTTCTTCTCAGATCAGGGCGCGAAGGAACCCTTAACTTTTGATTTTAAGCCGTTCTTGAGTACCATCATCAGACGTATATTAGAATCAGAGTGTGGAAAACAAAATATAATTTGACGATTCAAAACTGCTGTAATGCCTACTTGAATAAAGATATTTTTGATTTGATTATGTACTTTGTACGCACGCACTTTGAATTTCTTTTTTAATGTGTTAATTGCTTTGATATTTAAATCTTAAGAAATAGTTTGCTATGCTCTTTCGCTAGCGAGACTCTTCAAATATATTTAATACATCAAATGTGATAGAACTTACTATTATAATTTTAAGAATATTTTCATGTTTATCAAAGGGAAATTTTGAAAAGTCACTTCAAATTTTAATATTTGAACATACCTCACAATTCGTGGAGCAGATTTCGATGGCACGCTTTTACCGTCTCTTTGATGTTGTACATTAGCAAGGCACCAATGCATCCCGCATGTACATTCACAAAGACCGGAGTTACAAAAAAAGTAAATTTAACCAAGTTATATAAAAACTAGCAATTCTCCGCGGTTTCATACACGAAGATACAGATGGCAGTAAAAAGACTGTAAATAAAATGACACGCTGCAAACAAAATGAATATGGCCATCTCTATACAATTACATTATTACTTTTAGATTGACATTTTAAAATTCGTTATATCTTTTAAATGGAATGTCCGATTATAAAAATTTAAAAAGTATTTTACAGATATTGAAACGGTCTTTAATAAAATGTCATTTAATAGGATAAGGATTAATACAGAGGTATGAATAATATGGTTTGGTTATTGTCAGCACTTTAACTTTTTTCGATGCAAAAAAAGTATTTATAGTCGCATAACTACAGTAGTTAAACATATGGTATTGGGACAATTTTCTATATATTAATAGGTTCTATAATACTATAGAACATTATTTTGTTCTATCATCAATAGTTTCCGCAATAAACATGATGACACAGTTTTATAACTAATTTCTTCACACCTTGGGTTACATTAAAGCATTTTTATTAGGAATCCCTATTTTTTTTTTTTTTTTTTATTANCCTATTTTTTTTTTTTTTTGAGAAAGTAATACAGCCTATGTCACTCAGTAAAAATAAAGCTTTCTAATGGGGAAAAAATGTTTGAAATCTATCAAGTAATTTTTGTGTGAAAACATAACAAACACGCATACCAAAACCATAACTTTATAATATTTGTTTAGGTATCGCAAAGAGGAAGACAATAAAGGTATTTGGACTGTATCCAGGTAAATATTTGACTACATTTTTTAACTACTAATAAAACACTAATCACGACTAAAATTAAATCATTCTTTTATAAATTTGAGGCTCTCTAATATCTGTGTAGGAAATTTCATTTAAATCGGTTCAGTAGATTCGAGGTGAAAGCACTAGAGACAGAGTTACTTTGGCATTTATAATATTAGTAAAGATTGCTATTTTACATCCTTTAAGATAAAGCTCTCACAAACTTTGAATGTTAAGTTTATTTATATCGAATCAATAACCTAAAAAAGTAAGTTTCATGCGTCAATCTGTAAAAATGACGAAACTTCCATCCCTTACAATACGTTTTTTGACTATCTCTAGACTATCTGTTTACCAAATTTCATTTAAATCGGTTTAGTAGTTTTGGCGTAAAATCGCGACAGAAAGTCAAAGTGACTTTCACATTTTTAATATTAATAAGGATTACTATTTTACACCCTTAAAGGTAAAAGCTTTTACAAAATTTGAATGCCATATATATTTATATCGAATCAATAGCCTAAAAAATAATTTTCAAGACGATACTTCCATCCTTTACAACCTCGTTTTCGAATTAAAAAGTAACCATTGTCTTTTCTCAGGCTCTAGGTTATCTGTGTACCAAATTTCATTGGTGTGAAAGCGCAACAGACAAACAAACAGAGGTACTTTCGTATTTATAATATTAATAAAGATTATGCAAGGAAGATATTTGGGCAGGACGCCTTTCGTATTATATGAAAAGTCCTTGTTAATTTAAAGCTATACGTATTAGGTTACCAAACGAAACTAGCTTTTTCGTAACCCGATTAAATAATCATATTTGTTTTTTAAACAAACACTGAGTGGAAAAAACGTAGTTTGATTTCATTTTTCTGTGTATGAACACAATAAAAAATGTAATTAGAAATAACAGTATTAACCACCTTCGACTAACTAATAAATAGAATTGTTCTGAGAGAGAGAGAACAGAGGTTCCAGGTTTGATCTTCTGTAGGGGGAATTTAGGAAATTGCATCTTCTAATTTGTGTGTCTGGACTGGTAGGAAAAGATTTTTGTTAAGACCATGCATCTAGATTTGTGTTCCGATACAATGCTATGTATAAACTATAAGAGGTTATTCGCGTCTTACCAGATTAGGGCGCTTCCATCTTAGACTGTACCATCAGTTACCATCAAGTGTGGTCACAGTCACACGTTAACCTGTCAGCAATAACCAAATGTATTGATAATTAACGGCTTTTCACTAAAAGTATATACAGTACTATCTACCGGGTGCTTCAAAAAAATGTATACACACTTTAAACTATTGTAGTTTTCCCGCTCTACAAGGCTAATGTTATATTTCTTCGCCAGGTGCCAGCATAATCGTCCCTCTATGTTATATTATCAGTTGGAATTTGTAATATCAACATGGGGGACGTACGTTTGAATTTTGAAGAACGTAAGCAGGTTATTAAGTGGTACTAGAAGTTTGAGAATGTAAATGAAGTTCAAATACAGTGGAGAAGCGAGTATGATACAGAACCACCTTCAAGATTAACAATTACACGCATACGACAAATTCGAAGTTCATGGAACAGTGTGTGATGTGCATAAAGGTCATTCAGGTCGGCCTCGAACAGCTACAAGTGATGAGTCATCAACGGCAGTCTTGGAACTGTTTCAACGCTCTCCTAACAAATCTTCAAGGCAAGGGGCACGTGAAAGTGATGTAAGTGCTAGCAGCGTGCTACGCATTCTGAAGAGAGGCAAGTATCGTGTTTACATTCCAAGGCTGGTGCAACAGCTAAATGACGACGATCCAGATCGAAGGTTGCAATTTTGTGAATGGATTCAGGAGATGGTGATACGTGAACCGGGATTTATGGGTAGCATCATTTGGTCGGATGAAGCCCAATTCAAACTTAATGGAACTGTCAATAGGCACAATTGTGTTTACTGGGGTGAAGAAAATCCTCACATTACAATTGAAAAAGCTGTAAATTTGCCTGGTGTAAATGTGTGGTGCGGTTTGTCTTCAAGGGGACTCATTGGACCTTTTCGATTTGAAGGCACTGTAACTGGTATTAATTANTATGAGAGAGGGTTTTTAGAGCATAGACCCACCACGCTGCTCCACTGCGGATTGGCAGGCATAGTACACAAGTGCCCTCTCTATTCCTTCACTCTCATAGTCCGGTGTAACGGAAATCCGACACGACCGGAGAGAGATCAGGCGCAGGACCGACGGCTTAACGTGCTCTCCGAGGCACGGGGGTGGATTACACCGCCAACTTCCCAACTTCGGGCAAATATTGAGACAATCTTAATAGAAAACTCAATATCGATTTCGAATTGGCCCGACCTGGGACTCGAACCCAGGACCTCATGTCTGTAGTCGAACATGCTAACCACTAGACCAATGAGGCAGTTTCCGTTTAAAATATAATTATTAATATACGTAACATACTTTTAAAACAAAACTCCGTGACTTTTATCCGTAATTTACATTATATCTGAAACGCTGTTCCGAACAAAAATACAACGTCGACTTTAAATATATTCATAAATTCAGCATAAAAAATGTCATTAGCGGAACATTCACCCCGCAATGACTTGCTTCAGCCCAGAAAATATCAAACAAATTTTCCCCGTAATTGACAACGTAATAAGTGGGAATAGAACCTCCATTACCTTCGAGTCTGAATTGAAAAGAAATTTCTCCCGCGGGTTTCTTCCGACGTGCGGCTATTTTTTACCAAATATTCATTATCATCATATCAAAATAACAAACTTCAATGTCATCGCATAAAAATAACAAAATTTTATCTATATTCAATATTTTCTAGGTTCAACCTCGCAATACTCACTCAAACTCAGCGGAACCATCTTCATCCGTTGTTGGGACATCCGGAGATCACTTGCGCATTTCTCTTGATATAAAAGATAAGAAAGTAGGAGGAAACATCCACTGCAATGTCCCTCTGTCGTGCTCCTTTAGTGAGATGGCCTTCTCACAGAAGAGAGCAACTCCAGCCCAATATATCTCACTGAAGACCATCGCACCTTTATCGAGAGCAACAAGAGGTGACGCAGAAGTCCTCACGCTACACAATTTCCTTTTTTATTCGCTGGGAATAGCCTTTACGCACCCCGGTGGAAGAATTTCACTAATCGGGAGTGTTGCACTGGGAGATACAATCAGAATACCTACTAAAACTCAGCAAATCCCTCTTCATCCATGAATGAGAACTAGATATTTCCTATTCTTCTCTAGTGACCCGGGTGACACCGACTATGAATACTTATAATTCAATTGGGTGAAGCATGAAGCGCATATGTTCGACTTCTGTAACCCAATCTACCCCAACGGCGAAAGAGAGCTCATTTGCCACCTTCAGTGAGATGTAGGTCTTGCAAAAGAAGGCAACCGCTCTCCAACAAGCTACACAATCTATCGAAGTGTGATACCAGCACTATCTATATCAAATGATATGAAAAAACTCGGTAGATCAAGTATTAGTCAGCAAGGAAGCCAAAGTGGTAGTCTCACTTTTTACACGAAACATTATTAGAAAATAAAGTAGAAAAACAGCTAACTTCTTTTGCCATCCATCATGTTCATTCCGCAGTAATTGAAACGAAATAACTCGAAACACAATTTATACTCCAGCTCTTTATAAACTGGATGCTCAGCGAAATGACTTTGAGAAGTTATCTCATATTAGAGGGTCCATGTTTTTGAACAATTCTGATACAAATAAAAACGTATTTAAAAGTAAGTTTAATTAAAAAAATTAAAGTATTAAATTTATGTTAATTACAGACCCCAGCTGTTATTAATCACTTATTCCTAGCTAAATATTGTAATATTACTTTAATGAGTTGCGTTTCATAAAAGACTGAACTGGAGTTTCAAGGATTGAAAGCTGGGAAAGGCAGAACAATACGTCTTTTATTTTGAAATCTAGTTTTATACAAGATGCAGAAGCTTGTACAATATTCCTGATCTCGTGGAAATATGGGTTAACCCGTTATCTATAAGACCGTATTTTCAATAGTCTTGAACCTAAATACATAAAAAACAATTAAATCGGTCCATTATTTAAAAGTTCAATCTGATTAGATACAGAGGAGTTATATACAATTAGTTAACTCGGCAGACTTTGTACCACCTCGGAATCAATAAATAAAAAAGCGGAATGATAATTGCAGAATGTTTTAATTAATTAAAAAAAATTCAAAATTAAAAAAAAACTCAAAATTGTTGTGTCAAGAGGTCTCGCTCTTCCATAACTAGGATTACAAAATAAACAAAATGCTATATATAAAAGGAAAACTATTAAAACAAAAAACTACAACTAAAGTGTACATGTGTGTGTATGGGTGTGTATGTCCACAGACACACACCCACACACGTGAGAATGAACTGATGACGTGCATGGATTTAATATTGTTAACGTGTTAGTTACATTAGTGGCAGCAAAAGAGATTCCGCGTCTTGGTAGCTTAGCGATTGAAGTCAAGCAATTAGGGTTTTTTTTACAATCGTAAGATTTCAAACTATATACTTTTAACTTTTTATTAAATTTGTTATATAGAAGCTTCTATATTAAAAAATATAGGCAAAACTATTCCGTTGTCGCGGTCTAGCTTGTATCGCGTCAGACAGGGGTGGGTCAATAAAAGACTCTTTGAAGGAAATCTTTTATTGGCCTTAAAATCTGGTTGCCGCCCAGCACTGGTGGTAGGAATAATGCGTCACTGGCCTGAATCCAGCACCCAGGTTCAGGGGTGCAATTGTAGTTGCTTGACTCTGGACGCTCTCAGGAAATCCAAGCTGAGGGGGCTCGTTCGAACAGGTGGAGTCACTCAGCACGCGTGGTACTCCGACCTTAGAGTCACCTTGCACACGTGGTACTCCCTAGCACTGCCGTGAACCCCAGCGGGTTAAGCGTGGCGTTACTAGTATGTCGCACAGGTTACAGATTTATTCAACCGCGCACTGGTAGACCGAACAGGCAAATGAATCCGGCGCGGCGACAAGTGACGTACGAAGGACCGTGCGTTACCGCTAACAACTTTTAAGTCTACCTACTTAATATATTATTTTTAAGTACAACGTTACACCGTAACAAATATAATTTGTAATAAGAAAAACACGACTTTTACCCCCAGCTTCATGCCAAAGTCCGTAAAATATTGCAATAAGAAATTTTTGGTTGTCAATGTTAAATGTCAAAAACAAATTAACAAAAAACGTATTCTTTTAAAAATCTGATTTCTGAACCACGGAACGTACATCAAACGTTTAACATTTAAAACCTGAAAATATGACAGAAAAATCTTCACTTTTAAATTTAATTGAATTCTAAACGACGGAACGAATGTCAAATTTTGACAGTTAGGATTAATTTGTAAGAGGAACCGAAATTGTTATTTTTAATATATTACAATCTTTTTTTTTTCATACTAACTTACTTTTTAAACCTTCTCTGGACTTTCAAAAATAATTCAAAGCCAAAATTAGTCAAATCAGTCTAGTCATCTTTGTGTTACGCCAACGAATAGTAATTGAATTTTTATAAATATAGATGTTATATTGTAATCACGTTTTCTGTTGAATACTTTTACGGACGTACAACAAATTTCATGTATTCAGTACAATCGTAATATTTTAAAATTTAATTTTAAAATCGCAATTCTTAGCCTATCTATTACAGAACATATTAAATATATTCCGATTTAAATGTTCAGAGATCGTGGCTACCCTACAAAAGATGAAGTTAGACCTTGTATAAGTTTATTAGGGGCAATCATGACTTAGTAGTGGTTATGTCTTTGTAAAGTACATAAGGTAGTAAAACTTTGTCTCTCAACTTGGATATACCTACATTATGTTTTATGTTTAAACATATACTTAGTGTAAGAAGAGCAAATCTGCAATACGATTCACCAAAATTTTGTTACACACTATTACAAGTATAAATATACAAGGAAATAAAATAGGAGTGTCTGTATGTAATATCGAATAAACAGCTTTTCACTAAATGCATATGAAAGTATATAGGATACTATTCAAAAACATTTTTTAATGTCGTCTGTTTAAGTGAATCGATTTTGACCAAACTTTCACCGGCAGAGACCTTTATTTTTTCCCTGGTAAATGCTTTTACACGTAAACCCAACCCTAAGGTCAGGAGTGTGTAACTCTACGAGGAGAGATGTCTCGCAATATCCAATATAACTCAGCGGAACCCTCTCCAATCGTAAGTGAAACACCAAAGGATATGGATATTTCTCCCTGGTAACCTGGATGAGTCCAACTGAGAATATACGGAGACAGGAGCACGTGCACAAATATGCACCGCCTAGTATTCTATAGACGGTGAGGGAGAATATTGTCTGCATTCTCCCTCTCTTGCTAATGGGCCCCCTTTAGCGAAATAATGGTCTCGCAGAAGGAGACCACATCCTTCCAATATCTCTTAATGGAGAGCATTGACCCTACAATGCTCTCCAGCGACAGAAACTGATAGTTACCTGATGATATAAGTAATAACTAAGCCTACATTAATTTTAGAAAAAAAGGCACCCGAAATTATGCAATTCACAGCGCATAGAATACCCACTCAGTAATAAATATTTAATGGTGAAGCTTGTTGGGTTTTTGCGTCAACCCCCACCATAACAGTGGAAATGTCTGCCCATCATTGGGATGTTTCTGTTACCATAAGATAGTAGCAGCCTATTAACGTTCTATTGTAAGGCACAGGCCTCCTCACTGATAGGAGTGACGGTTTTTAGACGATATACCCATGATGCTGGTCTAATGCAGGCTGGCAGGCATATTACACAAGTGCACTCTCTATTCCTACACTCTCATAGACCGATGTGACGGCAATCCGACAAGTCCGGAGAGAGATCAGGCGCAGGACCGACGACTTAACGTGCTCTCTGAGGCAAAGGGGTGGAGCACACTGCCAACTACACAACTTCGGGCAAATATAGAGTAATTAAACTCAATATCGATTGATGAATGCGCCCGAATCGGGACTCGAATTCAAGACCTCATGTCTACAGCCGAACAAGCTGACCACTAGACCAATAAGGCAGTCCAACGTTACTTTAGTTTCTAAAAAATATTTTTGCAATAGCACTCTAAATAATAATGTAGACGTTAACAATCATAATTAAAAATATTCCAAGGGTTTTTTTTAAAGCATTCAATTTCCCAGTGGCTAATAAAACAAATCCTTACGACGGAAAAACGAAATGTAAATATTTCGAAAGCACCTATATTACCGGGAGACCAAGTTTCTTCATTAAGCCTCATAATCCACCGAGATCATCCGCCTATTTATTTCGATATAATGTATAAAAAGAAGTTCCATAATCTGAGAGAATCTTTATTGATTACTAGCTGAGACGACAGGTGTTGACTGAATTCCTTACGAGTATATTCAATTTGAATTGGAATAAATAATTATTTTAAAAAAACCAGCCAATTTACTCATTGATTAGCGAACGTTTGACAGTTTATCGAAAAGTTGTGGGCCAGAAAGAATATTTTCATTGGTAGATATTAGGATATTTAGAGAGTAAGTGAAATAGTTATTGAGTTTTCTTAATCTTTAAAAAAGCTTAAAAAACTATTAATGGTAAAGTCGTTCTCAAGTTATGGCGTGACAGATAAATAGGGATATGTTTATATATATATATATATATATATATATATATATAGATAGATAGAATATTACAATAATACTCTTGGTGAGAAGTAATAAAAAGAAATTATTAATTATTTTTCACACCATTACGAGAAACACTTTATTTAAAACGTGTTTTTTTTTTAATAACATTAAAAAAGTGAACATTACACGCGTTGCGACGTTATTAAATAAATGGGAGAATGTATAACAAAATGTATGGAAGAACTTATTAAAAGATTCAGGTGTTATTTAATTCCACATGTGGTCTTCTAATTGTATGTAATTATTTTAATTTATATCGTTTGCTGTTTATATAAATAAGTATAGGAGTATATAATTTGACAACCTATGATCTTAAAAATATATTAAATTAAATATCTTAAAAAAAAATCAGTTTTAATGTTTTTGTTTTCAGATTTGATGGAATTACAGCTTTCACTTTAAAAACTGAATTCGTAGATGAAATTCGAATAAATTGTAAAAAAATATAAAGTAATTGGAAGTTTCAATTGCCTTATATAGATATATTGTAAGAATACGATTCTTAACGTAAAAAACAGTTATAAATGTACAAATATTCCAGTTTTCAGTAATAGTTGTGATTAACTAAAATGCCTTTTATATCTTACAGCTACATTATTGTATTTTATATGTATAAATAAGTGGAGAATAACGTTTAAATATTATACATCTCACTGGAAAACGGACCTAGGCTGGAAAAAGTCGTTTAAAAATGGCGCACTTGAAAAATCGCAATGCAACGAAAACTTCGTGTTTCAATTAAGTTGAAAATGTCGTAGCGACTTAAAAAAGTTACGACTTACCTTCCCACGAAAAGACTGGATTTATTTTTATCCAACCAGCTTTGTAATGTGGTATTATTTTTTTATCCCTTCATTTTTATTATATTTTAGATTACTAGCTGTGGTCGGGAATGGAATTTGCGTAGTTCCCGACTACGTGGCAATTATTGTATCCATCAGCATTCAAACTTACAGAAGAATTGAAAAGCATATACAAATAAAATTGATGCCCCTGTTTATAATTTCAAATTAACAACTCTTCAATAAATACATATAAAAGTATACGATACTGATATGAAACGATTGAAGCGATGTTGTTCGATATTTAATTCATATTAACATTGGATAGTTTTCTTAATTAATTCTGGTTTATATTCGTAACTAGCAATGCCCCGCGGTTTCACCAGCGTAGATTCCGACCTCGTGGCAGTGGAAATTATACTATTTTAGAAAATTACAACTAACATTTAATATGATAAGAATAAACACACAGGAATGAATAATATGGTTTGATTATTGTCGACATTTTTATTGATTTTTCAAATGTAAAAAAACTAGTTAGTGGCATAACCACAATAGTTGGACATATGGTATCTCGGACTTTTTTGTAGATATTAATACGTTCTATAATATTGTAGAACATCTTTTTGTTCTACCATCAATACTTTCCCCTGCGCATGCGATGACAGATTTTTTGAAACCAATTTTACACACATTGGGTTAAATTAATGCAATTTTATTATTAAAGTAACAAATCCCATGTCGTTCAGTGAAAAGGCAGCCTTCTAATGATAAAAAAAATTAATTCAGTCCGGTAGTTCTTAAGCGAAAATGTTACAAACATAGATACAAAATCATTTAGATGAATTTATTAGTTTATGTTTCAAATAATTGTAATTGTAAATACAAAGTACAAAGCAATGTATAAATAAAGTGAAACCGCTGGGTGAAACGCTTACTCGTTGCTCACCGTACGTTTGCCAATCCCATCGATCAAACGCTTGTGGGCCAGGACAGGGCTCATAGATTTTCATAGAACTTACATTGGCAGATAGATGACGATATAAGGAGTAAGGTTATTACTATTTCATAAAAAAGGGAACGGAAATTAACGTGAGTAATACCACGTGGAATAAGTTGTGAAATATATATCTGTAGTTAAATTTAATATTAAAAGAGCCCGTCCAAATCGGAAACGTATCCTAAAAAATTTAATATAATTAAACGGGATTTTATTTTAACACCAAGACCATATATTTAACGGTGCATAAATTTTCGAGATCCTTGTTTTTCCCCGCTTCAATCTGTGTAATGGCGGTGGAAATGAAATGTGGATTCGTGGGCTATTTTGTAAATCATACGATAAAATTTCTATAATCTAAAATAAAATGTAACAACATTTTTAATGTTTAAGTTATTATAATGATAAACTAGCAGATATGGCAAACTTTGTTCTAACTGTGAACTAACTATGAATATTATAGTCAAATAGGTGTACTTAATAAATAAAAGTGCGTGCGTACACACTACATCTGTCAGAAGTAAAACTTCTTTGGCAAACTAATTTTTAAGTCTTGTTTATATTTATACAAATCCAAAACTTTAGATTTCCGAGACTTAGATGAGGGAATAAGGAAGATATGTTAGGAATTTAATAAATTTAATTGACATTAAAATATTAATAGTGTCGAAAATTAATACAAATAATTTATTGAAAAATAGTATATTAAAGTTATTTGTGAATATTAAAACTACCTAACCTTCAAACAAATTAGCATAAAAACGCTACACATCTTCGGGACGTTAATCACGCGTATCATATTAAAAAAATTTACCCTCATACACCTAAAGTAGTTTCACTTCAATAAAAGAATTATACCACAACATAGTGTTTATTCAATTATCCTAACCTAATAGCAATTTTCTTCACTTTATTTTCTGTATATTATATGAATAGTTTTGTTGATATTCCGACACGGGAAGAGTTGACATGCCTACAAACACTTATCCACTGCCGCACCGATTTATAAATTGGCATATATTATAATATGTTAATTATTTATGTGCAGTGCGCATTTTGTCAATCGCTGACAATGAAAATGTAACTGATTGAAGCGATAAGGTTTCATTAAAAAAGTTTATAATGTCAAAAGCACTAAGAAGGTTGTATTAGAAAATGTATGTTATTGATTAAGTTATCTATACATGTCTGATATTACAGACAGCTTTCTTACTTTTTTCTTTCATAAAAACTTTCCCCTGCCTATAACAAATACAACAAAAAAATTTGCGATAATGATGCTGGCGTTTACGCGTGATGTACCGCCCGTGACTTATAGGATTATACTCATATTGATATAAAATATATAGACTAACTAAACAGATTATCCCGATTATACATACAAACAGACACACACACAGAAGTATTAAGTGCATTTTAAAATTATTTTACCAAAATTTTTAATGAAATGAACTAGTCATTAAATATGCGTTGCGTTCAAAGTTTTACACTTTAAATTCTGTTTACTTTTTGTAAAACTGCATCAAATTTTGATTTATAAATTTCAAATGTGTTATAATGCGATAAAATCTCGAACTAAGTTTATCGAAATAGTTGAAAATACTCTCCGTTTTTTCATCACGTCGATAAACCGAGCTCTTATAGTGCATCGGTCGGAATAACACGTATTTGCCGACAAACCGTAACTTCCTGTTTACTTTTAAGTATTTTTTACTAACTTTCACGTTTCAAATGATTTTCTCTATTAAAGTAACATTTTAGAGTATTCATCTATACCTGAAATAAATAATAAAACCTACCGTAATGCTCACGAATTTTCCAATGATGTTTTCTTTCACAAAAAAGCACCTTATACAAACAAAGTTTACGTCTATAATAAATAAGAAAAGGGAAAGAGTAGCCTATTAATGTACTGCTGCTGGGGAATAGCCTCCTTAGTCATAAAAAAGAGATTTTTGGAATATACCCACCACGCTGCTTTAACATGGGATTGCAGATTACATATACTCCAGAATTGATCTAGAGACATGCATGTTTTCTATTCTCCCTTTATTCTTCTTCACCAATGTGTTGATTTTTAAAGAAGAAGTGCTTGTTGTTTTACATAGAATTGTTTCAAAGTCATTACCGTATTTTTTATTAAAGGAAAACATCGTCGATAACATCTCTAGGATTTCTTAAGTAACCCCTAATAGTACTACTAACAGCGTGGTGGGTTGAAACTACGTGCCCTCTTTTCCACAAGTATTTTGACCAATAATGAGGCCTTAATAGGTTGTTACTTGCTTATCCAAATGTCACTATAAATCAAAGCTTTACAATTTAAATTCAATTTCGTTTCAAATTGCTTTCATATCATAATGTGTTATTCAAGTTAGATGCAATTAAATGTTAACTTTAACTTAACGGTGTTAGAGTTCAAAACCATTTGATGTTGATAAGCTAAGTAAAATATAAAGTAAGTGGATACTGAAACGGCTCGGAGTGATTCTGAGAAAAGCCTTCTGAAGTCCGTCGAATTAGGGCCCTGGGTAAATAGGATTACATATATTTGTTCAACATAGCTCCCCAGTTGGGGATAATCTATTTTGGAAGAGATTTTTGTCTTAGAGGGTACTCTAAAAGGCTTTGTTTTGAGTTATTTACCTGACTTTCAAATTGTGTTTATTGGGAAACTGTATACAACTTATAACCCTATATATATAAAAGATAGAACACTTACTCATTCATCAGGAAGTCTGGGAAATGTTAGATCCAATTTAGTTGAAATATCGTATCGGGTTAACTAAAGGAAAACTTAATTATTTATCATTGCTATGGAAACTGTATTTTTGACATCATAATATAACAAACCAGATAATGAACTAGCGGCTTATTTCAACGTAAAAAACAGCTAGTATGTATACATTTAGAAGCGAAATACGATCACTTTACAGTAGATACGTTTAACAAATTTCCATTAAACCTTTACTAGTTTGTAATAAAATATTAAGAAGAAAATAGAAAACTCGCTTTGTAAAGAAATAGCAAACAAAAAATTTGCTTTGCTAGCTATAAAACAGGTTTTCTAGAACGAAATTAAATTATTTGCAAAGAAACATTGTTCCTAACATTATATTTTGTCGAGAATAATCTTTTGTCCTTCAAATTCAATGGCCTGCAAGTTGAAATCATAATAAACGAATTGATCATTGAGATACAAGTTACTACTAGAAGTGGTACTGACTGTTTGTTGCTAATAACTTAATACAAATTCCATCCCACTTTTTTAAAATACTGGAAAAACAGATTTAATAAAGTAAACAAACTATAAAGCATGCTCGTTGATGATGATCATTTTCATAAGCACGCTATAAGCATAACGCTTTAATATTATAAAGTAAATATTTTGTTAATCACTTTATTATAATCTTAAAAATATAAAAAATAAATATTTTGGTTCATAACGTTTATTTGTTTTGAATATAATTGCTTTTTTGTGCACATTGTATATTATTTTTTGGTTAAATAATGTAGAATTGTATTGTACCAGTAGTAGTAGTAAAAGATAAAAAAGATGTAGCAGCGTTTCCTTAAAAGATAGATATGTATTTAGCTATTTTTTTAGATATATATAAAGAAAATTTAAACAAAAAAAAACTGCCTTCAAAACAAACTTACAAATATAATAAAAATAAAAAAATTAAAAATTCAAATAAGAAGACATTTTGACCCAGGATTACAAAAAGTAACCTAGGCAACGCCGCCCCGTTAAACAGGATAGTCCAAAAGTGCAACGAATTATTTAAAAGTGCTGGTCTCGATATTTTTCAGGATTGTATGTGTTCTTTTAAAAAAAAGTTAAAAATACAGCTGCACCGTAGTATAGTATAATTAGTTTTTGTTCATACCCAGTTTAATTTGTTTATTATAATTATTTTGTCATTATTCTTTTAATAACTAGTTTATACAAATTTAGATTTTAAGATTTCAATTTTTTTTCACTTCTTACTTAGAATGTCTCTAATATATTTCAATGGTGAGTTAGCCTGTAAGTGGAGTGTACAACTTAGAAAAGAAAATTAAATAATAGTGTATACCTAGATTAAGATAAGTTGTATGCACGTTGGCTTCCTATTAAATAAATAAAAAACAATAAAAAAAAATATGCTCTAAAAGGTATAGAAATAATTGCGTATTCTTTTATAGTGTTCTTCGTGAGTTCCGTCACTTTGTCATGGATTCCATCATCAAAACCTAACCAAACTTTCACAAAACCACTCTTGAAATATATCCTTTCTAATAAAAAAGGAATCTTCGAAACCGGTTGGCGTGATCTTAAGTTATTCGTCCATTTGTCGCGCACATGTTTAATGCAAATTTAACAATTATCCGGTTTTCTCATGGATGCCATCATCAGAACTGGATTTTTTAAAAACGGGAACCTTTGACGAGCACCACCTCTCATTTAAAAAAAAAATCATCAAGATCGGTTCACCCAGTCGGAAGATATGAGGTAACAACTGTAAAAAAAAATACAGACGAATCGATAACCTCCTCCTTCTTTTGAAGTCGGTTAAAAAGAGGAATTATTCTACTATAGATTTTATTGTTATATTAGTAAGTCAGTGCTTTCGATGAAAGCTCTCAAGCGACTTTATTTCTCCCGATGCTTCCGAATACTATTGTGAAATTTCATCAAATTTCCTCCAAACCTTGACAAATTATATACAAAAGCCTTCCTTGAGAATTACTCTATCTATTGGTGAAAATCTCATATAAATACATTCATTACATAATGAATTTTTAAAGAACAGACGTGAGAACTTTGTTTTATAATATATGCAAAAGCTTTGCACTTTTTTGATCGTTATATGTTTTAATTCTACTCAAGTTCACCTACGTTTTTTTAACTTTATCAATTATTAAACTGTTAATTTTGCTACAATTTCTAAAGCAATATTTAATGAAAGGTTACTTAAAAGGTTTTCTTTGTAATTAGTTTAAAAAGTGTTATATGGCGTGGGTAATGACTTTTAAACTTTTTTCACATTATTGTTTGCTTAATTATAAATAAATAGGAAGATAAGGTGAAAAATTTATTTGCTTCTTATAAATCTTTGTTGAAAAACAGGGGAGAGGCGTCCTAGACGTTATCAAGAGCGTTCAACTTCGGAAAATTGTTCTGGAGATCTCCAATCTGAAACAATGGGTGTTAGCGCAGTTGCTTACGGCGTTAATTGAAATTTTAAACACGAAAAATACCTACTCTTTAACACAATGGGTTTTTCTATTGTTTAGTCTGTTAAAAGAAAACTAATTAAGTGTTATATTTGCTATTTAGTTTACCATTCCAAAGAGAAAAATTAAAGTTTTAACACAATATAGTTGATATACAATATAATCTCTAGGAACATATATACCTGTTGAATTTCTTGTCGGTTTCTTTTCAGTGGAATCAACTTTCAATAATTAAAGCCTAATTGAATAAAGAATTGTTTGATTAGATATATATTTAAACCAGATTGATTTGAAATATAGCAAATAACTTCTTTTAAAATGTAGACGCTCATAAAAAACGGATAACAACGGATGTAACTGCATCAAACGTTGTACCTTTGCTTTTAAAATCACTGATATCGTCTAAGATATCCATGTTAATGAAATGCTGCTAATAACAGTTTCGATCTACATGTAATATACGACTTATGTAATGTATCTAATTGGATAAGAAATAAACTATAAGGTATAAAATAGCTTGTGTAAATGACACGTATTTTTTGTAATATGTAAAAGATGAAAGTGGTTACTGTGGGTTATCCTTTAGAGATAAATATATACAATTAAGGACTTTTTTGTTGGTCTTTTGAAGATATATAATTCTTTAGCACAATAATATGATCTATCTCGCAAGGTTTAGCCAGCGTTTGCGATTTAAGTGCACAATATGTTTGTTACGAAATCACATTACAAATCTTCGAATTATTTCGGTTTATCTAAAATATGTATAAACATACATATAAATATAATCCTTGATCTTGAATAACTCTATTTATTAGAGAAAACTGCATTAACATCCGTTGAATAGTTTAGAGGATCTAAACGGCCAGACAGCGGAAGGGAGTTCATTTTATACTATGTGAAGAATGTTGTTAAAGTATTTTTTATTTCTTTATCTATTTTATCTTTTAAGGAACTATAACTTTAGGTTTCCTTGAATGTTTGTAGGAAGATATTTGCTTCGAAATAAGATACAATCTCTGAGGGATTGAAAGAAAAACTCCTAATGGAACTGCTTTCCTTCAAACATCCTTTTACTCATGATTACTTTAATATTAGTTTCTGATGTAATCGTGTGTTTCTTCGCTAGTAAATTTCATTGGTTCGATTCCCGATAAGGTGATTTTATTTATTTAAATTCCTACTAATACATGATATACACAGTATCGTAATACATTCATCTGTAAATGATTATTATATCAAAGTATAATCCTATTTTATATAAAAATGACTCCTATTTTCCCTGAATTTCCCTGTGTCACAACATGACGCGTGAAAGACTGAACTTTTTGTTAATTCTCTTTTTTATTGTGTTTTTTATAGTCAGGAGAAGGAGCTTATTTAAGATAATTTAAGACACTTACATAGAACATTAAAGATTTCAAGAACCTAATCATCATAGTAACTTTTATATGGTAACCTGATGGTGTTTGACATAATTGTTATGGGACTGTAAATCGCTTCGTTACGTAACGGGTTACGGTGCCAGTTTATCTTGCTTCCCTTTCTCTCACGCATACAATAGAAGTAGACAGGCTCCTCCTCTCTCACTCTAACCCCGCGCTAACGGCGCTAGCCGTATTTTAAACAGACGCTTCCCCCTCGTTCTACTCAATGTGCAATGTGTTTAGTAATAAACAACCTTTCCTTCAGCAATCATATTAATATACATAAAATTGAAATAGTCGAAAATAGATTAGTTGTAGTTAGACGCACTTTTTACTTATTAATTTCATCAATTTTAATTTAATATTCATTGTTAACACAGAAAAAAGTACTTCTATTCAGCTAGTAATAAATAAAGACATTTCATCTTATATATAAAGCGTTATTTTTGTTTAATATCAATTATTGATCTGGAGGGCTCTGGGAATATGTAACATTTGTTTTGCATGATTGATTGGGAGAGATAATAACCTCGGGGACCCGATCCCTTTATTTTGTTTGACTTATTTCGACCTCTGGCTCTCTCCAATTATAGTTAATAATGAAATGGCATTCATTTTTAATCATAGGAAAATGGAAATGGTTTTTCTATTAATTATTCAATTCCTATTTTTACTACACACTCCTTATGTTTAAACCATCAATCGTTAAACCTTATTGTCTGTAAATCTTACATTAATAGCTGCGCAAGATAGATACGTCATAGTGCCGATTTTTTTATTTTTTTAACGCTTCGTGGATACCTGGAATACTCGGGAGGATGTTCCAGGATATACCGGTCTTATACTGGCTAAAGCCCAGCGGTGCTTCTACATCACTCGGAGACGGGGTCATGAGACCGCGACTGAGAGACATTCGCAACCCCGCCAGCGATGTGCCTGTTTAGGCCCAACTTGGTCAATGACCAAGACTTACTACGAAGTTGGATTGCCTGGAGCACCTGGCAAGCCATCAAACACCACGCGGGACCTCTCTTTGTTGGGCAACGAACCCCGCTTCCGTTACCCAAAAGTCACCACTAAGGAGGGAGACGGCGATCGTGGGCCTCTCGCCTCCTTCCCGGCCTTCTCCTGCGAACGTTCGCCTCCCTCAACCGTTTCCTCATCTCCTTCCGCGTCATGACATTAAGGCCTATCGCGCCACTCTATCGCTTTTCCGACGCTCTCGGTTGCACGCTCGACTAAGGCGGAATATAACACATTTTTTTACGATTTACGAGTATAAGACTTAATCACGTCAAATTACTTTTTTTCGTCCGCTTTAATAAATAATAATCGTATTTGAAAAAAATTGGTTGACGCCATTTTTCAAAACCTTAATGATTTAGAGGTCTCTTTCTACTTACTGAGTTTAAGGCATTCTTGTTAAATGACGAAAGAATAGTATTTTTTTCATATTACCTGTTCAAATGAGCTTTTGATATGATCCTATAAACAAAATGGAATAAGCTTTGTATATAAAGATAGTAAATCCCGTTATCTTTGTGTACAATACATATAATTCTTACGTGAGTATGGCTGTAATTTCCTCCTTTTTTATGCGTTCAGGGAAATTAAGAAAGGTTTAAGTCGATCTGATGTTCTCTTTTTCCACGAGCTCTGGAAATACGCGAATGACACCTGCACAGGTTGTTTAAATATAATATTATTTACAAGATAAAACATAAAAAGAAAATGACAGCTGAGCTTTAAAAAGCTAATCATAACTCAAATATATTCTTTACAATATAATAGTTTAGACGTTTCCGGAAACAATTAGAGTTAAAAAAATTATCTAAATATAAATAATGTATATAGTGCTTTCCTAAGACCAATAAAAATCTGAGTTAGGATACTTTAAATCCTTGTTGAGGTGATTAAAAACTAGTTTTTCAAAAGAAAATATTATCAAGTTTGTGATCGCTGCAAGTAAAGTAACATATAAAGAAATTATCCATAATAATATTCACATACAGCAATAAGTGAAATACACAATTTTGATACGAAAAATAAAAGAATACTTGTAACACAATATTTTAGGTTGTAGAGGATTCTGAAATCATTTGTCGGTTGAGCAAACGCATGTATAATAAGATACCGCAATCAGTTTTGGATTTGCCTCCACTTAATTTTAAGAAATATGACAAAAACATCCTTTTACAAAGACATATTATAATTTTGAAGATCATTTAAATGACAAAGATGTTTGGACTTCGTTCTAGTCGTACACGGAAGCTAAACACATTATAACATCCAAAACTATATATAACAGAGTAAGTCCTGAGTTTCTTGCCGGTTTCTATTCAGTGAAATCAACGTTCTGAACCGGTGTTAGATTTATTTTAATTTTACCTAATTATACACAAACAGCTGTGCAACGGGATATTGATAATAATTGCACATTACTCAATATTATATACGAAATGTAATTAATTTTCAGTAGATGATGCGTTGATTCTTTGCTTATTGTGGCATGTGTTGGTAATTAGGTGTGAAAATAAAATCATAATATAATAAAAGGATATTCTAATAGGAAGAATATAAATTTGTAGCAAACTTCAGTGACTTAAGCCAGAAAACTTTATGATAGCTTTCATTTCCCAAGTGCAATGCATCGTGAAAAGACGTCATTTGACGGCTATAAGTAAGTTTGAGATAAGGTCCTCTTTTTGTAGGCAGTCGAGACACTAACAACTCGCTCGTTCCCATTTCGCGCTTCGACGGTACGCGTTTCACCCACAAAAAGTTTTGGATACAGTGAGCCTCTTATTTAAATAATATTTGTGCGTAATAATGTCACTTGCTTTGCTAGCTACAATTCCGCTACACAAAGCCGGTGGAGTACCTGCTTTGCTAGTTACAATTCCTCTACACAAAACCGATGGAGTGCTTGCTTCGCTAGCTACAATTCCGCTGTACAAAGCCGATGGAGTAACTGCTTTGCTGGCTACGGTTCCGTTATACAGAGGCAGTGGAGTACTTGCTTTGCTTGCTGAAATTCCGCTATACAAAACGAGTGGGGTACTTGCTTTGCTTGCTAAAATTCCGCTGTACAAAGCAGATGGAGTACCTGCTTTGCTAGCTACACTTCTATTATTAAAGGCAGTGGAGTACTTGATTTGCTTGCTAAAATTTCGCTATACAAAACAGGTGAAGTGCTTGCTTTGCTAGCTACAATTCCGCTATACAAAGTCGGTGGAGTACTTACTTTGCTTGCTAAAATTCCGCTATTCAAAACAGGTGGAGTATTTGCTTCGCCAGCTACAATTCCGCTGTACAAAGCCGATGGAGTACCTGCTTTGAACGTCATCTCACAGTATCATACGTGTATATATACACGTATGATACTGTAAGATGACGTTCTTATTGATTAGCCAGTACGTGATTTGTTCTAAAAATCTCTTTGCCAATTTATGTGTCAATATATCGACGACGGAATAGCAAGAAGAAAGTTTTCCCAATACAAGGTAGAATACTTTTCCACTTTCTATCTCTTAAAAGCTATAACATGAGAAGATTTATTGTTGATTTTTAAATTTTTATTTGTCAATGTGAGTCCATTTAAAGTATGTATTTATTTATATATAAAAATCAAATCATGATTTGTAGACATTTAACTTTTATACTAAGATAATATAAATAAATAGATAGATCGCCCGGTGTGTCCAAATATCTTTCCGTATTTTCATGAACTTCAGTTTCTCGCTCTATAACAAACTCGGCATCTTCAACGGAGTATTTCATTATAAACTTTACAAATTATATCTCCCTGAAGGAGGAATGACAGTTCTGTTTATGAGCCATTTCTTAGTATAAAAAGATATAATTTGTCGAATTGTATTAAACTTTGCATATAAAGTGTTACTTTATTTACGGCGATCACAAACTTGATAATATTTTCTTTTAAAAAACTAGTTTTTAATCACCTCAACAAGGATATAAAGTATCCAAACTCAGATTTTTATTGGTCTTAGGAAAGCACTGTATACATTATTTATATTAAGATAATTCTTTTAACTCTAATTGTTTCTGAAAACGCCTAAACTATTATATTCTAAAGAATATATGATTAGCTTTTTGATGCTTAGCTGTCATTTTCTATTTAAGTTTTATCTTGTAAATCATATTATATTTAAACAACCAGTTCCAAAGCTATTAGTGTATAATTAGGTAACATTAAAATAAATCTACCACCGGTTCAGAACGTTGATTCCACTGAAAAGAAACCGGCAAGAAATTCAGCACTTACTCTTTTAAATATAGTTTTGTATGTTATAATGTTTAGCTTCCGTGTACAAATGGAACGAAGTCCAAACATCTATGTCGCTTAAATAATCTTCAAGATTATAATATACTTTTTGTAAAAGACTGTTATTGACGTATTTCTTAAATTTAAGTGGAAGCAAATCCAAAACTGATTGCGGTATCTTATTAAACAGGCGTTTGCTCAACCGACAAATTATTTCGGAATCCTTTACACCCTAAAATATGGTGTTACAAGTTTTCTTTTATTTTTCGTATTAAAATTGTGTATTTCACTTATTGCTGAATGTGAATATTATTATGGATAATTAAAATGTTACAATTAATACAATAAAACACCCACGCATCGTCACGTAAATTAATTCAATTTCACCTATAGTATCGCTAAAGTTGCAATTATGCAATTTGAAATACCATAAATACCAGTGAAACCCGATCAAGTACAATTTAATGAAACTTACACTTCAAATTTACCGATTTTTAATATAATTACAAATTGATAGTAGACTATATCATTCCTTATAATTACAGAAATTTTCCTATCTAATAGTATCGTAAAATCTACCTATATACTAATATAATATAGAGGCAGAATAGTATTTGATAGTATTTCAATTCAATTAATGTAGATAAATAAAACAATGTGTTAGAAAACCGCTCCCGAAAACGAAGACAGATGATAGTACCTTTTACACCTTCGATGATGGGACAATCAATCCTGATGTATTAAAAATCATATTTTTAAGCGGATTATTTAGGCTCCATCACGTTAATATCATCCTAAAATATACATTACTTTACTAAAAAAAAGTTTATGTGTACTTATGTACACGCGTTAGAAGTTATACTTCTAACGTATGATAGTATTAAACGTATATATTTTATAATGAATGTGTTAGTTTATATTATATATATAATATATTTGTATATTGTATTATATACGTATGCTATTTATTATTAGTATGTATGACCTCTTTATGCACCACCTATCTACTTTTGCACAATTTCCTTCTCCTTAAGGAAGTCCTCCTGTCTGGAAGAAATCGCTGATTAGCGATAAGACCGCCTTTTGTACATTTGCTGTTAACTTAAACCATATTATGTAACGCTGTTTCTTATAAGGTGTACAATAAAGAGTACATTATTATTATTCTACTACATCACTCACGCCCGTTTACAAAAATATACATATTTATATCATATAGATAAATGAATAATAAATACTTATATACAGAAATATATATTAATACATGAACATAAATAAACAATTACTATTAAATTATTATTATTATTACTTCTTTGGCGTAACAAGATAAAAATCCTTTCAATATATTTTCAAACAATGATATGCATAAACTTTGTCTCGGAATTTTGAAATTATCAGTCATTAGCATTGCTTAGCACTACTTATAGAGCGATTATTTAATGTCTTATTGAAATACACCCTTGATTGCATAGAAAATGCAAAATAATATATAAGCAACAGTTAATTAAATAAAAAATAATAAAATAAGAAATATTTATTGTCTTTAACAATTGGTTCTTATTCTATATACAGTTGACGGTGCCAACCCAGTAAGTTACTAGTATAGATACTAGTACTTGTGATAGGTGATAGGCGGAACCGCTCTTGCATATCACAGTACATACTCGTACATTAAAAAAGAAAAACCCAATTTCGACAGAAACTAATATGCTAAATAACTACTGACTAATGATGGAGAGAGATATCTATAGTTAATATCTTCGAAATGTTAACCATAAAGACACGCTATAGTTTTTGTTGCTTGTCAAATCAAATACTTCCATCATTCGTTCACTCAATGCAAGGCAAAGGCCAAAGATTCGAAAATAATAAACGTAAACTAACTTTCATTAGATATAAATCTACATATATAAAAGAGATATCCAGGTATCTATTGACATATCACGATAACTCTGAAACCATAAGGCGTAGAGACTTGAAATTTGGTAGAAATATTCCTTTTGCTGAGTAGAGGTCAGCTAAGAACAGATTTTACGAAATTTCACCCGGAAGGAGTGTTTCTTTTATGTTAAAAAAAAAAAAAAAAAATTGCCTAAATTAATTAAAATGCTACCCAAAAAACATTATACGCAGACGAAGTCGCGGATTCAGCTGGTAGTTTATAATCTGTTTTGTATAGTTGAGTCTGAAAGTTATAATTTTGATAAAAATGTCACGTTGATATTTTCAATATCATAATATATCTAACAAGTAATATAATAAAATAATAAAGGTATTACATAATTATACAACATTAAAAAAACTAAAATGTTGACTATAGCTAAATTCATGGTGTCAGTTTTTTGTGACGGTGTGCGCGCGCTTCATAAAAATTGACTCTCATCATTTTTCCCTAACGCGCCAAATTAAGTATAACTTCGAATACAACCAGTAATGAAACACAAAATTGAAACAGTTGACGTCTCAGTCCGGGTAAACGACCTCTAGCCACCGTGGCCGCGGCCGTCGCTATCACCGATCGCGCGTAAATAATGCTAATAATACGTTTTAAAAATATGTAATTTTTTTCATAAGGTTTGATTTTTTCCGTCCTATCATCCTTCCCTATATTTGTATATTTAGGAAAAACATAGAAGCGAAATTTTCCTATTACAATGTATAATGATGGTTTATAAAAATTTCAATGTAAAGTTTTATACCCCTTATATTAAAAGCTCAACTTTTTAGGACTAGAGAACTGTCGGACCTAGATTTTGTTACCGTTTTTGTGTACCCTGGGACGTTGCCATCGGATAACGGAGGAAGTGAGCAAGATATCAGAAGACGCATTGAAATAGCTAAAGAAGCCACGAATAAAATGAGAAGACTATAGCAGAATCGAAAATCTCCATGTTCCCCAAAAAAAAGGGACTTGTTAGAGCTTTAGGTTTCCCCATCTTCCTTTATGTTGCTGAAACATGGAAGATCTGGGCAACAGAGATGAAAAAGATAGATGCATTCGAAATGTGGTGCTGGAGAAGAATGCTGCATATACCATGGACCGCGAAGAGGACGAATAAGTCTATTTTGGAACAGCTCCGTGTTGACACGTGACCCTTGACTAAGTGCTTCCAAACTATTTTCAGCTTACTTTGGTCACATTGCCCGACGCCAGCCCAACATATTAGACAAGTTGATGGTTACTGTCAAGGTGGAAGGCAAAAGACCACGTGACCGATCACCTGGACGCTGGTCCGACCAGGTAAAAGCAATTATAAGTCTTCCATTTGTTGCCGCCATAAGGAAACCCGTGGAACGAACAGGATGGAATGGATTGATGAAGAAAAAATTACGCAGACACCAAAATACACGACCGAGAATACTACCGAGAAGATAATGAAAGCAACCGACAAAGTTTCTGTCCCATTTATAACTCACTAGCTCCTATAATTTATCATTCCTGATAGTACTGTATTAATACGCAATAATAATTTTCTGAGCGTCTCAGTAACTAGGTCATATTTTACTATGACGTAATACGAATCTTACGCAAATGAAACGGTTATAATTAACTCTTATCTTTTACTGTTAAACAAACATTGTTTATCAAAGCTAATTATGAAATTCATCTTAAATGGGATTCCCCTTTGTATTCGGGGTGATGTGTTTCAAGTTACTTATCGATTTTGAAAACCAAACCGTAAAAATATAAGTAGCAGCCCATAAACGTTTCACTGCTGGACACAGGTGTTCTCACTCGTAAGAAGGTTTTTAGAGCATATAACCATCACGCTGCTCCACTGCGAGTTGGCAGGCATAGTACACAAGGGAATGCGCTTAACTATTGCATTATCTATTCTTTCACTCTCATTTTCCGATGTGACGACAATTCTACAACACCGCAGAGATATATGTTACAAGATACACGGTATAACGTGCTTTGCGAAGCACGGGGTGGAGCACACCGTCAATTTCGAGCAAATACTAACAAAACAGAAAACTCAGTATTAGTTTTAAATTACCTCAACCCGGGACTCAAATCCAGGACCTCATGTCTGTAGCCGAACAAACTAACCACTAGACCACTGAGGCAGCAGACACGTACTAACCCACTATTCCAAAATTGTTCATCAAAACTTTCCCATGTAAAGAAAAAAATGTTGAACTCCTTATTTATCCTTATTGCTAAAGAGATTAACTGCCTCATTGGTCTACTGGTTAGTATATTAGCAGACATGAGGTCCTGGGTTACAGTGCCGTGTCGGGTGAATACAACAATAGATAATGAGTTTTCTACTGACATTTTCTCAATATTTGCTTTTTTCAAATTGAGATCGGACTGTGAGGGTGAAGAAATAAAGAGTGCACTTGATTACTATGCCAACCCGCAGTGGAGCAGTGTGGTGTGTCTATACTCTAAAAATCCTGTCTCCTATGAGTGTGGAGGCCTGTGCCCAGCCGTAGGACGTTAATGAACTGCTACTTATTTTAAATAGACTTACATTCTGTGGAAATTTTCGGAAAACAATAAATCGTGGGTTTCTACGTGTTAACTTTCCAGCATCGATATATACAAGTGTCAGTATAAATTAACGACCTCGTTAGAGCAATGGTGCGAGTACTCGCTTCGCTACCAAATGTTTCATTGCCATCAGGACAAATTTGGGAAAAAGTATTTTCCTATTTGTCTGGATATGGCTTCAGCTAATGGTAGTTACCACCCTATTTATTTATTTATTTATCAAACAATACATAGTACACTAACAGCTCTCGCCAAATCGTATACAAGTTAGGTATTTTATAATTACATATTATATATAAATGATAAAAATTATTTATTAAAATATACTGAAACATTTTTTATAAATGATGTAACCGTTTGTCCGAACACATCAGTATCCGGGATTTGGACCAATATTTTATTAAGATGCTCTACTACTCGATGAGTAGGGGCTGCGGACCCGCGACGTGTCCGCGGCTGCTCTCCCGATGCCAGCAGCCGCGGTCGCCGTCGCGGACCGCTGGCCCCGGCCGCACCGCACATGTACCGTCTCGGTGCTACGAGTCCTACACGCGCAAGGGCAATCGGATTGTCCACCTCGCCATTTAAGAGCTTATAGTAGTGCACTATAGATAATAATTTACGCCTGAACTCTAGCGTCTCTAAGCCAACCATGGCACCTATAAAAATAGACGGATATAAATGTGGGTAATATCCATAGAGTCTTTTATAAAGATAGCGTGCGAATTTTTTTTGAATTTTCTCTATTAACGTTACGTATTTCATTTCATATGGATCCCAAACGATGGCCCCATATTCAAGTTTGCTGCGGACAAAACATTTATACAGTAACATCGCTACTCTGATATCAGAAAACTGTGACGATATCCTAATTATGAATCCTAGACTTTTATGAGCAGATTTACATATACTATTGTAGTGATTTTTGAAAACTAATCTTTGGTCTAATATTAATCCTAAGTCCCTAATTTCATTTACCCGGTTAATTTGTTTCCCCTTTATTGTGTAATTATTTACTATAGGTGTTTTGGATCTTGAAAATGTTATAACTTTACATTTATCCTCATTGAATGATAATTTATTTAGGTCTGCCCATTCTGTTACTGCATCTATATCTATTTGTATGCATTCAGTGTCCTTAGAATTTTCAACCTTATTGTATATTTTTAAATCATCTGCAAATAATAGACACATAGAAGTTTTTACTACTTTTGGTAAATCATTTATCATGATCAGAAATTGTGTCGGACCAAGTGTACTTCCCTGACTAACACCGGACCTGGTGAAATACGTATTTGACTCGTATTTGCCGATCTTAACGTACTGAGAGCGATCCTTCAAGTAGCTTGCAAAAAAACACAATAAATTGGAATCAAATCCCAATCCTGCACATTTTTTAAGAAGTACGTCATTATCAACGAGGTCAAACGCTTTTTTAAAATCGAAATAAAGTGCGTCTACTTGCCGTCTATTATCTATTTCATGAATTACTGAATCTACTAAGTTAATATGATTTGTAGTCGTTGACCTGGCTGAACGAAATCCATGTTGTGAATCATCTAAAAGTCGATTTATTTGCTTAGTTATTCTAGTATTCAAAATTGATTCGAAGACCTTTCCAAAGCATGACAGTATTGCCACCGGTCTATACTGAGAAATCTGTGATGTATTTACTTCTTTTGGTATTGGTGTTACTCTTGATGTTTTCCATTTTTGGGGATATAGGCATTGCTGAAGTGACTTTCTAAATAAATATAATAAAGGTACTTGGAGAATCGCTAAACAATCTTTTACAATAAAAGGTGGTATTGCATCAGGTCCAGCGGCAGAACGTGATTTTAATCTTTTTACTGCTTTTTGTATATCAGAGAGAAATATCTTTTCTACTGAAATGTTACCTCCTAAGCTATAATTGGATTCTTGTTCTGCTTTAACAGGGTCTAACTTTGGAATAACTTTATGAAAAACAGAGCTAAAATATTCTGCGAAAGCATCAACGGCTTCCTGCCCTCGCACAGTTTTGTCCTCAAATTCGTATTCTTTGAGCTGCTTAGTTTTAGTGAAATCCTTAACAAAGTCCCAGAAACTATTGGGATCTTTCAATATTTTCTTTTGGGTATTTTCTTTATATAGTATATATTCTTGGCTTATTAAATTTTTGACATGTTCCCTGTAATATTTAAATAATTCTTTATTGCAATCATTTCCTTCGATTTTATATTTTTTGAAATGATAATATTTATGTTGTATATTATTAATTATTTCTGTTGTAAACCATTTTGGGTAGATATATTTACTATTCCAAATCCTATTTTTCTTTAGTGGCACACATGCGTTCAAACATTTAGCGAGTTTAAAATAGAACATATTTACTGCTTCATTTATATCTAGTATACTATATAAATCTGACCATTCAATGTTCATTATATTTTCATATAGTGCACTAAAATTTGCTTTTCAAAAATTCCATCGAGGACCCGAATTGTTATTAACAGTTAACTATTAGCAATATAGTGCGGCCAAGACAAAAGAATCACGTTCCTGTACTGTTTAGAAACCATAGAAGGTAACTCTTACTAAGTTAGCGCACTTCCAGCCAAGTTTATTTTATATATAATATCCTATGAAATGAAGATTTTATACTTGACTAAACGTAGGGATCATCTATTGCCTCCTTCTTAAGTTTCCCAGAGAAATATTCCGGAGTCACACGGTAGATTGCGTCTTCCGATCCTCTAGTGCTCCACTTAAAGATATGAAGGTTATCACTAAGTTTAAAAGCATTTCCTGAGGAGAAAAACGGGGTTATCTATATACATAAGTAAAGGCATATGATGCCTCATTTGTAGGCACAAGCCTCCTTATATAGGAGAGAGAGAGATTTTATAGCGTAGACCCAGCAAGATACTCCACTGCCGGTTGGCAGGTGACACATACCACAGAACTACTCCCGAGATATCCTCACGATGTTATCCTGTCACCTAAAACCACAATAATGCATTGGATAGAACACCCAAGTTTTGTTTTTTATAAAGAGAAACCTACGGATTCGAACTCGTGAATTCTCCTCACGAGAATCCAAGTCCCTATTACTAGGCTATTATAGCCACATATGTGTATATGGAGTATTTCCACTTTGCCCTTGAACGACATTGATTTGACATTCAAAAGTGCTTTGAACTATTCGCCTTTGATAGTAGAGCTCTAATTTGTTAGGCCCTGAATCCGATCGTTGGAAACTAGAGGAACATTGCCCATAGCAATTAAGATTGCACGTCTCCAAATTAAGTTTAAGCCTGGCTCCAATTTGTTGGTCCGTTTACTTTGATAGTGCTGTCTGGTTTAGTACAGTCGGCAAAAGGATTAGTTTCATTACTTACTGTCCAACGTACTTAAAAACTAAAACTGAAATACAATGAGGTAAGTGGGATCTGAACACAGTATCTGACAATTATCACTTGTGGAGGGTTTTAATTAACCCAGTTTTCCAAATAGATAGGTTTACATAATCGTGTTTTTTTATAGATCCAATAAAAGAGGTCGATATTTGGGAAACAATATACTTATATGGCAATGCCATGCTTTCCTCCAGCGTATACATGTTTTCATGAGAAACTTCGATAAACATACATACATACGCTCGTACATAGCATCACGCCTCATTCCCAGTAGGCAGAGACAACGCCACTCGCCACTTTGTCCTTGCATAACTCCTTCGCTTCTTTCATTCTCATTAAACCTTTCATACAAGTCCATCGGTTTAGAGTACTCTTGACCTGGCCGTTATTTAAAATGTCCTGGATTTGNCATAAATCCTTTTTGCCAGTCTCCTTTCATTCATTCTCTCTACATGCCCAAACCATATAAGCATACCTTGCTCAATTTTAGTCTCTACATCTTCTTTTATACCACAACGTTCTCTTATCACACCATAAAAAATGTAATAATATTTACATTTTTAGTTAGATATAGAATTAGGTTAATAATCATTAGTGTTCACGCTTCGACTACGTAACTAGGTAACAAGTTGTTTACTCAGTTATTTATAACAACTTTCAAAGTCATAAATTTATAGCCTTACAAGAAATTGAGATTTTCAATCAAAATTACAATAAATTTGCGAAACTTAATAAAGTATCATAAAAAATTAAATTAAACATGGTTCTAATGACGCATTTATATGAGACGCGAATTAAGCCAAAAATTACAAATTACCCATTTATTTAATAGCAAGCCAATGTGATAGTTTCATCAATCAAAATGGGGCCGAAACTATGAACTTTCGATTCAATTGTAATAAAAAATATATAAAGTTTGCAAATTGTCGCTAAATATTTTTAAGTAATTGTTAAAATTAAACAACATGATAGAATTCTAATAATTTATTTATATAAAAATATATTTACAAGGAAATGATTTTTTTTTCCAAAAACATTGATAAAAAAACGTATATTACACAACTTTAATACTGTGGAGAATAGGGCATGTTAATCACCAACGGTAGTTGAAGTTGGCACGACCACCGTATTCGCGGTCCATTCCATACTGGCGACCATACGTTCCCTGGAGAGAGAAGTCACCGTTCTTGCCAATGGGCCACTTTCCACCAGCTGCTGCTTGGTACTGCAGAAAAAGAATACATTTAAACAAAATATAAATGTAAAGACAAGCCTTCTTATAACGTACTTGTATTTCTATATTAGCCACTTAGTTTTTAAAGCTACACTACCCCAAATGTAAAGATGCGTTTTTAAACGGACGAAACAATTTACCGGACATGGATGCTCGAGAAAAGCCGCCTACGCAAGGAGGCCATGCTTCTAAGCCTGTATTATTCAGTCTTGCTGACCCCCAGAGAGAACATTGTTTAAGTGTTGAAACAAACAATCCTAGAACGTGTTAAATGTAAAGAGTAAAGCAGGTAAGGTAAGTAGTAGCCTATCAAAGCCCCATTGCTAGGCACAGGTCTCCTCACTCATAGGAGAGAGGTTATTAGAAAGACCCATCAGGCTGCTCCACTGCAGGTTGGCAGGTTGGTACGCAAGTGCATTTCTTCACTATCATAGTCCGATATGACGGTAATCCGACACGACCGGAAAGAGATCAGGCGCAGGACCGACGGCTTAACGTACTCTCCGAGTCACGAGGGTGGAGCACACCGCCAATTTACCAACTTCAGGCAAATATTGAGAAAATCTTCATAGAAAACTTAATATCGATTTTAAATTGGCCCAACCCGGGACTTGAACCCAGGACCTCATGTCTGTAGCCGAACATGCTAACCACTACAACAATGAAGCAGTATGTAAAGATACTTCTTGTTAATACTTAATCTGTTTCTATATTGTAGAAGTAGAATGTGATCTCATCTGATCGAAAGGGATAATAAAATCTGAGAATGTAACAAGACAATCTGGTAAAAAGTAATTTGAGGATTTAGCACAAGCCGAGCGTCCCAAATCTGGTGACGAAACTATTGATTGAGACATAGATGATGTCTTATGTGATGACAAGACTTGCTGATGTTTTATATGATGTGAAGATACCAATCAAAACAAAAGGCAAGGTGTAAAGGTTAGCCATTAGATAAGCTATTTTATAGTAACAAAACTTGGTCGATTAAAAGCTGTCATGTACAAAAGCCACACTGCTTAATGCTTAAGTGGTCTAATGGGGAGTAGTAGCACATATCCGTGCTGATAGAATAGTAAAACATTGTCGTAAACTTGCTTCCTGGAATTGCAACCCGGTTCTCTGCTAACTGGAGAAGTAACCATTAGTAAATGCGATTTTATGTATGGTTTTATAGACATATCCATACCGAAGTTCCTCCATGAATTTGCCTGCTGATGTCAAGTGCCGCATTTGCATTAGGATGGTCCCACTTTAATGCTCCTCCAAAGTTGGAGGTGTCTCCCATTGGTCCCAAAACACGGCTACCATATGCTTGTCCGTTCAGTTTCCCGCGTTCGTCGTTGAAGAATTGGTGTTCATATCCCGCCTTGCCCTGAAAATCAAGCTTCATTAGTTTACTCAACGGCTACAAATGATGAACTATGGATCAATTCAAAGTTAATATTGGGTTTTTCTGTTAATATAAAAGTTTTAGAGAGTACGTTAGGCCGTCGAACCTGCACCTGATCTCTGACTATAGGATTTGTATTGGTTACAACTTATCGATTAACACGTTCCTTGCGCCATCATTTTCAAAGAACTTTCAGCTGGTGCTTTGGAATCCTAAAAGATTTCGTAACTAAACTACCCTTTCTTGCGTTAGGAATTTAATCTGTCTTCTAAAAATACAGTTTACAGGTTTCCGAGAGTATCGACATGTCCCCTAAAGTAAGGAATGAAAATAATTATACTACTGTGCGTTGGGGACTTAATCCATCACTATTTTTTTATATCCTTGAATTCACCTTTAAGTAGGAAATAAATATCTCGTAATGCAGCGAACGTGTTAACTATGATTACACCTGATGGTAAATGATACAGTCTAAGATGAAAGCGCGCTAATCTGGTAAGAGGTAATTTATCTCTTCAGGTTCCTTATTAGAACCTGAAGAGGTAAATTACCTTTAATATTTGCTATCCGATCGGACTAAAAGATAGGCGTGTATAGGCATCCAGTTGTGAGCTATAGAATCTCCTGCGAAGGTAGCTATCTTCCTTAGAAACACATTTGTAAATTTTAACCTTTCCGTTTCTAAAGACTAAGTTCATTATAAAAAATCATATAACGCATATAAGTAGTTATGAAAAAAATATAAGCGGATGAAGTCGCTCTCATTCATTACAACATACACTTACTACTTTCGATATATACGAAATTAGTGGTTAACATTTATAAAAAGAGTACAGTTTGTTCGCGTTAAGAATGTAGTGAGTCGCCATTACAATAAACTCTTCAAATCTTTACAAATTACAAGGTCATATATCTTCAACTGGTCACTGTGACCTTGACCTTGAAATTTGAATAGATTTGTTTGGTTAGGTGGCGAGGCTAGAATAATCACTCATCGCATTCTTAACGCGAACACGCTGTAGTTGGTAATTTTATATACAATATGAAATTACTTACAAATAAACCAGCTTGATTTTCTCCAAGTGTTCCGAAGACACGACCGTCTCCAATCTGTTTGTCAAGAGTCACATCTCTCCGTTCTCTTTGGTGAGGTTGCACGTACCATTCTGGATACCTGTAAGTAAATACAATTTTAAAATTTTTTATTCCAAGAGACTTTTACAACGCTTTTGAATCAAGTATTAACGTTGCTACAACAAACTCCCAGAAGAAATTACAAAGATGTCCCTTAATAAATTTAAATTTTTTATTAAAAGAATACTAATTGAGAAATCATTCTATAATTTGAAAGAATACTTAGAAGACAATAAAGCGTGAGAGTGAATGAATTGCTCTATATGTATATAGATATAGAATAAATTTAATATATATATTGTAATGATGATAACAAAAAAACGTACACCCAACTGAGTTTGTTGTGGGCTCTTCTCAGATCAGGGCGCGAAGGAACCCTCGTAACTTTAGATTGTAAGTCGTTCTTTTATGTTATCATCAGTCATTCATTTAAATAATAAATAGAAAAAAACGATATTTGACGATTCAAAAGTGCTGTAATAGGCGTACTTGAATAAAGATATTTTGACTTTGACTGTGACTTTAATATTGTTATGATATTATTTTAAATGTACGACTATTTATGATATTAAAAAACGACTTAGAATCTAACGTTACCAGGGTTACTTCGCGTCTTTCTGGCAAACACGTGGTATTCTTATTTACAATTCGTCATTTGAGGTTTCAATGAATTATTTGTATTAATTTTCGACACTTTTAATATTTTAATGACAATTAAAATCAATGAATTGCTAACATATCTTGCTTTTTCCCTCCCTTTAAGTCTCGGAAATGTAAAGTTTTACATTTCTATAAATATAAACAAGACTTTAAAATTAGTTTATCAAAGAAGTGAATTTTTCATTTTTTTAAATGTAAACTAGTGATGATATTAGAAAACGATTTAGAATCTAAAGTCACCAAGATTTCTTCGCGCCTTCTTATCATTCTTTAATCATCACCATTATAACGTGATTTTAATTTATTCTACTAAAATTAAATCAATCCCTTCGCTCCTGTGCTTTTTTATATTTGAAATTTGTCCTTGTTTTGATATATATCTCGATTTTAAACCTTAATAAAAGGTTGTCAGGTACTGGCGGGCGACCCTCCCCTGGGAGCTCCGGGCAGAAGTCCTTGCAGTCGCCTATCAGTGCCAGGTAGTTACAAGAGCTTCCAGAGGCGCTGACTCATACAACGACCAGTTCCGGAGGATCAGGGCTCTCGCCGACAGAGCTCTGATCGAAAAATGGAGGGAAGATCTTGGATCTCCAACTGCTTATAAAGTCACTGGAGAGGCGATCCGTCCATATCTGGACAATTAGCTCACCAGGAGGCAGGGATCTCTTTCCTACCATCTGGTGCAGGTGCTGACCGGCCATGGTTGCTTCGGAAAGTACTTGCACCAGGTCGTTGGCCGCGAGGAAACGCCCGCCTGTCATGAGTGTGGTGCTTGAGTGAGAATAGGCATAATGCTCTCCAGTGCAGCTGGGTGAAGGACGGTTGCCTTCTTTTGCGAGACCGTCATCTCGCTGAAGGAGGCAAATGGACTAAGAGAGCAAGAGACTGAAGCTCTACCTAGCCGTCGGAGAAGACTTGGTGGCAGAAGTCGCACGTATGAGCTTCATGTTTCTCCCTATTGAGTAGTAGGTCCTCGTGGTCGGTGTCATCCGGGTCACTAGAGTGGAATGCAGCTGGGGAACCACTAGTGATGTCACTCATGGATGAGGAGGGATCCGCTGGGTTTTAGTGGGTATTCTGTAATCTGTGAGACCCATACTCCCGGTTGGAAAATCTGGGTTCGTAAAGGCATTTCCCAGCGAAAAAAAAAAGGTTGCCAGGTAGAAATTTATTCGCTGTATAGATAAGACTGCCTTTACGAGCATTGTTTTTCGTCTATGGTAATTTGTCTCTATTTTATGTTTTCTGTATGGTGTACAATAAAGTATTTTCTGTCTATTCTATCTAAATTTTTAGCATTTACATATTCCTCTCAACGGATGGACCGAACTTGTTAAATATTTTTATATTATATAGATCCTGGGCCTCTAAACCTTTATGACCTATATAAATTAACACAGTGTTAATTATAGGGTGCATATTAAGTATAATATATATTTCTATTCTTTTAGTACTTACGTATCAACAACTGCCTCTGGCACGTAGTATTCCTGCGCGACCACAGCAAGAAAAACCGCGGGTAAAATGTAAAGGAACTGCATTTTAATCTGTAAAAACAAATATAGATTAGCAAAAACTCATTTTACCCTTTCGTACATAAAATGAAGGGCAGTTCTTAAAAAAAGTTCTATTATTTTAGATGTGAATACGTCTTAAAAATCGCATCCATAGTGAGCCAATAAAAACAAAATTTATCACTTCCATCCGAAATTCAATTACACCTCTGGATAGTTAAGGTTTCAAAGAGTTTATTACGCTAAGTAAGGACTGTAACACATCACGCGCTGTGGAAGGCGAACCCCCGTTACGAGACGTATTCACGTACAACAAACGCCAGTGACCATAACACAGCCACATGCCATTTTTTTAATAAAAGTTAGAAAGACAAATAAATAAACTGCTCTTCGGGTACAAAAGAAAGTAATTCAGAAAAAAAGAGTAGCAATACAATTCAAAATAAGTTTAGTTTAGTTGTATCATATCCGTTTTTAACTTGTGCTAATAATAAGCAAAATAATTTTTTATTGAAGTGTTTAAATAATGGTACAGTACATTTTTTCAAAAAATGAAAGTAACATCAGTAGATAAAATAAGTACTTAATTAACAATTGAATATAAAGAGAAAGGGAATAAGAAATTAATGGAATTCATGCTTACCTCCGTTAAAGCTTCAAAGTCAAGATACTGCAATGCCACTTAATTGGAATTCACAGGTTGAATGATACTTTTCCTCATCCAGACTGCATATTTATACAATAACCAGTCAGTCTCCAGGGGGTTCCTGAACCCGAACAGCATCCATGATTCAAGTAATTCCCCTCATACGTGCAAGAGTCTTAATAAACTAATTATACGTCTCTGATAAGAGGTTAATTCCTTTGCCGCTTCTTATCGCTATATATGTATATATATTCGTATTTATTTATTTATTTATTGGATTTTGAGAATAAATTAGGACGCAGAAAACGTTCAAATAAACAAAAAAATTTATTATAAGTAAGGCAGTTCACTGCCTCATTGGTCTATTGGTTAGCTTATAAGGCTTCAGACCTGTGGGTTTATGCTTTCATCTATCATCAGCACTGCTGGGCTACTTATCTGTGCCTTAAAAGTAAGGCCAATATTACCATCTGACTAATGAGAGCCTTCATTCGAGGCTAGTTATCAGCCTACCAGCACAGTGTTTCGGTACGCGATGCTGTGTACCAGAAGAGATAAATTGCCTCTCACCAGATTAGCGCACTTAAATCTTAGACTGTATCATCACTGCCGTGATCACAGTACAAAGCGCTAACCTGTCAGCAATTAATTAATTAATTAATTAAAGACAGTTATCAATCATAAGTCAATGACCGTTCTTGCACTTGCCGCTTTAATTACGTAATATAGTTTTTGCAAGAATTTTTCAATTCCTACTTTCACATTATCATAAAACATTAAAACACAAATATTTCATAAATTATCTTTTCAAAATTTTAATTTCAAAAACAAAATGGTATGAATAGCATCTAATATTGACAAAGAATGCGTGGCATTTTAAATTTTCGACACTTTAATATATTTTAATGACAATTAAATTCTTAACATATCTTCCTTTTTCCCTCCCTCTAAGTCTCGGAAATCTAAAGTTGTAGATTTGTATCTAGATTTAAAAATTAGTTGTGTCAAAAGTGAAACTTGCACTTTTGACATGTGTACTTTGTACGCATGCACTTTTAATTTTTATTTCTTAAGTTATACGAAATGCATACACAGGTTTTCTAATACACATAAGCAGTTAACTATCATTGTTTTAACTGTTCTGCATTTCTCTTAGCGACTCTCGGCTTCATATCTAATCTAGCTGTCGGGAAACCGGGGTATATTATAAAATTAAATTTTTGGTAAAAATGAAACTTTTGTGAGTAAAAAGTATATATTTTTAATTTGTTTCAATGTTTTGTTCAATTATTTAAGTTCTATGTTTTCAATTCTAATTTTTGTTTGTACCATGATTATTACAATTTGTTACTGTGAGCCCCTTCGACAGCTCACACTTGCGAAGATGCTGATTCGGGATCAAAAGAAAATACCACCAGACTTGTCGCACAACGCCCTGCTTTCCACTTCCGACCAGACGAGGATATAAATGCGATCGAACTGTTGTTCAGCAGGGAAGTTTACTTTTTTTTTGTTCGGACTGTGTTTATCTGTTAGCCCTACTGGCTTTTACAGCGTAACCGGATGGGGAAGTTTACTCCAAAGCTTTCTTATATGTAGCATTTACGACTGGCACGCGGACACTATTGAGACAAGTAAACGACGCTAATTGGCTCTTTATTGGTAATAAAGTATTTTTACTCATTATCTTTCAATCAAAGGGGTTAAATAACATGTACAAACTATATTATTATAACAAATTCCGAGAAAAACAATAAAAACAAATATGTATATACTATGGTCGACAATAACATTTCCTATACGATTTTACTAATAATATATATATACAGACTCTAAATTACACAAAACAATATTATTTTCTGACGAAAAGGAAAAGTCGCGAACAGTACCCAAAATTGCCAACCCTCAATTGTACCCCAATGGGTTTCAATTAGTTATATACAATTGAGGGAAAAAAATTCGCCCCCACAGAAAATATATGTAAATAATAATTTCTTGTTATTTTGTAATTCATATGATATTTTTCTTGTAATATTGGACGGAAAAAGTAGTTAAAATTTTATATATATCTACACCCATAATTTTTTTATTTAAATGATTTTTTTCGAGACTGCTGTGAATAACACGTTTATACACTTTTCCTTTACTTTATAGTGTATATTTTTGTGTAATATCTTTTATGTATATATTTTCAATATATTATATAGTTACAAACTAAAATTTATTTTTATTTATTATATTTCAATTTCTGGCACTGTTCTGCCCTATTTATTTTAGTCAGCTTCTCACTATACAAAGGTTGTCTGGAAGAGATTGCTTTTAGCAATAAGACCGCCTTTACACGCTATGATTATAGTATTTTAGTTTACGTCTTTTTATTTTTGTCTTGTGTGCAATGAAGTGTTTTCTCCTACTCTCTGCTTCATTATTGACGTAAAATATTCTATTGTGGATTTATTTGCCATCTGTGCTTTTATGGACAAATGGTACGGAAGTGGCACCTTAGGACAGCAAGTAATTGTCAACAAAAACTGATGCGAAACATCAAACCGCAGGAGAGGCTTCGGCGGTAACAGCGTTTAATCTCGCCCTTTGAACACGCACACTACTCCACAATTTTAAACTAATTGGGACAGTTTTCAAGTAATCTATTTATGCTAGAAATACCGGTAAAATATGGTAACAATTTCTAATGTTATATGAAAAATATCTTAAGCATAGAATTTGTCGATATTTATTACAGGATTTTAACCACATATGTAGTGGAATATATTGTTTAAAGTGTAAAGCATTCTTAGTAAAGTATATGCGTTAGGTATATTTTAATACGACTTTTTTGCGATTGAGACTTATCACGCCTTTGACCTTCTAAGAACTTTCGCCTTCCTTCTATACCACTATTAATTACACACACACACACACACACACACACACACACACTCATATATATATATATATATATATGTCTATATATATAAATATATNCCCTACTGGCTTTTACAGCGTAACCGAGAGGGATGGCGAGCGCAGAAGCTCTGCCGAGGGGTGGGCCCGTAGAAGGGCCCTGCTACGTCGGGGGAAAACGTTGCTCTAAGGGCGCCTCCTGCGAGGCTCGGACCTAGGCTTAGAGCAACGTTTGCTGCTGCTGAAAAAGACAATCGGACAGGTGCTTAATCTTGACGCCCATGGGTCCGCGACTGGTGGCCGCGGCCGGGGTGCGTCAGATAGCGGGGACCTCGTCTTCGCCGGCGAAGCCGCTGTGTGTGTGTGTTTGTGTACGGGGCATTGTCAATAGTAATCTGGTCGTCTGGGTCGTCAAGGACGTGTATGGGCCGCCTCTTCCTAGGCGAAAGTTTACTCCAAAGTGGCTTTCTTATATGTGCATTTACGACTGGAACGCGGACACTATTGAGACAAGTAAACGACGCTAATTGGCTCTTTATTGGTAATAAAGTATTTTTACTTATTATCCTCCAATCAAAGGGGTTAAATAAAATGTACAAACAATATTATTATAACAAATTCGGAGAAAAACAATAAAAACAAATATGTATATACTATGGTCGACAATAACATTTCCTATACGGTTTTACTAATAATACTCGTATACATATATACAGACTCAAAATTATACAAAACAATATTATTTTATGACGAAAAGGAAAAGTCGCGAACAGTACCCAAAATTGTCAACCCTCAATTATACCCCAATGTGTTTCAATTAGTTATATACAATTGAGGGAAAAAATTCGCCCCCACAGAAAATATATGTAAATAATAATTTCTTGTCATTTTGTAATTCATATGATATTTTTCTTGTAATATTGAACGGAAAAACTAGTGAAAATTTTATATATACACCAATAATTTTTTTTATTTAAATGATTTTTTCGAGACTGCTGTGAATAACACGTTTATACACTTTTCCTTTACTTTATAGTGTATATCTTTGTGTAATATCTTTTATGCATATATTTTCAATATATTATATAGTTAAAAACTAAAATTTATTTTTATTTATTATATTTAAGTTCCTGGCACTGTTCTGAACTATTTATTTTAGTCAGCTTCTCACCATAAAAAGGTCTGGAAGAGATTGCTTGTAGCAATAAGACCGCCTTTACACGCTATGATTATAGTAAGTATTTTAGTTTATATGTCTTTTTATTTTTATCTTGTGTGCAATGGAGTGTTTTCTCCCTCTCTCTGCTTCATTATTGACGTAAAATATCCTATTGTGGATTAATTTGCCATCTGTGCTTTTATAGACAAATGGTACGGAAGTGGCACCTTAAGACAGCAAGTAATTGGCAACAAGAAGTGATGCGAAACATCAAACCGCAGGAGAGGCTTCGGCGGTAACAGCGTTTAATCTCGCCCTTTGAACACGCACACTACTCTTAAGGGCGCCACAATTTTAAAGTAATTGGGACAGTTTACAAGTAATCTATTTATGCTAGAAATACCGGTAAAATATGGTAACAATTTCTAATGTTATATGAAAAATATCTTAAGCACTACATATTAGTGGAATATATTGTTAAAAGTGCAAGACATTCTTAGTAAAGTATATGCGTTAGGTGTATTTTAATACGACTTTTTTGCGATTGAGACATATCACGCCTTTGACCTTCTAAGAACTTTCGCCTTCCTTCTATACCACTATTAATCTCTTTCGCCGGCGGGACCATCCAGGTCTATCCGAGTTCTGCCACTGCCGTCGCGTCGTCAACGCCGTCATCTTCAACCACACCTGTTGGTGGTGACAGCCGGAGCTCACGAGGTAGTGGACGCCTAGTGCTTTAAGATCTAGGATGCTGGCTGGCAATGCCATGGAGGTGTGTGCGTGGTCCGCGTGGCGGATTATGCTCCTCGCCAACTGCCGGACAAACACCTTGATGTCCCGATGAATGGCGTCATTCCCGAAGTACCTCGAAGCTCCTACTATGAGGCGTAGGCACTTATTGTGCTGGGTCTGCAGCCCCCTCTTCTGGTGTCCTGAGCAGAACGACTACCAGGCAAGAGCCGCATACGTCACTCTGGAGCGGACGTAGGTTCCGTAGACCTTCAGTTATATTTTTATTGGGAGACTTGAGGTAAAGAGTGGCCGCAACAACGACCGAGCCGCCGCCACCTGACCCGCGGCGTATATATATATACAGCTATTAAATCGTTTTAAAAAGATGATTTCTTTTTTAATCTGGATCCATCGCCCCATCATCAAAGGTGTCATTAGTACTGTCATCTGTCTTCGTTTTCAGGAGTGGTCTCCTAACACCTTATATACATGTAAATAATATACAGATGTGCAGTTATGTTAACAATCTATAATTTACAAAGTGTAAACATTTTTATTTTATATCTTTATATTAAGTTTAATGTCCGACTTAATCACTTTGTGAACTAAATATTATAAATAAAATAACATATTTATTATATAGATGGCCCCTACGTAAAGAGAGGTAATTCGCATTTGAGAATATTGACGTTTTTGTAATTTCGATGATTGATAGGGGTAATATGCCCCATTCATCAACGTAGGACGTCATGTTTTTTAAACCATACATTTATAAAAATCATATCAAGCAACAAGTAATTTATATTTGAACCCCTGTTGGATTTCATACTTGACTCTTTATACGTAGGGGACATCGATATACAGCTTTGTTAACACAGGTTTAGGTATTAACAACTTTAATTTTTTTATCAAAGTAATTTGGATATTTATGTGTCCCAGGTACACCTAAAAGCATCGTCACCTATTTTGCATGCTCAAATGGAGAGCTCACCTTAATTGGAGGCCCCAATACGCTGTAACAAGGCAAATGGAAATTACGGCTGAGGGCAAATGTAATCGAATAAGACCCCCCGATTTTCCATTAAACCTTATCTTCTGTTAGAGCGGAGATTTAGTTAATGATTCTAATTGTAAAGCAAATATTTTACGTACTTGTTTACGTAGTTACACATATTCTTTACTGGTAAATAAAATAAAAACATCTGTTTCTAAGATCGAATTTTTACTAAAACCATATAAAAATAGCTTTTGAAATAAAAATTCTTATATTATGAAGAAAAAAATTGCGTTACACGATATGCGAGAGACATGTGTACGTGCAAGTGTGTTTTATTGGGTTTCGTAGTTTTGTTCACTCAGAACCAATAAATAAAAAAGCTGAAGGATAATTGCAGAATGTTTCAACTTTAGTAAAAAATGTGGACAAAAGTTAACCGAAAAAAAAATAATTCGCAATTAAAAAAAAAACAGATATCCGCATAGTCCGTAAAATAGCTGCGATCAGAATTGTTGATTGTCAATGTCAAAAAGAAATTTAAAAAATAATTAACAGTGTTCTTTTAAATTTCTGTTTCATTTCTAAACGACGACGCGGACGTCTAATAAAAAAGCAGTATAAAGAGCCATAAATCAAAGAAAAAAGAATCAAAGAAGACGCGGACGTCAAATGTAGTAAAAGTTTCTAAGGGAAAGCGAATATATTCGAAGCGAATATATGCGAATTCCACAAATAATTTAAAACCAAAATTAGCCAAATCATTTCAACCATACTCTAATTTTAGCGAGACTTATAAACGGGAATTCATTAATATATAAGATGAATTAAATATAATTACAGAATTGAACACAATGTAAGGCAAAGAAGTTTCACTTCATCCGGGTGTACAAATACAAATTTTTTTTCTCTAAAAACTTGTCTTTCATTTTTGGTCTATTATACAACTGCCTATATTTTTCTCATCCCATAGAAGTGTACTTATAAATTAAGTCTATTTTAGATCTATTCATCTCAACAATTCTCAGCGATTGGCGTAATATTATATCATCCAAATTATATAGTTCGTAAATGGTATTAGCATCCTCTTCCTCTCGTCAGCTAAGTGGATTGTATGAATGATTTTTATATCCAGCTGTTCCGCTATATATATAAACAATCCATCTTCGATCTCTGTTTTTTCCGTGTTAGAATGATTTCTATGGAGGCCTTTGCGTGATGTGTGCAAAAACCTTAAGAACTGTAAAAAAAATAAACAAGTCGTCCCACTGCTGAGCACAGGCCTTCTGACTGGGGAGACCTTAGATCACGCTGCTCCACTGCGGGTTGGCAAGAATATAACACAAGTGCACTCTCTATTCCTTTACTCTGATAATCCGATGTGACAGCAATCCGACACGACAGGAGAGATCAGGCGCAGGACCGACGGCTCAACGTGCTTTCCGAGGCACGAGGGTGAAGCACACAGCCTAATTCCCAACTTCGGGCTAATACTGATATTTTTTAATAGAAAACCTGTGTGTACCCAAAGAAACTGACAACAAGAACAATTAACTGTAGTATGCACTTTTAATATATCACGGAAACCTTTTGAGTAACCTTGAGCTATTCTGAAATGGAGACATTTTTATATTTGTTGTTGTTTTTCTTTCCCTTATCCCACTAGGTGGAGTCGGCACAGCATGTTTCCTTTCGCCACTTCACTCTATCCGCAGTCATTTCTACATTCACACCCTTTATAGACATATCCTCTTTCACACAATTCATCCACACTTTTTTTGGTCGCACTCTCCCGGCTCTGCCGCTTACCATAATATTTAGGACCCTCTTGCATACATGGCTATCCTCCCTTCTCATTACATGTCCATACCAGGCTAACCTTCCACTCCTTAACTTCTCGGTCACTGGTGCTACTTTCACACTTCCTCTAATATACTCATTCTTAATCTTATCCAATTTTGTCACTCCACACATCCATCTCAACATTCGCATCTCCGCTGAATGCAATTTCCTTTCATTCTCCCCTTTGGTGGACCAGCACTCTGATCCATACGGGATGACAGGTCTTACGATCGTCTTATAAATTTTCCCCTTTAGTTTAAGGGGCATTCTGGCAATGCAAATTGTTCCCGAGACCTGCCTCCACTTCATCCAACCTGCATTTATTTTGCTAGTAACATCTCGGTCAATGCCGCCGTCGTTTTGGAAGATAGAGCCGAGGTAACGGAAATCGGAGCAGACTCGAAAGGAAACACCATCTAAGACAACCGAAGAAAAACTGGATGGATCCCCGAATAAATAGACTAGAATATTATATTATGTGATACATATATTGTAACTTTTATAAATAACAACGGACGCAGAGATTAGTACATCTGATTTTTATATACGTACCAATAGGTTAGCGCCGTCACCATTTTCTCAAGTACCTCGCCTGCCATATGGGGTACATCTAGTCGCAGGTAGCCAACGCAACCATCTTGAAACCACGCTCCGGTCATATTTGTTTTCTCCGAGAAATTAACTCATAATAATTGTAATAATCTTCTTTATCGTAACAACGAGCATACCTTAGATGTCTTCTAAAAGCCTTCTGACTTCAAAATAAAAGTGAAAGCGCTTTATCGTATCGTATCGGAGTATTTATTCATCTTGCCCAACCATTGCACTTCGTTTCATAATTATACGTTCTTGATGTTAACATAAACATCCACATAATACGCAATGCCCTGAACTTATATTTTGTCATAATTAAATATCTACTAGCATGTCACACGTCTATGTATAATAACTATCATTTCTTTGTTTTACAGAGGGTATATTGTTTAAAACTACCGTATATGTGGCATTGTTAAGACGGTATAATACGTCAGGCGTACGATAAAGCTGTTTTAGGTGAGACGTAATAACACGTCTTCATAAGGAAAGGGTTAAATCGAGCATCGCAAGATTTTATTTCGTTGACAATAATTTTTAACAAACTACTGTTTTATTTGATTGATATTTCATTTAAAGTTGTCAAAATGAGTTAGACGAACAAAATGCTCATTTCTTTATTTTGACTTCGGTTAAAACCTAAGTATTTACAATAAAATACAATGTTCCCTTAAAATGTAAAACCATAAAAACGCACAATCAATGCTACGTATTACACAATTACTTATAAACGACAATTTAAATAAAAAAAAAAACAGACTAAAAACTTAATAATATACTTCTAAAGACAGGATGATTAAAATCTAGTACAAAATTTTAGACCACGAATTCAAGAACTGACTATGCGTTGATCTATAAATAAAGTTGGAGTATATGTGTCCTTTGCACTAAATAGATAAAAATATATATACGATAGTGATATAAAAGTCATTTTTTTATTGTTAACGTTGTGTTAATGTGCGTTCGTTACCGCTAATCTCTGAAATGCCTGGTGCTATTTTGACAAGACTTTTACTGGTAGATAGCTGATATTATAAGGTTTAACCTAAACTACAAATATTTTAAAAAAGGCATCCGGAATTACGCGACAACTTATAAAAAATGTAATCCCCCAGTTTACTTTATTAGTGAATAAAATGCATTAGACTTTATACATTTATTTGTGCTAAATCTAGAGGTTATAAAGGTAAAGATTCGTTCCGCTCCAACCTTTGCCACATTAAAAGTAAAAAAGATCTTAAATTGCTGTTTGTCTGCGTATTCGTTCCCGCTAATCTCTGAAACGACTATTTTGACGGGACTCTCACTGGCAAAAAGGCCGTATTATAAAAGTTAACGTAGGCTACTTTTGTTTTAGAAAAAAATAGATTTACTCTGTTAGTGCATGAAATGTATTAGACATTATACCGGGTGCTTCAAAAAAATGTATACACACTTTAAACTATTGTAGTTTTCCCGCTCTACAAGGCTAATGTTATATTTCTTAGCCAGGTGCCAGCATAATCGTCCCTCTATGTTATATTATCAGTTGGAATTTGTAATGTCAACATGGGGGACGTACGTTTGAGTTTTTGAAGAACGTAAGCAGGTTATTAAGTGGTACTGGAAGTTTGAGAATGTAAATGAAGTTCAAAGACAGTGGAGAAGGGAGTATGATACAGAACCACCTTCAAGATTAACAATTACACGCATACGAGACAAATTCGAAGTTCATGGAACAGTGTGTGATGTGCATAAAGGTCATTCAGGTCGGCCTCGAACAGCTACAAGTGATGAGTCATCAACGGCAGTCTTGGAACTGTTTCAACGCTCTCCTAACAAATCTTCAAGGCAAGGGGCACGTGAAAGTGATGTAAGTGCTAGCAGCGTGCTACGCATTCTGAAGAGAGGCAAGTATCGTGTTTACATTCCAAGGCTGGTGCAACAGCTAAATGACGACGATCCAGATCGAAGGTTGCAATTTTGTGAATGGATTCAGGAGATGGTGATACGTGAACCGGGATTTATGGGTAGCATCATTTGGTCGGATGAAGCCCAATTCAAACTTAATGGAACTGTCAATAGGCACAATTGTGTTTACTGGGGTGAAGAAAATCCTCACATTACAATTGAAAAAGCTGTAAATTTGCCTGGTGTAAATGTGTGGTGCGGTTTGTCTTCAAGGGGACTCATTGGACCTTTTCGATTTGAAGGCACTGTAACTGGTATTAATTACCTAACAATGCTTGCTGATTCCATATTTCCTGCCATTCGTGCATTATACGGTAATGATGATTTTTATTTTCAACAAGATGGTGCTCCGCCGCACTATCACAGGGACGTACGAGCTTACCTGGATCAAAATTTGTCGGGCCATTGGATAGGACGCAGGGGGCCAATCGAGTTTCCAGCACGCTCTCCAGACCTTACACCACTGGATTTCTTCTTGTGGGGCACAGTAAAAGATGAGGTGTACAAACGTAAACCACGTAACCTAGACATTCTTTGGAATGAGATTCAAGCAGTGTGTAGAGAAATCTCATTGGACGTTTTGATACGATGTACAGAATCTGTGGTGACTCGTACTCAGAATTGTATTGATGCTGCAGGTCACCAATTTGAACAGTATTAACATTTGTTATTTATGTTTCATTTACATTGGACTTTCAGCTTTCTATTTTCCTGAAATTTAATTTTGTAGAACGGTAAATAAATTTTCTATGGAAGTTCAAAGCGTGTATACATTTTTTTGAAGCACCCGGTATTCGCTTGCGGTTACTTTTGAGTTTTGAGTTAAGGACGTGTTTCGCCCGCTTATGGGTAAAAAAATGTAATATTTCCTTTTATTACTGCGTAGGTCGTTCTTGAATTCGAAATCAAAGTTTAACTTAAATTAATACAAATTCAAATTGTTCGCAAATTAATACTTAATGTATTAAATACATAGTTAAGAAAAGATTTGATGAAAAGATGTTTTCATAGATGTTCGTGATAAAACACAGTTTAACAGATTTATACTTTTTTTCCAGCGAAATTTCATTAAAATATTATTTTTGATATCAAAAAACACAAATAGTTGATTACTCGATATCTATATTCTTATTATGAGCAGATTTTCTCGTAGCCTGCTAGTGACATGTTATTCCTTTTACACAAATAAAACCTTTTTAAAACCAACCCAAGACCAAACCTAACAAATTCTCCTTTTAACAAGATACTTGATATGGTATAGCTTTTTGGGGAAATACCAGTATGATTAATCAAATATTTGTTGCTCAAAAAAGATGCGTAAAAGCGCTGTGTCAAATAGAACGAAAAGATAGTTACAAGCCATACTTTAAAAAAACTATAGCTTCTTACAGTATCGTCTTTATATATTTTAGAATGTCTATATTTAAGAAATAATGATAACCTCTTTGCTCGAACAAACCCAGATAGTTATAGAGATTCCAGATTCCAGTTCATAAAACCACATTTTTTTAAAAAGGCATCTGCGTTATGTCTATCGAAATATATAATAAGAATACCTCAGAATATACGAAAATGCCATAACAAATATATTTAAATAAAATTGTATGACTTTTTAATTTTTAAAACACTTTCTCACACTTAAGATTTTTTTCCAATTAACTTTTATATTGTATTTGTATATAAAACTTAATTGGTAAAATTAATTTTCGACATTATTTTAACTTGCATGTAGCAAATTGTTAACGTTGTAAATTTATTTTAATCTGTATAGATTTAAATGTTGGTTTTATTACAGTGTATGTATTGCACGCCATATTAGGCATTTAATTTCAATAAAGAATTTTGAATTTGAATTTGAAATTTGGAAATTGGCGGTGATCCACCCCCGTGCCTTGGAGAGCACGTTAAGACGTCGGTCTTACGCCTGATATCTCTATCGGCGAGTGTCAGATTCCCGTCACATCGGACTTTGAGAGTGAAGGTAATACCTATGCCTGACAATCCCCGCTGCAGCAGCGTGGTGAGTCTATGCTCTAAAAACCCTTTCTCATATAAGTGAGGAGGCCTGTGCCCAGCAATGGGACGTTAATGGACCCCTTACTTGATATAAAGCATATTTCTATACCCTTTCAGTTGCGTTAAATCGAGTGTTAACTTAGTTGTATTTCATATAAACCTCGCCTTGAAGTAGTTTACCATGTGGTTTTAAGCACATGCCAATTTTATTTTTATATTATAATTTTTTTACAGATAGTACAAAAAATATTTAAAAAATACACCCCAGATAAATCTGTTATACTTTGTTTTATGGAATAAAGCAAAGAGAGAGAATTTGAAAAACAGTTTAACAAACATATAATATTTCGCCATCAATTATCGCAAGGTTTTCGCAAAATAAATATAAAATTTACATGATTTAACAAAATTTTACAAACTCCTTTTACCTATTCTATAGACAATTAAAAAAATGTAGTAAAAGGTTTAAAGTTGTATCGACATGTAAAACTTAAAGTTAATTAAAACTAGGATCACACTATACTAACTACAAAAATATATTCCTATCTATATGCATACTAACTGAAATAAACATCAGGGAATTTATTTCTACCCTCATTTTTATGTCTCTTTACACATAAAACTATGAAATATATGAACAACCCCAGCGGATAATGACTCAAGTATACAATCCTAATTTTGTAAGACAGTGATTCAAATATACATATTTTTCTTACTTCAAGATGAAAAGCGGGACAAAAGTGCCACGTTCTCTCACAGTGAGATTCCACTGGCTCTTAACTCTCTTTTACTTTCGGTTACCTAGCAAACACTTGTTTATCGAAGATACTTAAATTAGTAATTATTAATTGAAAATTTAACTCGAAAAAATCATATACGCACCGAGGGAAAAAAATAGGACATCCTTACCCAAATGTCCCGAACGAGAATATCCTATTTTCTCCCCTTTATAATGAGGAATATTTTTCATAAGTATCATGTTTTTATAGATTAAAAAACTATGATAACCCCTATCACTGATAAATGTGGAAATATAGTCATCAAAATTACAAAAATATCTAAAATGCAAGTTATCCGTTTATACGTAGGGGCGATATGTTATAAAGCCATTTATGTATAGAAGTTTGTCTCTTAATTTAAAGAAGGATTTTTATGACTCGCTATTTTAATGGTTTGGATGACGTCAATGAAGTTAAATATTCATAAAAATACCCAAAACACCTAAAATGCCAGAAGACTCATTACACCTAAGACATCTATAGCTAAATAAATAGGTACTAAAATTATAATTACTTATCGTTGAGTTTCTATTAACAATACATGTTATTACAAATACATACTACGCTTAGATCGATATCGGCCGCGAGCGCAAGAACAACTTAAAATCAATCATAAATCTCTACTTTTCGTAAGATACATTCTAAGATGATAGCCCCCTAATCTGGTTCAATACAAAACGATATAACACTCAAAAGTGTTGACAAATCTAAATTCCAAGGTGGTCTAATCACTATAAGTGTTGTCTTATGGTGCTGCCACAATGCTGTTTAAAAATGTTTACAAACATTTTCAAATGTTAGGAATTGTTACATGACGTGAGTGCGCCTACTCTGAGAAGTTTACAAACATTTATAACACTTGAAAACATATCATCGACTCGCAGTTTGAACTTAACGAGCCCCCGCACTCTCGGCATGCCCTGCTGTCGCCTGCACACATGTTTAATAACAAATGATTTTATTTGTTACAAATTGTTCACTAACAATGTTTAGACATTACTAATATTACCTAACATGAAAACATTATTTAACATTCTAGTTAAATATTTCTTAGAAAATATTTATAAACATTTTCAAACAGGAGTGTGGCAGCACCATTACATGTAGGAGGTAACATACCTATATTTATAGGTTTTTACACAGCTTAAACTCACTTGAAGGACGTCATTTCTTTCAATCCCAATTTATATACATTAGAAAATACAACAGTCTATACCAGGGCATCGATTATTTGAAATAAGTGAAAATAAAATCAAAATTTTTTAATATATTACGAGATATAACGGATTATTTTGCAATCATCACCTTTAGTAAATTTTTTATATTCAATAAAGTCGTCATCCTTATCGTCATTGCTACACCAAATAATAACACAGAAACTTTTTCTTGCAATCATTTACAACCGTCACCTTCAATAAAACCATTCATTATCAGCTCCAATAAAATCAACAAGTATCAACCCTATAATAATATTATTCATCATCTTCAATAAAGACATTCATTATTATTATTATCACTTCACCAAAATCACTCCTCACTTGCATCAAAATAACACACCATCGTCGCTTATATAGTTGAAGTTCAATACTATATAAAATGTGATGATTACGGAAATTTTGTCTTGCAATCATTTACAACCGTCACTTTTCATAAAGTCATTCATTATTATCATCATCATCAATTCACCAAAATCACTCATATCAAAATAACACACTACAGTGTGACACCAAAATCACTAATATCAAAATAACACACTACAGATTATATAATAGTATATAGAAGTTCATATATATAATGGATTGTAATCCATTATATATATGAACTTCTATACTATTCAAGATAATTTTGTATACAAGTCGTTCTTGCTCTCGCGACCAGAATTACTAGTACAAACCATGTAATTTACTACAATTAAACATCCCCTTAAAACGAATCATTTTAAACAATTAATAATAACAGGTACTGAAAATATATAATCTACATTTTTATGAAAAAATTACAAGAGAGACAGACGGTCCTTTTTTTCATCGTCTTTAATATAGAAATTATGTTAATTCATATAGATAATAAAACAAATTAGTTAGATGATATTTTCTTGAATTTTAGCTTATAATGAATCTATTGTATAATTATTTTACAATCCATTCATTATACGCGTTGTAAATTCGTTAAAATACTCAAATAACCTGCAGGTAAAGAAAAATTGATCATCATTTCAAAATTTTAATAATTTTGATAAAATTGTGATTAATTTTTGTTACAATTTGTAAATATGTTTTTTATATATACATTGTGTCAAGGCTTGTGGTTCTAGACATTTAGCACAAATCATTATTCAAAATGAAGACCCATTTATAAAATGTTATTAATTATAGAACAATAGATATTTTTGGACCGTCTCCTTTATGTTATTTGTTATATACTCATAAAACATTTGTTTCTTTTAACGCCATTTGTGGGTAGTAAAGACTTTAAATATGAAGGCACAGCCTTTTACAATTATCATCGAATGACTTAATCCATTTAAAAGTTAAGTGATCTAGGTTTTAAAGCAGTTTTCCTTAAATACTGGTGGGCGAGCATTGTTAAATCGAGTTGATCTTGTGTTCGCCCGCAAACAAATGTCTCCCATTTAGTATCAGCCTGGAATAGAAAATGGAACATCAAATATACATAACACATAAATTTAAGCAAAAGATTTGTGCTGCGTAAGAACCATAAAAAGTTATTTGCCCCTCATCAGATTAGCGCGCTTTCGTCTTAGACTATATCATCATCAGGTGTCATCACAGTCAAGCACTAATCTATCAGCATTAGAAAAAAACATTAATAAACGATTTAAAGATCTTGAAACTCTCAACCAGATATCTTAATCATAATCAATACAATATTATTATTTTTTTTTACTGTTTACAGTATGGTAAAACGATTTAGGTAAGACGTAATAATACATCACGTTAAGGTTAGAAAAGCTTTTGTAATTATAAAAAAATAGTTTACAGAAACTTAGGGCAGGATAAAAGCAATTTTTAATGTGATAACATCCTTTAAATAAATGTTTTCCGGTTGCACACACTGTTATACATGACTCATTGTCACGTTCACCTGATCAGAGTGTGCAAGTACTCGCTTGTAAAAAGCGATGGAGATGCGCGATCGACGTAATATCATTGTTCATTACAACAACAATTTTTCATCTATGTATTCTTATAGCGTTGTCACTTAAAATTATCGTCCGTAAACTGACTTTACAGACAACCAATTAAATTTTATTAAGTAAGACTTCTTTAGGCGCAAGTTTTTACAGTTGAAACGCGCGTGAGTAGCGTCACGAAGATGTGGAGCGTTTTTTATGCTAATTCGTTTCTAGGTTAGATAGTTTTAATATTATGTAGCATCTTAATTTGCTCTCGTCATTTAATAATTTAATATGCTATTTTTGATAAAATATAAAATAAAAATATTTCATAAATTCTCTTTTCTAAATTTTAAATGAAAATTTAATAATTATTTTCTAATATTGACAAAACACACGTGGCACTTTTATTTACAATTCGTCATTTGAGGTTTCAATAAGTTATTTGTATTAATTTTCGACACTTTAGATCTTCCTTTTTCCCTCACTCCAAGTCTCGGAATTCTAAAGTTTTAGATTTGTATAAATATTAACAAGACTTAAAATTAGTTTGCTAAAGAAGTTTCACTTCTGACATGTGTACTTTGTACGCACGTGCTTTTTTTTAATAACTCTAGCTAAGTTAGTTAAGTATACAAACCAATATAAAAGACGTCCGCTCTTCCTTAGCATCAGCTTCTGGATCCTGCTCGAATTTAATTGAGCGTACGGCAGACTTCTTCACCACTATCATCGGCTCAGATGATTGGTGACGTGATAACTATCGGATAAATCGTTTACACATATAAATAGAATAAAGAATTATAACAGACATTACTCTACTGTCGCCCATTTAAATATTACTAATATACAAGAACTTTACATTAGAATGTTATTCATTATAACATATTTTTTACAACCAATGAAATGTTCTTCCAAAATGACTTGACATTTCGGATATTGTGGGACACAAAGAGACAGGCGAAAACTTCCATTTGTAATAATCATTCTGACATTACAAACGGATAAATGTATTAATATTTTAGACGCCACCTAACGTTTATCGTAACAAAATTTCCCTAAACTATGATTGAGTTATTGTATATATTTGTATTCTCTCTCTCTCTCTCTCTCTCTCTGTCTCTCTGTTTATGGCATTAAACAAATCCTAAAGAATTATAATACCAGTATTGTGTCTGTTAAGAAATCTCTACAGCAAGTAGTGAAAGAAGTTTCACTTCAATAAACGGTAAAAACAAAATGTCGAAAATCCGAGTTGATTCTTTATACACCGGTGGCATTGATTACAAAATGCAACTCAAAACAAGTCTCGAAGTGTATTTTATATCAAAGTCCAATATTTTACATTGTAATGGCATTAAACGTTTTAAAGAAAGGGGTCGTGTCTCCAGCTGGATAAAATATTTTAATAAATATATATATTTTTTTAATTTGAAGTTTTAATTACAAACGAAGTTTCGTGGAAACAACATATGTATGGTTTTATCTCTGTGTAGGTTAGGGTAAAATTTCTTTTTATTTTTCAAGTACTAACCTAGTTTAAGTATATTGTAACCACCACACGGTACTAACATAGGTTTAAGAATATTGTGAAAAATTAACATATATGGATTTATGGTCTGAAATAAATATTTACTTATTATTTATCTGAGTCAGAAGTAACATCTATATTCAGTATTTTTTTTTAAATGTAACTCTTGTCAAATATTAAAAAGAGGATGAAGATTCAGACATGTAGAGAGAGTGATAAAAGATTACACATATTATATCACTTTGATCTATTATAGTAACATCTTGTTTTACTTTCAATATTAGCATTTTTTTACAAATAGTTGTAATAATATAAAAAAGATTCTAATACTACTTATTTAGAGGTATATTTTTAAATAACCGAAGATGAAAAAGATGAAGATAAACGGAGATAGACGATAGTACTAATGACACCTTTGATGATGTGATGGAAAAAAAAATACTGATTAAAAAAATAATATTTTTAAAAACGTTTTTTAGCATTCTTTACGCTCTATAGGTAGTACAGCTAAATGAAACGAGTGTCATAAAAAATACATTACTTAAGAATGAACCAGCAACAAAACAATCAAAATCAGCTGGTGCTCGAACGCACGGGCCAATGAACTGATCAACGAAAGCAAGGGCGGGGCGCGCGATAAAAATTTGTATTTTATAATACGGTTCGATTTTTTCTGTCACATCATCAAAGGTGTTCATTAATACTATTACCTGTCTTCGTTGTCAGAAGCACTCTCTTAAAACTTTGTATAATTTACTGAAGTAAAATACCAGAATAGAAAATTTGAAGTAGTATAAAATATAATTTTAAAGCATTATTAACTATAATTAAGTATAAGTATCACTAAATAATATTAATAAATAACAAGATACACTTAAAAAGCAGCGATTAGGTAAAAAACAAACACTCGTGTTAGTTGTTAAGTACATTTATTGAAATAAAAAATGACATAAGGTCTCATTTGGACTTTGGAATGGACTAACAATATTGACAGTGACTAAACTACTAAACAATAAAACACATTGTTCATACAAAGAAAAGTTATTTCGTTATACACAAAAAAAGTACTACCACTACAGAATAAATTAAAACAATTTAAATAATAAATAAAAAAAATTAAAACATAAATTAAATAACAAAAAGATAAAACAAATGATCAACAAGAAAAGTAAATACGTTTTGATAATAAATATTATAATTGTAGATTCAACACTGGTCTGTCAATATTGTATGGGGAAGGATAAAGGACCATAACTTAATTGCGTGATTTTTTTTATAAATCTATCATAATTTAAACCAAAAATAAAGATAGTTGTAAACAATATGTTATGAAGAGGATTTTGGAAAAACTGTTTCTATTTTGAAATACACTAATGGGAAAAATTAAGGTATCAAAAGAATGTACATTTTTGGCGGTTTTATCTGCATCTTCGACAAATTGAAGTAAAAAAAGCAAGTTTTAGCTTATTATATTATTAAGTTTCTAATTTTAGGATATTGCAAAAAAAATATTCCAATATCACGAATGAAATAAACATTTTCGAAACTTTTGGGCTTATTTTTGGACTTGAAACATTTTTTTCCAATTTAACCACCTTATCGATTAGGTAGGTTTTACATTTAGATTCAATTTCGGTTTTATGGTCTCGGTACGACCATTTCTCGCTTTAAATGAAAATAAGCCAATAATCGCACAGAAAATCCACACTGGGATTCACAAACTTGGTTGAATTTTCTAGAGCCCTGAGATGGTTTTTAAGATTTTTTTATCCTTAACATGTCTTTAAAAAAACCGCCAATTTTTCCACAAGCATAAAGTACGCGTGTTATTTTTAATTGTCTTAAAATTTTCTTTTTCAAAATCAAAAAGAATCACACAATTTTTTATTTTTTCATAATTTTGGAAAGGGTAAAAGGGTATAAAGATGATGGATGAGGGAGAATGCCATTTTATCATTTCAAATAAAGTACGTTTTAAGTAGCTGCCGATTTATATTAAAATTGTGAAATATTTTAACAAAAAAAGTGATAGAAAATAAATAAGTTTCGTAATTACATTACACACGACGATGGTAGTCGAATAAATTAAAGAAAAAAATGTTAATAAATTTACAGGCAAATTACAAAGCAAAATACTATTTAATAGACTTTGAATAGAAATAAATACAAGGATAGGATAGGTCACCTAACAGGTATAGTTAGTATTTAAAAAAATCCGAAGACCTACGATATAGCCTACGTCTAGGTTCTTGATCCCTACAGCCAATATTAATACTATAAATGCTAACACTCTTATTAACCGACTACGAAGAATTGCCATGATAAACGTGTTATTCACTAATACACTATTGCATATTAAAATATTAATTCAAGACTAAATCGCAAAAGAAATGAAAACTTTCCTGGATTCGTTTTGATTGCAATTAAGATTTTATGAATAATAATTCGCAAAACTTTGTACTAGTTTAGAAATAAAAGATTGCTTATATAATGATATTGCGATTTCATCAATTTGCGGTTTTAAAATGATGCTATAAATATCATTTGCTCACATATAAAGTTTTTTTACATTTAATAACTAACTCATAAGATATTTAACTCGTGCAATATAATATATAAATTTAATTTTATTAAATTTTACAAAATTTGTAAGATCTGCAATGGTATAAATATATAGAGTACTATAACCCTTACAACTTTACCCTTGTATTATAAATTTAAGAATTCTTTATTCAAGAAGGCTTTTACAGCACTTTTGAATCGCCTAATAAATGTTTTTCCATATGCCACGCTTTTTATAGTCTAAGCAATCCTTTAAATTATAATAAATAAAAATAAGCTTATTGAAAGATTGTACTATAATTTGAAGGTTTACTTAGACAATAAAAAAAGCGTCAGAATGAATTAGATTAAATATTAAGGCATTCGTAAAACGATTTAACGATTTAAAAATTGTGTAAAAGCCTACTCGAACAACTAATTTTTAAATTTGAATACAACAGCAAAGAAAACAAGATTTTTTTCCTGAATTTAGCAAATCAAAAAAATACCGTTTTGATTCGCAGTTGTTATAATGTCCTCTTTACACTTATACTTTATTAGCAGACCTTAATAATTTTGTACACTATAATAAAATTAAAATATTTCGTTATATTGGACGAGTTAAATGTCACAATGTTTAATAATTACGAATTTAATCTAAAAAAATTGATATGTGAAGTTATCTATATTATCATTTTAAAACAGCAAAGTGATGAAATCGCATTCTATACAGCAATATATCATTTGTAAAATTGTATAAACTATTGCGAATAAAATCGCAAAATGCAATCAAAATTATTCCATCAATTTATATATTTCTTTTCTATTGTAGTTTTTAAGTGTTCATATTTTAATACGTTTTTATATATTTGAAATCTCTCGGTAGTCGACTTTGTTTTGCAAACGATCGATATTAGCAAAAATACTAACCTAAACGTAATACTCGCGATTCTTATTAAAAAAAACACCTAACAACTAATAACACTATAATAATTTGGTGCATGGTAAACTTGAGGTAAACTTTATATACGTAGAACCTAATAAAAAAACACTAGCTAATGAATATATTAAAAATCGACAAAAATATATTCATTTGATGAAGTCTCATCTTTGGTTGCCTACGCCCTAATCTCTTCTTTTGGTGCACTTATTCTAATAATTAGGAGTAAATTTAACTTTCTTCCAAGGAAAAAGAATATTTATAACTTAATATATTGTTTAGCCCTTAAACGATTTCAAAAATTTTTCAACCCAAAGTCGGGTTTTGACAAATAAAAAGCCCCTCGCAAAATTAGTTCGTAGCAATGATTAACATATTTAAAAAAATCCTCATACTTTTGATATAAAAAAACGATTCTATATTTATTCCTAAAAATGAAAATAGGATTTCTTAAAATGAAGCTAGCAGCAACAGAAGTTTGATAAATCTTATGTCTTTTTACATTAACCACTAAATGTAATATGATTTTCGTTTTTTAAGTGCATTACCAATTGCCATATATGAATAGGTTAATTTCATTTGACAAAGTCATAAAGTACTTATTGATAATTAAATCGAATTTACGTGTTTATGTAGTTGCTACGACTGCCTCTTTTCTACTCGGACGGATCAGCCGATGGAGTGGAAGAGAGATAGATGCGTCACATGCCAAAGGCTTAGACCGATCGCGCCTCTCTATCGCATCGTGGCTCAGGCGGATCGTGACACTTTTATAAGACGTTATCACGTCCAAAATACATTAGAAATAGTTACTTATGTTAACGGCATAAACGAAACGATAGTGATTGACAAAAGAGTGTATAAAAAGTGTATATGGTACAAATATATGGTAGTGTGTTTAATGACTTTTTGATTCACTTATAGCATTTTTATGCATAATTAAGGAAAAAAATATTAGTATTGTACACTCTTTCTCTGTATAAATAAGTATGAGAAATTTCACACTCCCTCATAATTTTCGTTAAAAGTGGTACAAAGTATTGTGTACGTATTAATATATAGATATATAACATTTTGAATGCCATATCCTGAGTGTTTGTCATACAAGAACATATAATATTTTCTTATGACCAGTATGCCTTATATGCTTACATTTAATATCCCTAACTCAAATGCCCACACTGCAGTATAAGTATTATACGCAATCACATTACATAAAATATACACAGCCAATGGCAGTCTGTACCTCACAATAAATTTATACCACATAATATGGTATAAATTTTACGTCACAACCATTTTTTTTAACTAATTACTTTGCCGACGATGAGAGTTATTTATGATGGATTTTATACTTGTTATGCCGATAAGACTGTTATATGTAAAATTAAAGAGGTTTAAAAACGTCTCAGTTTATCATCTTTTAGCAAATAACACCTTTTATAAAGTAACATATTTTCATCTTTATTTACTCTCATATATTTCAGCCGTCATTGTTTTTGTTTAGAAAAATACCCCCTAATCTCTTTCTTTTTTGGTGTACTTTAATTATAAGTCATTTTTTACAACAATAGGTAATATTTTTAAATAACATATTGTTTAGCCCTGAAACATCACAGATTCAACAACATTACTGAAAAGAAATAAATTTAACCCTACGTTGGGTTAGGTTTTGAGAAATGAAAAGATGCTCTCAATATTAACTATTTTAGGCCTAACTATTAAATAATGACGCAGCATCCGAAGGGGGGGTACCAAAATACCCCAATTATATTGAAGAAAATCGAATCTTTATAACATTTGAAGCGAATTAAATGTTACGTTGCCCAGCAATAGTAAACAATTTATTATTCATAGTGCGTTTTGTAACCATATTGTATCTTATAAGCGTATCTCACATGTTAGTAAACATATAGTAATCGTTATACAAGTCATCAGACTCTTTATCTGTCTGCCACCAGTGATTCTCTTTCTCAATCTCACTGGTTTTCATCATTTTATTTGTTAATATTTCATCTATACGTGACGTAGACGGCTTTTGATTTGTCACTTTATATATGTGATCTGCTAACGCATTAGCGAGTACCTCTTTCGGCGCTATTAATGAATTACCGTTATTGGTAACATTATGAGCATTATTTATAGCGTTATGAGAGTTATTGGAGCTACTATGAGTGTTATTTGTCACGTTATTAATATTATCGCAAGCTAGTTCATTTGAAGTAGTAATTGTACGTAACCTTTCAGCGTTTAATCTCGCGAAACTCCTAGGGGACTCTATATTAGTAATATTTCTAAATATGTTAGGGTTCGGTCGTATGTCTGTCTGATTGTCATAAACATCATCGTAGAGTATTAAATTAGGATCTAGGGTGTTAGGCTGAGGATTAGTAGGGATATAGGACCTGTGTTGTACCTTAGTTTTTTCTGAGATAACTGTTTCTATGTCCATATCCTCGAATTTCATTGGTTCTGGCGTGTTCTCTGTGCTCATCAGGCTGTGGAGACTTGTGGATTCTTCGTGAAGGGAGTTCTTCACTATAGACGGTGGAGAGAAGAGAACGGAACTGTCACCTGCTAATGTTTTGCTCTGGAACAATAAAATGAAATATTACAATTCCGATTATTTGTTCACACTCTCGCTACATATATATCTATTGTAATTATCAACTAAATACTTTGTTATTCATCCACTCAGGCTCAAACATATTTTTTAAATTTCTATTGAAATCTTATGTAAAAGTTTTCTTCCTATGTAATGAATTTTTAAAAGTTCCTGCTAGATGACGTAAGAGATAAAAAAATATATAAATAATTTATCATAATACCAGACATTCGCGTATATTTGTATTTACATTTCTTTTTTTTAAGTATTATCATAAAGCAATGTAATTCCTTTAATTACTTGAAATAATTAATTGTACACCGAAACGCTTGGCTAGCGTCACGGAGATGTGCAACGTTTTATAAGCTAATTCATTTGAAGGTTAGGTAGTTTAAATATTTATAAATAACATGTGGCATTTTATTTGCCGACTCTTCATTTTATATACTATTTTTCATAGAAAATAAAAAAAAAATTCATAAATTCCCTTTTCTAAATATTAAATTCAAAAACAAAATTGAATAAATAATTAATATTGACAAATAAACGCGTGGCATGTTTAGTTACAATTCGTCATGTGACATTTCTCAGTAAAGTAGTTGTATTTATTTTCGATACTTTAATATTTTAATGACAATTAACTTCATTATCGTTCCAAAAATCTAAAGTTTCAGATTTGTATATAATATAATCAAGACTTAAAAATCAGTTTATCACAGAAGTTTCACTTCTGACATGTGTACTTTGTACGCACGCACTTTTATTTTGTAACTCACCGGTGTTTCAACAATAAACGAGACATCTGGTACTTGTGAGTGGGAGTGAGAGTGGGCATGGGGTGTACTCGTAGCAGCGCCCCAACTGTGGGCGAGTGCTTTCCGCGCTTTTTTGTGTGAAGGCATGTTTTCCTTGCCAGCGCCACGACGACCACTGCCTATACCCGAATCGTTCACCTATAAAAGATATACCTATTTATAACAAATGTGACTGTTTGCAATTTTATTCTTACAAATTACAAAAAATATATAAAATAGGACAGGTAGTACTCATTATGACAATTACTAAAAACATATTATTTTACGAATCACTACTTCATAGGATTGTAAATGTGGCTGCACATCACGAGGTCCCGGACTATCTATCTAAAATGTATAAAAATTCTCAGTATAAACACAGAAAAAAATATAAATAGCATTTTTTCGCTGCAACAATAAAATAATAAAAAAAACTGTTCTAACTGTTGTTCTAACTTAATTATGGAACTTCTATTTTTAATTTATTATAACATTAATACGCGAGTTGTACTTCCATACATTATGTTATAATACGCCTGTTCATGCTAGATGCCGTAGGAATTTGTTTTTTTATTTATACTTATTAGAATATACAATTTCCAAAATTCCTATATAATATAAGAGTTCTCTGGCTCCGCAAAAGGATACCATACAAACCTGCACGTTCATATCTTGGTCTGCAGTTGAAGATAACAAGGAGTCATTCATCTGCATAGTTGAATCGGAATTTTCTTCTCTCTTAATCATTTCTGTTATGTCCTCCACGAGAAGACCCGGACTCGATGGTTCATATTTGAGACCGGATTTCCTTCCTATTTCTGCCATCGCCATTTTGAAAGGAGTAGGAGTTCTGAAAGTGAGAACAGACATTTTATTAGACTGTTGTTAGCATATGGCTATTGAATCTCTTTGTAATGAAAAAATAGCAGCTATTCTATAAAATGTGTTTACATAATGTTAATAGAAATAATTTGGTTCAGAAATTTTAGTTCCTGTTAAAAAAATTCTGTGTTAATAACTGGGCTACGTCAGCTCAGGAATTAATCAACAGAAACAGATTATTTTAAAAAAGTAGACTAACGATTTACTTGAAAACAAATATATAACATACTTAATAATAAACTTTTTATTATTAGTAGTAATTGTATAGAAAGACTCAACAATTTTCACCTACATTTATCATTTATATTTTACTAGCTACACCCGCGACTTCTTCTGCGTGGAATGTTTTTTGGGTAGCATTTTCATTAGCGCAAATTTTTTTTTAAAATAAGAAACGTACGTATAAATACTTTGTAAGAACTATAGATTGATAGATACGAATTTTTAAAATTTTTAACTCTCCCGCAATGCCTTACGGGGGTGAAATTTTCATAAAATATGCTTTTGATAAATTTCCCAACATACCAAAAAAATATTTTAACAAAGATTCACAGTTATAAAATATAAATTAAAAGATATGAATTTTTTTTAATGAAGACCCCGGCAACCCTCCTTGCGGGTGGAATTTTGTAAAATCCGGTCTTAGCTGACCTCTAGTCGTTAAAAAGAATATGACTACTAAATTTCAAGTCTTTACGACTTATGGTTACAGAGATATCGTGATGAGTCAATAGATAACTCTCATATATACATATAAGGTAAGTAGTGTGGGTCTATGCTCTAAAAACTCTCTGGGCTGCTACTTTTACTGTAATAATTTTTATTTTACAGAATTTGAAAACTAATATCATTATCTTTCCGATATGCGTTTCCGTGTAAATTAATTTAATTACACAGAATATTTTATGTTATTTTTTATTAATAAAAATGGAATATTTTACGTTAGTTGTATTTATCGTTACGGTACCTGTATTTATCGATAATAGAAACCAACTTACTTCGGTGTATTACTGTTGAACTGACTTCCACCGGGAGTTATGTTGGCAGGTGTAGGTGTATGAAGCAAAGGACTAGTGCCTAGCTCCTGAAAAGTAACAGATTGCTAGTATCAATTTCTTAACTAAGTGTTATTAACACGCGTGAATAATTTCACGATTTAGCGCCGTCGTAATTACGAGGCTTCGTTTGTACTCGAGGATTGCCATGGATCATTTTAACGATCTTTCAATCAGCATATATTTGGCGCACGTAAGCGACGCAAATACGCAAGCGTTTATCACGTGAAGCGAAGCACACACTTATGTATTACCATGTCTCAATGAAAGTAGGCAAAAAAAAAGAAATGCATTGAAATCAGACTTAAATTCACAATATTAAAATGTAGTTTTAAAAAAAAGTACATTTGGTTGGCAATTTTAGTACAAAAAGAGTCAAGTGTAAAAGTTCTAAATGAATAGACGCCAATCAAAAGTTTGCATTCCCGTATGATGTTGAAAAGAATATGCCGCCTGCACGCACTGAAAAGCATGACTCGTTGTCACTTTTCGCTTCAGACAAGCGTACCAGCGAAAGTTCGGAACAAACGATAGAGAGGCGCGGGCAGCCTAATTCCATTTTTTATTACAACAGCAATATTTATCTATGTATCTTTATAGCTTTTTTAAGTACAATTATTTTTCGTAATCAACTTTACAGACAATTATTTTATATTTCAGTAAATTTTATGTTAATTTGTAATATAATAACGTATAATCTCTGTCAATCTATTTACATTAAAAAAAACTATGTTCACTTACTTTATTGCTGAGTGTATGTCTTAGAGGCGTGTCAAAGCTTGGAAAGGATATCCCTGTAGGAGAGTTCAAAAACTGTGAAGGACTGAACGGCAGAGCCTTGATTGGAGTTGCGCCATCTAAAGCTTTGGATATTGTCTTATCCCATACCTGAAATAGAAATACAAATCAAAATTTATTTATTTATAGGTTTATCAACTAGTACTCATACAAAAACTTTGCTTATTTAATTAAACTACATCGTTTTTGTAGTACACCTATAGTAGAGGTCCCAGGGTCAAACCCCAATAAAGCAATTTTACAAAATTGCATTTTCTAATTAGTCTGGACCGGGACTGGTGGGAAGTTATCACTCTACCAACAAAGACGACTAGCAAGCAGAATTATATGTTTTGCAGTACAATGCTGTGTAGAAACAATAAGTAAATTACGTTTTACCATCAGGTGAGATAACAGTCAAGCAGCAATTAAAACAAATTGAACCTGGATACTATACATTCACTCACATGTGGAGTATTTGTCACAGACTTTTTGATCTTGCCTCTGCGGAGAATTGGCGGTGGACTGTTGTTCTCAATACACTTCTTTGTAGGCGACAAGTATACAGTAGGTAAATGAACCTCCTTCTTCACTTCAGCTTGGACTGCATAGGTGACTGAAAGCAAATACTTATGTTACACAAATATGTCTAGTTTTCGTTATCACAAGTAAACTAATATCTATAATTGTTAACATAGAATGTATAATTTTATTCTGATATCAAATATTTATTTATTACTTTATTTTTATTACACCACACTTAAAAAAATACACAAAAAGGAAACTTAAACTAAATAACTTAGTGTCGCAAAAAAGGGGGTTTTATCGCGATGAAGTGATTTCTTCCAGTCAACCTTTAGGAAAGAGTAACCAAACAACTGGCCACAGTCTATTTGTTTATTTATAATTAAAAATCTAAATTAACTCAGAATGTTATACAGTGAAACACAAATGAACAAATCTCATGCCAATTACAGTTTTGTCTTATGTTAGCAATGTCATATATAAGTCACATCTAGGACTCAGTATGTGGGTATTTAAGTGTGTGATTGAAAATATATGTATATGCATGTGTAAATCACGTATTATTTAAAATTACCTGCACTTTGATTATCAGAATTCACCATTGAGGAGTGACTTAAATAATTCTTTATCGTCGAATCGTCGGGAAGGCTTTCTATATTCACAAATCTGAAAAAAAAATTAAATTTAAATCGGTCCAAAAATCAACAACTAATTTTTCAGCCACAGTTACCGAAAATCAAAATATTCTTTATTTATGTAGGCTCAAAAATCACTTTTGAATCTTCAGTAGCCTGTCCGTTGTAATACATCTACTACCGGTACAGAAAGTTGATTCTGTTGAATAGAAACTGGCATCAACTCACCGGTTACTATTGTAAAATAGTTTTGTAGGTTATAATATGTAACATTTTATCGCCTAAATTATCTACAATATTATAATATACCTTTTGTAAAAGGATATTTTTGACGTATTTCTTAAAATTATATATAGGCAAATTCAAAACTGATTTCGGTTTATTATTAAAAACGCAAATGACTTCTAAACCTTCTTCGCTCTAAAATATGGCATTATAAGTTTGTATTAAAATTATTATATACATTTAATTGCAGTAAAGAGTTTTGAATTTGAAACGTTCCTACATAGCGCCTCTCCTCATTTGAAGTAGGAACTAGTACTAGCTCTGTGTAAAAAGGAAACTACTCTTGCAATCTCATTTCTAAATCATACTACTCATTCTACTCAACACTAATTGAGCCATAGTATAAAAAATTAGATTTTTCTTATACATTTTAATACACTTACTTATAAGGTGATTCGACGATTTCTACAGTGTCCGCTGCAACTAATCCGCCTCTATCGGGCGACTTACTCCTCAACGGTTGTTGTTGTAGAGTACTCAATTGATCCTTCAACAATTGTCTAAAGTGCAACACTTGTTTCGAAGGTTGACTTGTGTTTGATGAATTACTTTGTATAGATTCATTGAATGGGTCGCTCCAGTTTTGACTCGACTGGAAAATAACAGAACATGATAATTATTGGAGTATATAAACTATGTTCACTAGATATTACTATAAAGATTTTGGATATTTAGTAAAAAATTTGAAGATCTCGTCGTGATTAAGTTTAGTAATGGAAAAGCATTTTCGCATTTGTGATGTGTCTAATAATGGTACATTGGTATGATGGTTTTAAAGTATCAACTAGCTATTGTGGTCACCCGCATATGTCGCGATCCCGTGTAAATATGTGAAACTCACTGCATTCTTAATGCGAACGAACTCTAACTGCATTCTTAACGCGAACGAATTATATAGTCCATTGAAATGTTATAATTGAAGGTCGAATATTGCATTAGTTAGAGGACGCAATTTTATTTTTGGCACATGTGTGAGCGGTCAATAGAAGCTTAACCCCAAGTTTGTGGGGTTGCCGCCCTCGTCCCCCGGCTGCCATCTTGGAAAAACGGATGCAAGCACTTTTTATGACTTTTTTATACATTTTCCAAATTAAAATAAAACTACCTTATATCATTCGTGTAGTCTTTTGGGAAAAAATTTTGTCTAATTTTTTTAAATTATAATTCTATAAACCCCCCTCCCTCCCCCCCCCCTCCCAATACCAAAAATAAAATTGCATCCTCTAAAAAATTCAAAGCTCATATAACATTTTAATGTACTAATAGTGATCTTTTTTAATGCATAAGTCAATCGCGAAATATTTTTAAGATCTTGTGATGAGCGATTTAGTGTTCTTAACCATCTTTCTAATATTGCCTTCCTAAATGGGTCCAGTTTGGGGCACATGAGATGGACATGGATGGATGGTGGTTTTATAGTCTACAGGGGACGTAGTTACAAACAGATTTTTGTATTTTATATATCGACACTTGAAAACAAACACTTAGTGTAACCCGTGTAATGAAAATTTGTAATGTTTATTACAAGAAGCGTCTTAGCACAATACAACTGATATGGTAAAAACAAAGCTAATTATTAATCACACAAGGAAACTTCAACCAGCAAAAACGAAAACAAAAGGATAAACTAGACTCTTTATAGATAAGAGCCATCGAATAATAGGAATTAAAAAAGCATGCAAAACATAAATGAAAGCAAACTAACATCGTTAAACACAACAGAAATCCTCTCTCTACGCTCGTCGCTTACTTGGTCGTTTTTCTTCCCTCTTATTTGTTTCCTACGGAATGTGTCAAAACTATCCAATAACTCAGGCTCGTATTTCCTCCTCATTGTTGAGTTCCAGTGGTTTTTAATTGCATTGTCTGTCCTGTGATTAAAATATGAATAATAATGGTAAAGTAACATTCAATTACTACTCCAAACTCACTTGTTTGGAGCTTACACCCACCACGCTGCTCCTATACAAATTAACAGACTACACACACCTCAGAATAATAAATATCGTCTTTAACTAGTCTATAATAATCCCATATCGAAATGTTAACTGGTTTGTTTTTACGTACTTTAATTATTTTCTTTTTCTGACATGGTGATGCTTGACTGTAACCTCACATGATAGTATGATGATGTATGACCATCTTAGACTGTAGTCTAAGATGGTATCGTACTATCGTGTTATGTCTTTGCATTTGCATGTCTCCGTATAGCGTGATGTCTTTGCAAGTGGGATGGTAACTAGCCACGACCGAAGCCTGCCACCAACCTAGACTCAGACAGATAAGAAAATGTAAATTCCTAAATATGCCCTATGGGGAATATACCCAGGACCTCTGCAAGCTAGTACTCGCAGCATTAGCCAGGTAAGACCATCATATTTGCTTATAAAGTAAGCAGTCCATTAACGTCCCGCTGCTTAGCAAAGGCCTCCTCAGCCATAGGAGAGGAGGGTTGTTAAAACATAGACCCACCAAGCTGCTCCACTGTGGTAGCAGGCATAGAACACAAGTGCACTCTCTACTTCTTCACTTTTGTTGGCTTGAAGTTGGCTTTGTGATCCACTCCCGTGCCTCAGAGAGCATGTTAAGACGTCGGTCCTGCACCTGATTTGCCAATAAGAGGATCAATTCTGGGCTTAGTGTTCTATCTTTGCTGGTAGGGTGGTGTCTAACCACCAATGAAGCCACCCTCAAATTAGAAAATGAAATTTGCACTATTGGGAACCAATAACCTCTGTTAGCAAAGTGAGTATTTCGACTATTGGGCCAGCAAGGCTGTCAAAGATATATATCCTGACAACATTTCTATGGTACGTAAAGCTCCTAATCGCATTTCCTGTAGGATGTTAATAGACTGTTACTATTTTACACCCACCTGCCAGGCAAGAGCTTTGCAATTCTGGCCCACTGATTCCCCAGCTGTTTGTGTGCTTGGTATATAATCCTGTCCTCCTGTTCTGTCCATGCCGTTTTCTTAATAGACGGATTTAAATGGTTGTGCCACCTTTCTCTGTAAGGAAAAAACATATAACTTTAAAAGGACTTCCAATTGACTTCAAATCAAAACATTTATTGCAGTACTGTTGGTAAATAGCATGTTACATATATAGCTTACATACTCAACAAGTGGCCATACAATGGCTTGCAATAATATTAAGATATTTTTATAATAATAGTTATATACAATAAAATTTTCCATCGTAAAGTATTATGTAATTTAAAATTATCCGAGTCTATTTAATATTTATTAATTTGTGTCGTTTAATAATGCTATTGTAGAAATTGTTACAATGGTATATATGGCTTTTATTTCATTTTAAAAACATTTATAGTTTTTTATGTGTTTTATTGGTTGTAGCAATTTACCACAAAACTTTATTGTCATTGCATGACAGTTTCAGGAGTTTAATGTAATTTTGGGGCCACTAATCTGTCTTTAAATCTCGTATATATTTGAGTCGTGTAAGATTATTATACATATTTACGATAATACACTGTATTAATAGCGCTTTTTTTCAATATATGTTATACTCATTCCTATTTCCGAATTCGTTTGTATCGACTTTCAGTCCACTATTAAAATCTTCACTCATTTATCGTCATATTTTGTACTACTTGAACATATCTCGTGCTACAGCGCCACTTATGTTGAAAAAAGTCATAAAGCTTATATACTGGGATACAAGTTATACTGTAAGAAATATGACATAATTTAGCCAAAACTACTCAGCGCTTTTTGCGTGATTGATAATATTGATAAATTGTGCTCAACACAATGCTCTGAATAAAGTTTACTATATTTGAAATGAAACAGCTAAAATGTCTTATCTATATATATATAAGAGATATCCAGGTATCTATTGACTCATCACGATATCTGTGGAACCATAAGGCGTAGAGAATTGAAATTTGGTAGGAATATTCCTTTTGCCGAGTGGAGGTCAGCTAAGAACGGATTTTGCGAAATTCCACCCGCAAAAGGTGTTGCGGGTGTATTAATTAAAAAAAATTCAAATTTTCACATTAAAAAAAGTTCACATTTACAAACTATATCTTTTATGGTATGTAAAACTAGGTCAGAATTTTTTTTTAACATAATGGAATCTATCAAACGTAGATTTTAGGAAATCCCACCCTCAAAGAGCAAAGTTTCTTATTTCTATTAATTAATATAAATTGTAATAAATAAACAATTTGCCTAAATTAATGAAAATGCTACTAAAAAAACATTCCACGCGGACGATGTCGTGGGTTCCACTAGTAATATTATAAATGGCGAGAAACTCTAAAAAATTAACAGACCTGCATTGTTTTCCTATCCTCCCTTTAAGGTGCCTTGCGATTAAAGTCCATTTCTTTGGACCGTACTTAGCGACTAATTCCATGACTTTTTCGTCTTCCTGAAACAAGCAAAATAAACATAAATATTAATACAGTTAAAATATAGCCAAAGTCGCTGGTGAATTAATTTTAGTATGTAGACATAAAATGTTATATAATAAGGGATTATTAATGAACTACTAATTCTGAACGCAACTAGCTTGTACGTTGACATATCAGAAGATACTATAAACTATTGGGTAACAAATACACATAACACAATTTTAATACAAGAAATAAACTTGTAATCCCATATTTTAGTGTGAAGAAGGTTCAGAAATCATTTGTCGGGTTGAGCGTCGAAAATGCGTATCATTTTTAATAAGGCACCACAATCTTTTTTAGATTTTCCTCCGCAATATTTTAAGAAATATATCAAAAACATACTTTTATAAAAGGCATACTATAATGTTGAAGATTATTAAAGCGATACATATGTTGGACTTGATTTCAATTGCACACGAAAGCAAAATATTATACATTGCAACATACGAAACTGTCTTTAAAAGAGTAACCTCTGAGTTTCTTGCGCGTTTCTTCTCAGCGGATTCAACTTTCCAAACCGGCGGTAAATTTGTTACTAACGGACAGACTACTGATTATTCAAATTTGCTTTCTGAGCCTACTTAAATAAAGAATATAACCGAAAAAAATGACAAGTCCCTTTTGTACCACACTTTATTGTACACGTTATAAACACAAGGCTTATAAGGACAAATGTTGAAAAAGGCGGTCTTTTATAAAAACACTAAGTACTTATATAAGGTTCACCTTAATCCTAAGGTCGTGGTTTAAAGTTTGCTGTAAAATACAAGTAATGAGCCATAACCAAATGTAGTCAAATTTGGTAGTTTTAAATTGAAAATCTATAACAAGAGAGTAAATGTGAGTAGGATTTTTTACAATACTCGTTAAATGTAAATTGGATGTCATTATTTTAAAAACAAGTCTCACATTTCATACTCTCGTGTTTTATGATCTAAAAATAAATTAGTTCAACATTATACACGGTACTCATTAAAATAGCGTGAATGATTGATGTAATTGCTGGGGAATCGTCGAAAAAAACAACAAGAGAAGCGATCAGCAAAACGTCTCTCTAGTCGTTACTTTGCAAGGTAAACCGGTGTTAGAAAAAATTCAAATAAACAGCTGAGAGACAAGTAAAAAAAATAAACCAGTTACCCGACAATATGTTTGTGTGCTTATGATGAAAATACTTAAAGCTTAATGCACAATTAAACAGTGGGAAAATTTGCTAATGTTAATTGTCAAAATAATTATATTATTTCAGGCTTGGACAATAAAACTATGTCTTTTTTTTGGTTTTTAGTAATTTTATTATTAACGTTGTTTCGTGAAATCGATTTAAATTTTAAAACCGCTTTTATTGTGCATAAGCTATTTAAGAGTCATAAACTTATCTACTTTTATATGCAATAAGGAAAGCAAAAAAGTTTATATGGACGATAAACTTTACGTCACAGTGACGTCAAAATGATTTGTGCTATGTCACAATTTACGTAAGGCATTGGGTCACCCATGAGTCATTATTTCCCATAGATGTCTTTAACTGACGTTATAATGTAGTCACCATTGATCAGCCATGATTATAAAATTGGATGATCTTTCTATGATCTGTTTATATCGTCATTTCAAGGTAACTGGATCAAGTCGCAGGTATCTATAATACTACTACTTGAATAAGTTATTAAATAAATTAGAACCTTGTGCAAACTCTCCATTGCAAGCAAGAAAATATATTAACACATCTATTCCTTGCTTTATATTAAACAAAGTGTTATTGATCTTATCTCTTGAATGACTTTATTTTGTCTAAATATGAATTTAAACAAAATGTCACATATTATAAAATGCAACGACCCCTTATCTTTATCTGTATAGATTTTACAACCCAAAAAGGACGAAGAACAATAACTTTAAAAATCCAAAACAAAATGGTGAACCAATTAGGATGAAGTTATATTTTTTATATTAAATTTTGAATACATTTATTAATCGATACAAAGTATATAAAAAAAGATAATGCAATTTACAAGAAACTATAATAACTTAGATGGTTTGTAATCTGTTAGAAATAAACGTGTAAGAATGATTATTATTTTAGGTGCTGAGTTTATGAGATTTGTATAGTTGGATAGACTCTAATCTAAGAATTTATGGAACCTGTTTCAAAACGTTTGTTCTTTGGTTGCGTACATCTTTACTTGATGGTTGTAACCTGACGCCTAATGGTAAATAATATTACAGTAATTAAATATGATAAGACACTGGTAACAGACAAAATATAGAATTTATTTACTAAATCTGCCCTGATGAGAAACAAACCTGGATCCTCTACTAGCAAGGCCGTTAGGATTTTCAAATTGAAAATGACATAAAAAATGCTTTTACAATTAGTCACGGCTATTATAAATTCCCCATACACGTGTTATGTTATAAGAACCGTGGGCGTGATGATATAAAAAACTTCTTTGTAGTTTGGGAGTTAATTGTCGTCCTTGAGATGTCGTAGTATTGTATATTATACATAGAACTTTATTACAAGAGTTAACAATATTTTACATGACATATTAATACATATAATTAATAAAAAGATAAATAACTGACTGATTGAACATTAACTGATGACTTTTACAATGTATAAACACTTTTAAGGGTTTCGCTATTTTAATTTATACGAATATTAGCTTCGCTTGTAAAAGTTCTTCTGTCGAGTCCTATAATGGACATACATAAAAACAATTATCGTGTATATACAGACAAGCTGACTATTGTAACATTATCTGCGTAAACTTAAAGTTGGCCGCCAACTTTTTAACTTATTTGAGAGCAGAACTCCAAAACTCAGTATTATAGTAATTACTTAGTGTGTTAAATTCTTTAATCCTTTAGATATCCGGTGGTGATACTTGAAATTCAGATTGAGATAATAGATATAACTACAACACCAAATTGTATCCCCTAATTTTGTTATCAATCGTTTTTTTTTATTATGTCCTCCTTATGGATGCGATTTTAAAGACGTATCTAAGTCAAAAGCGTTTGATAATAAATTAAAATAAAACCTATCCTATAGCTCTAAGTCTGGTCAAATCGAAACGATAAAAATTATCAAAACCATTTCAGAAGTTCCAGAGTAAATAGCAGTCAAGACTAAATATATGAAATATTTAAGAAATAAAGTTGTTATAGGCTGCATAAAATTAACAACTCATTTAAGAGTCTCTATATACGTTTCTGTAACAACCTCCCAGAAGACGTTTTAGAGATGTCACTTAATAAATTTAAAGTCTTTGTTAAAAGAAAATTTATTGAAATATCATACCTATACATACATACAAAAAATACCCGACTGAGTTTGTTGTGGGCTCTTCCTCGTAACTTTATATTTTAAGTCGTTCTTTCATACCATCATCAATCGTACATTAGAGTTAGTGTGTGGAGAAAAAATATATGTCGGAGAATAAGAAAAGGGAGTTTAAAGCGTATGGGCGTATGGTTCTCCGCCGACGTCGGCATGTGTGGCATCCATAATTTCCATACTGTGGGCGTTGATGGGTAATGTTGGTGCAATCAAACACTTTACTAATGAACTCAGATTATAATGTTCAATCACTTAATGTTCCCGATATAAATTTAAACAAACTCATTAATAATAATAGCTAGGAACGCGACAGTATCAAAACTCGACCGCACCGGCGGACCATCACCCGAGAACTACGGAGAGACGCGTGCCGGACTGCCACTTATTGACTCAGGACCACGCCGATAGACTGATGGCGCCAGGATTCCACAGACTATTGCGCTCCGACATATATATTTCACGAATCAAAAGTGCTGTAAAAGCCTACTTGCATAAAGATATTTTGAATTTGTGTGTATATGTATATGTATAAAAAATCATTTCTAGAAGACATAAATAATTTAAGGTCACACAGATTATGTCACGGTCTAAATCCGTCCAGGCAAACATTTATCCGCCCAACAAAATTTAGTCATGTTTACTTTAGGCAGTCTAAGTGATCCTGTTTAATTTTATCTGATTATTGCGTGTGAATGGAGCATTTAATGGCCCGCTCGTTATATTTTTTCGCAGCTGTCAGTTTAGTCATAAGCCGGGCGATCGTTTGCGGCATTTGATTATAACTTACAAGTAGACGTTTCTATTTTTGATGTAAAACTTCTTTACGCACGCTTAACTTCGGGAGTTAGCTGGTAAATGCGTTACGAGAACGTTACCAAAAAGGCGAGGCTGACGGCGTACATAATATGTTTTGAACTTTTGTAGAAAATTAATATTACACATAATCAAGTGAAACTTCTTTAGACGCATGAGGGTAAAATTTTTACGGATAAAACGCGTGATTAGCGTTACGAAGAAGTGCAGCGTTTTTATGCTAATTCGTTTGAAGGTTAGGTTAGGTTAGTTTAAATATTTACAAAAACATGTGGCATTTTAATTTGCCACTCGTCATTTAATATACTGTTTTTCATAAAATGTTAAATAAAAATATTTCTAAAATTTTGGATTTGCGTAAATGTAAACAAGACTTACAAATTAGTACGCACTTTGTACGCACGCACTTTTAATTTTTTTCCCAACGTGGGGCCCTCGCCCTAAAGGGTGGCAATTTCATAGTTAAGCGGAAAATTCCTAATCGGGGACAAAGATCGCACAAAATTAATATAAACAAGTCAATAATAAAATTATTTGAATTTGAATTTTTAATTTCATACTGCTTTCTTGCTAAAACTTATCGTTTATATTTCTTGAAAGGAAAAATCAATTTTAAATGGTTAAAATTTGGCCTTAAAAAGGTTGGGAAACATTAAGCATGAAGTTTTACTTTATTCTCACTTAATGCTAAGTGATGATACAATCTTAGATGGGAGTACAGTATCCTGATAAGAGATACTTTAACGCAATGTTTTTTATTCAGCGTCATAACAGTAACTAGCTGATGCCGAATTCACCCCCCAATCCAAACCCATACTAGTTGATAAACACAATTTTCTTAATTTACCCCGTCGGGAATCGAACACGGAACCGTTTTGAATAAAACGAGTAATTGGTTAATTATACCAGGGAGTCTGTGTTATATCAGAAACGACTTTAATAATCCGTACAATTCAATTTACTAACTTACAAAGATTATGTTTTTCATTTCAGATATTTATTCATAATATATATTCATGTAATTTAAGACTTCTGAATAGAAGGGTTTTGTCTATAATCGGGATATTTTAATTTGAAAACCCCGTGACAATTTACTATATTTTCATACTTTAGCTCTAAAACAATCTTATCAATGCACATGTGAGTCAAAATGTCAATCGAGACCACCAAAGAGTTCTTATTAGTAATTCATTCAAAAACCTATAAACTATTAAAAAATGACATAAAATCACATGAGTGGTACACTAAAATAAACTTTATACACCCTGCGATAAAGACGAATGTTATTAGTTATTAAAATTTAATAAGATTAAGATTTACATTCGTTCAATTTGAACAGATGATATCAACAAATGTTTTTATTACGCAAATATTTAAATTAAAAGTGTACAATAAACCGAGGTTCACACTACACTAACGATCGTGAGCACAATTCTATAAAATGACGATACTCGTGTAAAGCGTTTTTATTTTGCATTATACAATTTATTAAGTGTTTTTTATTGCTCACAGATTAGCGCTTTACCGTAATCACACCTGATGGTAAGTGATGATACAGTTTAAGATGGAAGCGCGCTCATCTGTTTAGAGCCAATTCACCTCATCCGGAAGTGTCAGGGTGAATGCGCAAGGGAGCCCCACACTCAATTCAGGGTGAGGAAGGTGTCAGTGGGTTTTAGTGGGTAATCTGGCCTTCCCGGCGAGTCCAACACTCCCAGCCTCGTGGTAGAGGTCCGCAAGTGCATTTCCCACCGGAGAAAGTGAGAGAGAGAGAAATGATCCAATTCACCTCTTATGACAACGTACCAGAACACAAAAGACTATGCTCAAAAAAACCCAGTCCTGGTGTAAACGAAATATAACTCATATTAAATTTACAAATGAGTATGTAAATACTGCATAGGAAGCATCATTGAAATCGCTATCTACATATGTGATATTGCTTTACAAATTTTGAGGGGCGTCAGTATTCAGTGCACTATGAAAAGGAGCTAGGAAAAGGACTTTAACTATAGAAACCATCCCCTTAACTGATCCTTAAATGTACTTAGACGACACATAAGCCGTAGGGGAAGTTGGCGAATTCCTGCAGCTCAGGAGAAAATATGTAAGTTATCATTATACTATACAGATTTGACCACCAGAATGATTAACAATATTTATACTAATCTCTATTATTGAGATTAAGATAAAGAGTGTTTTATATTCATTTACAAAGTTTTCTATTCTCATTTGCATATTGTAGAAATTTATAGAACGAGTAGGAAATTATAATCTATCAACGCTTTTTACTAATAAATCTACTAATAAGTTACTAAAAAGCATAGAACCTTAACACTTTCGTGTCACTATATTGATTTAAGGTTATATAAAAATTCTATTACGTTTTTCAATAAAAAAAACTGCGTTAAAATATACAAAGCCTTAACTTTTAAATATAGAAAAACTTTACTTTGACTCAGCCCGATATTACATAGTTTTGGTGTCTTATACCCTTTAAAATAGTATTTTTACAAAGTTTTAATGAGCATGGAATCTTAAGAAAAGGACTATTATTGACTGGTTTCTAAAAGATCAGGCCATAATTTTCGCATTTATAGTATTAATAAATTTAAATAAAGGTATTTAGACACTTGACAATATAAAAACAATCTATTTGTATAAAATAAGATTCTCGTTGTATCTGGCCTAAGCATAAAAGGTGAATCAAATGGCAGTACGTTCCAGTGTAAGCGGTTTTAGTTAAAATTCATAGTGTATACTTAGACAATGGATTCATTCATGAAATCTAAGAACTGTTGTAAGAATGCATAAGTTCAGCTATTTCAAAGAGTACATAAATCTTATGACCACTTTTTTATTGCTGCCAAGTTAACGCTTGTTGTAATGATACAGTCTAAAATGGAAGCGCGTTAACCTGGTAAGGGGTAATCGAACTGTTATGGTTTCTGCATAGATCACAAGCTTTTTTGGCCACATAACTTATCTGCTGGTAAGTTAGTAACTTACCCACGGACGAAGCCTCCCACAAGTCCAAGACTTAGACAATTTTAAAAATACCATTTCCTAAATTTGCTTTACACATAATCAAACTCGGGACCTCTGATAGCGACATAATCGCATCATTGGGCCATTGAGGCAGTTAAAAGTATGAATATAGACTTATTAACTATTCTATACTTAATAAGTCTATATTCAAAAATGAACAAAAAATTATCCGACGTTGTATAGATACTATCCCATATAGCGTACAAACCCCTGACTTGGGAAGTAACGAGTGCGTTACGAAAAGTGTGATCAAGAGAGGCGAAATTAATATATGTGACCTGTCCTAAAGTTGAGTGATGACACTCTTTAAGATGTTTTGTTAGAGTTACCAATTATTTGTTTAACGCAAATTAAATTTAAATAAAAATTTACTTTTTTATTAATAATAAGAATAAACTGAATATTACGAAAACCATCTGTCCCCAAACGAGGCGAAATCTTTATTTTAGGCGACAGCGCTCTGTTTCCTATTGGTGTGTGTATATATATAATCAACTAGTACTAGTTGAGTATAAATAAATATATATAAAAACTAAAAATAAAAACACGATTTTATAGCAAACCGAACTAAAAACTAGAAAATAATTTAGCTGTGTTGTTTGCCATATTAAAGGTTACAATCTTTCTATTGGCAATTCTCTATGAAAGGAGAGTTAGGGGAATGTTGTGAAATGCACCCCACGCTTTTCACATTGAATTCAATGATTCTGTTTATAACCAATTATTAAAAAAAAATTTCTAGTTTTCAGTTCGGTTTGCTATAAAGCGTGTTTTTTTAAGTGTGTAGCGTGTAAATTTTGAGTGCGATTTAGTATTTCTCCACACATCTAGTTAATTAGAGTTCCGGTCTTGTTAATATAATTAAGCCACCTTCAAAAAAGACTTTCGATAAAGAGTCTTCCGGCTATCAGAGACGGCAGATCTCGAACTAGCTCTGTCCCTTTCACTCCCTCATAGAGGATATATAAAAAGAATATATTAAACCTGGCGGCCCTAACAAGGATAATGGGGAATTGTTAACGAATTATTTTATTGTCATTGGCACTTGATACATATGCAAAGTTTTCAATTAATTAGACTTTTGGAGATAGCTAAAAATCGTGCTCAATGATTTCGTTACATACATACATACAGCTCAAGCTTATAAAAACAAAGTTTTAAAAACAATTTAAAGGAAAAGGTTAAATAGACTAAATAAATGTGAAATAAATTGATGCGTGCAAGTTTATGTGAGAATGTGTGTGTGTACGTGTACGGTTGTGGGCATTTGAGCATGTGATTATATATTACGTTTTATACTTAGTAATTTTAACGCTGGAATTCCAAAAATAAAACGCGAAGCTTTTAATTTAGATGGTAAATAAATAGGCTGTATTTTTGCACTGTAATAAGCTTACCAACGTTTAGTAACCTTTACAATGTAACATTTAAGTCTTCGTATTTGCATAAAATACGAGTTACGTTATGAATGAAAGGTGTAACATTCAATGCGCGTGCAAGTTACTGACCTATGACGCATCTTCCTTGCACTGTTAGACTCAATGGCGGACATGTGTGAATGAAAAGATGCGCCACAACCACACTTAAGTATTTTCAATAATTCCAAGTTTTGTTATAAAACAAATTATAATCATTTTTGAAGTGAAACTTCTTATGGCGCATGAAGGTAATTTTTTTACGGATAAAACGCGTGATTAGGGTCACGAAGATGTGCAGCGTTTTTATGCTAATTCGTTTGTAAAAGATTAGGCAGTTTGCATTTCTTTTTGTCGCTGCGAAATGCTTTTACGCACCCCGACTAATGGTCGGGATTGTGGGACTCCGCGAGGGTACAAACTCGCAATACCCACTAAAACCCAGCGGGGCTGCCATCAACCATGAGTGGGGAGCCAGAGGTTCGTTGAGGCATTCCTCTCTGGCCCCTCGATTGCAGCTCACAGATATTCTACGGAGGGAGGAGTTGTACGAATCTCCGCCTCCTGTTTTATGTCACAAAAAGGTTATAATGATTGTAACTTAAAAGATAGACATCATATTTGGGACATTCAACACAAGAAGATTATTTCAATTAGAACCAAACAATGTTACAATTAAAATAATGTTTATTAAGTATAATGAAGTTGTTAAAAAAAAACGTTGTATAGGAAAGGTTAGTGCCAAAATAATGTGTCTAGCTTAATGTGTGTCTTGTGTGTGTATGTAAATGTATCTACCAACCTCTTTGGTCCAAGGACCCTTGACTAGTTCAGGATTGACGACCTTCGTCCAACGCTGCTGACATTGAATATCGGACCTGTCGGAGAACTGAGCCGATATAAGCTCCCAGTTCTCATTGTACATCTTTACGTAGTTCTTGAGTCTTTTGTCCTGAAATATAAACATTATATTTTACAATTTCACACGCTTGAAGATAAGTAGCAGTCCATTAATGTCCCACTAATGGACACAGGTCCTCACTCATAGACTCCACTGCGGGATGGCAGACTTAATACACAAGTGTATCTCTATTCTTTCACTGCAGGACTGGCTTAACCTGCTCTCCGAGGCACGGGGGTGGATAACACCACCAACATTCCAACTTCGGGCAAATATAGAGAAAATCTTAATAGAAAACGCAATATCGATTTTAAATTCACCCGACCTAGGACTCGAACCCAGAACCTCGTGTCTGTAGTCGAACATGCTAACCACTAGACCAATGAGGCAGTCAATTTTACATTGCCATGTATGAAAAGCTCCGATGGGTTTTAAAGCTTCTATCTAACAAATGTGAGAACTTGGTGCGAGGAGTAGCTTTGTCATTGATTTGAATTACTTTCTGACCCACAATGGGTCACTTGAAACTTTCAAATAAGTCATCCGCGAGTTACCACCCCAGCTTATATACGTAGTTTTATATACGAGTTCCAAATAGCATTTTCCCGCGACACTGCCTGTTCAATAATGAAGTAGGCACATTAGCATTTTTCTATAAAGTGATGTGTTTTTCTATGGCCGTTAAAATTATTCGATCATGTATCGTATTACAGTCGGCCACGTGGCACGATTAAAATGTAAGACGCTCGGTAGCGCTAAGGACAATATATCAGCCCCCATGGCTCGCACCAGCTGTTTTACTTGCATAATGGTTTCATAGAATCACACTGTTCTTTTTTTTTTAGACATTAGTACTTAGTATAAGCTTGAATGGTAAATTTAAAGCACTCAAAATCAAAATATGTGCTTGTTCTTCAATTTATATCTTTATTACTTGACAATTGAATCATAATTGTTACGTTAAAAGTCCATTAATTCCGTTAAATTTTAATTATATGCAGATAATAATATAAAAAACACTTGATAAACAATCGCAGTCGAATATATCAAGAGCTTATAATGGTGTCAATAATTAACTTTATACAATTCCAATCTATTGACCTAGTCAGATAATAATTTATTAATAACTTTTTTTATTATAGAAATAACATTGGAATCGGTTCACTTGATCTTTAGTGAATCTGGAGCCCTTTATCATTTTAGCTCCCTTTACATCCAGCTCCCTCAGTCACTACGAATTTTAGGAACATGATGTTAGTTCAAGCTGGTTTTCTCAGAAATTGAGGTACTTCCCCGGAATCAGATCAACTACGGACAGCATAATGTAACTGAAAACTTCGATTCTACCGCAATTTTACTTGGTACTATAACAGCAGGAACCAAAAAACCCACGACGGTTAATTAATGTTTTATGAATGTATTATAAGGCTTTAATAGCTAAAATAAAAGTTAAAAAAATCGTATAAGTTGCTTTGTAGTACATGTATATTACACCACCTATATATACTTTACATATGCTGTGTTAAGATTTTAAAATAACATGAAAATAATAATAAGTTTGGGTCAAGGGTGTTATTAAGAAACCTATGGAATTATGTAACAAATAAATATTAAAAAAGATTATTATTGTATTGTTCTTGATAACAGTTAGAAATGGGAGCAGCAAAATATTGTCTTTTTTTGTTATGCTACTTAGTATTAAACAATACCTGTTGTTTAACGCATCTGTATAAATAAATAAAAAATAGAAAAGTGTTTATACATATGGTGGTGCACTATTTCTATAGTGCCCATTGTACTTTGAGCAAAATCACGATAGTACCTCGTCTGTAAACAGTTTGTTATAGAAGTAACGAATTCTACGTTATTAGATTAGGTATTACCTATAAGTATACGTTTTTAGAATAAACTCGAACAAGACGTTCTGGAGATGTCACTTGAAGTTTTTGTCAAAAGAAAGTTGATAGAAAAATGATATTATAAGTTGCAAGATTACATAGACCACAGAAACGCGTGAGAGTAAACGGATTGCTCTATTTTGAATTGAAATATATTAAACCAATATGATATTGTAATGATGATGGTAACAAAAAAATAGAAAATGACCCGACTGAGTTTATTGTGGGCTCTTCTCAGATCAGAACGCGAAGGAACCCTCGTAACTTTAGATTTTAAGTCGTTATTTAATACCATCATCAGACGTACATTAGAATTATTGTGTGGAAAATATTATATTTGACGATTCAAAAGTAAAAGGCCTAGTTGAATAAAAATATTTAGATTTAATTTGATTTGCATATAGTAGGATTTTAAATATAAAAAAGAATTATTACCTCATCCTTCGTCCACCTCCCTCTATTAATATTCTTCCTCTGCCCAGTGCTTTTGGTTGTAGCCTGCACATCTTCGTATGCCGTCGAGTCCTCTGAATATTCACTCGACTCTGAATCATAGCCGCTACGTCTGGTGACAAAGTAATATATAAGGTAAGTTCCTATTTATTAACTTCCCACCGTTGGGCACAAGCTTCCATAGTAGTTAAATATAGAGAACTTTATTATAAAGTCGCGACTCTATCGGAAAGAGACCAATTACTAAAACATCATCATTCATTCATCAACAAATCATTGCTTTTCTTTTAGCTCTTGACTGTGACCTCACCTGATGGTAAATGTAAGATGGAAGCGCGCTAATCTAGGGCGATATACCCCTTATAGTTTCAACACAGAATCGTACCGAAACACAAATCGCTTTGTTTGGCGGTACATCTTTGCTGGTAGGGTGGTAACTAGCCACGGCTGAAACCTCCCACCAGTCACTACATCATTTACCCACGTCTAAATAACTTGAATATTTTAAGGAAACTTAATGTAAAATTGGTAAAAACGAAATTTAATCTATATGCTATGCTATATTAGTATAGGAACGTTTCAAGTATCGTACAGTTCCTGAAGTTGATGGTTTCCATTTTAATGGCAAAATCAACAAGCTCTATATACAGTAAGAAAACTAAATTTTCATACATTTGTACTTTAAAACTAACAATTGGAGATATATTTATTTCAATTTAAGATATAAAGAGACGTGTTACATTGTGAAAAGATAAATTTATGTGAACAAAGCTCAATTGACCTCACCGTTCAAACAGTTATCTCTTCCAAAATATACCTAAAATATTATAAGCATCACATATATTTATTAAAACAATCTGTTAATAGTAAGTTAAGGTCAATCGATTAATACAAAACTATATTTAAAGAAGTAACCATTGAATTTCTTGCCGGTTTCTTCTGAGCGGAATCAACTTTCCGATTCAAAAGCGCTTTTTGAGCCTACTTGAACAAAAATTACTATTGAATCACATCGGTAGTTACTAAAAAAAATAGATGATTTTATCCACGTTTCTAGTACTTAATTTCCATAGAATGTCAGAGTAACATGCACAAATTTCAGATTGGCGCTTTATTGATAATAATCGGCATACTCTGTAAATTCTTCGGTCATTCATACAGTTTGTAGATAGAGAACAGAATTCCCAGAAGACCGGCAAGTTCACGTCGGCCTTTAGCATGTTCATTATTTGAACAATTTTGTTACCTATTTTTAATGCAATAGCGTCTCCAATTGTACGATTCAACGCTGATTAAACATTCCAATGATATCAAGAAACTAGTTTGAGTATGTAGGAAAAATAATTCCGGTTTTAATGTCCACAATTCTGAATTCGTCCATACTTTCGATGAGGTAAGAATGGCATAAAAATAAGATAAATTATGCACGCCGGCCGGCATCAGCTGATAGCAAACGAGTTTCTCATTCATTGCGAATACTGGGACGGAAAACGACGACAACATACGAATTGAGTCATCTAAGCAATTGTTAGTTGCCACACACACATAAATATTATCACCAAGTTATAGCATGATAAATGTTTGACCTCACTTATTATTTAAACCGTAATAGCCTCGTGTTTATAGATCGATGTTTTAGAGTGATAATCAAACATTTTTATTTTATTCTAATAAAGAACATAGCAGAATATAATCTATTCTTGTGTGAAAAACTAATATTCAAATGGAAAAATAGACGCTTTGGTAGCACAAAACGGCACTATATTTTTATTTTTCAATAGTATCCCTATTTCTAAAGGAGCGATATGTTTACGAGCAAGATTCTTGGTAAAAATTGTATTCATAACATAATTACCTAATTATTCTTGGAAAAAATTGGGCTTTTAATAAAGGAAATTATTGAAAGGATAATTGGATATCCGGGGAACATTTCTACAAGCAAATGAACATAAACCATATCAAAGTTCTTATTTTAGTTGAAACCCAAATGGAGATTATTAAAAGTTTTGTACTCTAAAAACTCTTTTCTAAGTACCATAACTTTGACATCAGTATTGTATATTGTATATAGTATTGTTGTTTATTGATTTCTAAAAGAGGTTAAAGTTTTCAAAAGGAGCGTAGATTTCATCGACTAAGGTGCAGTATATTCCAACCGGTTTCAAAACTGGTGTAATAATCATCACATTCTTTTAAACGAAAACGAAAGATTCTTCTTCTAGCAATCGGACATCATAGTCTTCACGTCTAGACAGTACAATTAAATTAAAGTGAATTGGGATTGTTTCTTACGTCATCATTGTTTTAGGGAACCGGTTGCTAACAAAATATCAATTTCTCCTGTAGGAAACGTGTCTTAATTTTATAGGCGAGCAATATTTTGCAACATACATAAGGCAACTTATGGAGTTATAACTGGATGAAAAATACAGCCAGGGCTGTAAAATACGTGGTGAATTACGATAGTTTTTCAAACAATATAAATGACTTTTGATGTGAAACATCTATAGTAGAGCTTGACATCGTTTCATACCGTAACGAAGCGTCGCCACGTCGCATCTCTTGCCCCTCACCTATAGTGTAGTGTTTACTACGCTTTATTTGTGTTTTACTTTAAAAATTTCGATGTTTCACATCAGTCAAGCAAGCGTGCCTTGACGACTTAGTAAAGATTTCTATTTAATTATATATAATCAAAACTATATTTTTGACACATAATTTAAAATCCATCGTCAAATCTGATTTCTGCTGTCAATTAAGTAACACAAACATATTTGATGTTAATAGAGAGTGCACTTGTGTGCTATGCCTGCCAAACTCTAGTGGAGCAGCGTGGTGGGTCTATGCTCCAAAAATCCTTTCTCCTACGAGTAAAGAGTCCTGTGCCCAGAAGTGGATCGTTAATGGACTGCTACTTACTTTTACGAAGTTACACAGCTCAAATAATGTATATGTATGTATTTATTACAGCTGCAATAAATAAACATGCAATACTTATCCGTTCAAATAATCATATATTGACAAACTTGAGTATAGTAATGTTAGGGTCCATGGCTTCAAATACGTCATTCATAAAACGCATCTGCAATCGAAACTGCAAAGTCAAGTTGAATTCAGATTTGGTGCAATGTACAATATTTGGAGGTTGTTTGATAATAAAAGAAAATTGCATTTTCTGATTTATCTGAGCAAACAAAGAAATTTGTGTACGATGCTGTGTAGAAACCATATGTATATTGTTTCTTACCAGATTACCGCGCTTCTATCTTAGACTGTTTCATCACCTACAATTATACGAGATCACAATCAAGCGCTCAACTATCAGCAATAAAAAACTATTCTAACATTATGAAGTTGAAAAGTTTCTATGGTTAAATGCGCTTATCTCAGAAAGTGACGGAAAGCCCATTCAAGAAATATAACATCACATTACTACTATTAGATGTGGAGCATCAATAGACAATGTTACAAAAAAAGACAAGATAGACAAGAACAGTCATACAACATGACGGAATTGTTCCTATTAAAATCTCAAAAATAAAGTCCGCGATAACATATGTCCATCTTTTAAAATTGTTGTGGAGTACCGGAATAACATGAGATTTGTTCTCCTTCTCTAACCCACTCTCTGGAGGAAGTTGCGCACAGGTCAGCTAGTAACTCGTATACAAAGCTTTTAAAATGTAGAGATGTAAAGATAAGATCAAATCGTAGGATTCTTACTTTACAAGTGTGCGACAATGAAGGCTCTAAATAAACCATCTAAAGTGACGAACGAAATGTCCATAACTTACTAATTCCCATACTACACCGGATGTTTATCAATTGTGCTAAAAAGACATTGTTTGGTTTACGTTTAGTGTTTCATAGTTCTAATTTAGTCATTGAATTTCGAGACCTATGAGCTTAGTCTAGCCTTAGGATTTATAGAAATTGGACCATCATTAAAAAAAAAATTTAAAACTACAATTATTACTCTGCAATGTGTCAAATCAAAAAAATATTCTTTATTCAAGTAGGCGCAAAAAACACTTTTGAATCGTTAATAGTCTGTCCGTTGGTAACAAATCTACCACCGATTCGGAAAGTTGATTCCGCTGAGAAGAAACCGGCTAGAAACTCAAAGGTTACTCCTTTAAACATAGTTTTAGTAGGTTACAATATTCATGTGCGACTGGAATCAAGTCCAAACATCTTTGTCACTTGAATAATTTGCAACATTATAATATGCACTTTGGAATAAGACGTTTTTAACATAATATGTTTTAAAACTATGTGGTAAAAATTCAAAATACGATATCGATTAACAAAACGAACCTATTTTTTTATATTGCTAATAGGTTAGCAATTGACTGTAATCTCACCTTTCTTTGCTTCGCGACGTCATTATTAGTAGGATGGTAACTAGACCTACTAGACCAAGAAGCCTGCCACAAGTACCATACAACAGACACCACTCAGACATGTTAGAAATTACAATTTCCTGAAGTCAGCTCCAGCGAAACCAATCACAATGATCGTTATTAATATTCAAAATACATTCATGCCAGACGCTGATAATAAAATTCGGTTCAAATATGGCAAAAAAATTCGTAGAGATCCAATATTATCACAGCGACGGTATGATGTCATTGATAGTTATATACATATAACATACGTTAGCTACAATGAGGCCCGCTCGCTCCCGAATCAATAATAATCTCACAACCGGACCTCTCGTAAAGCTTATTTTTTATTCATAACTACCTACGCCTTTAATGATTTTATATTTTCACGTGGGAGTCACGCATAATGAAATGTGATGATGCTTAAAAGTTATGTATCTTTCACTGCTATTTTTTATAATAGTTACCTGCAACACAGCATGTTACTTGGATTCCTTTGGAACAGCTAGTATTTTTTTAATGTACACAAAAACTACTCTCTCTTTGACTCCATCAGCAATCTATCTAGTGATATATCATTTAATTAGAGTAAAGTTATGCTTATAATTTTAATTAAAGACAGGAACAGGCGCAAATTTAATTATATCTATATCAGGAAAAAACAACTCATGTTCACACATTCATTACGTGAATTACATAAAAAAAGATGGTTTATTATTATGTGGTTTGAGAATTACATTGATATATGATTCATTCATATATTTCAAGTTTTAAGGCACATAATAAAATATTACTTACTCATATAACATCACGAAAAATTACTCGAAAACAAACACGACGTAGAATTACTCAATACTAATAACTCCATTGTCTATTAAAACTCATTTCACATAAATATAACACTCGATATAGTTCATTTCCCGCCAAAATTTAATACGACACATTTTTACACGCACATTCATCGAAGGACAGGAGCACACTGTATTGTTAAGGAATTCTAACATTTATCCTCTTCTCACACTTGCATAGGGAACATACACACACACCCACACTGAACGCATACGCAGACTTAAATAAGGGTGAAGACTACAAAACCCCCGAAGGGACGTAGTTGTATGAGTAGGACAACAGCCAAGACACAAAAGCGAGTGAAAAGGAAAGAATATTAACCACACGGTCATACCCTCCAGTGGGAACTTGTGACGCAACACAGGCGAAGGTAAGCAGGTGTAAGCAATAGTTAAGAAAAAAAAAATACTTTTTTTTATTGGATAGGTCAGCATTTCTAGCAGTTCTAATGTATGAAAGTCTACAAAAAAATATATAGACGCACCTACCCACAAATGTCATTATGTTAGGCGAAGCTGACAATTGTTAAAGTCGAGTTTTTCCAATGCATTGAATATGCATACATAACAAGCTGCACATTAGATACTGGAATTTATTTAACACTGACTGCCGAGGGGGGTCAACATGACCGACACCAGTACTATATTTAAGTCTGCCGGATCTCTCATATATGATAACCAATCCCAATTACATATGTACCTTAATGTACACAGGTAATTGTCTAAGACAATTGTAATCTCAAGTAATTGTCTTTTCTCAAACAATTACCTGTGTACATTAAAGTACATAGGTAATCGGGATTAATTATCTTATACGAGAGATCCGGCAGACTCATATATAGTACTAGTGTCGGTCATGTAGACCCCCCGCGGTAGTCAAAGTGTTAAAAATAAAGTATATATCGTGTGCTTATATATTTAATATGTATGATAGGGGTTCAAAAAGTGTTAAACTGCCAGCTTTTCTATATATTTATAGAATCTGAACAGTAAAACAGTTTTGAATTGTCAAATATAGGTTTTACCACACGTTAATTCCTATGTACGACTAATGATGATATGAAAGATTGACACTACAATACAAAATATTTTATTGTACAGAATGCCAAAAAAATATACATTTTTATGACTAAAAGTGACCTGTACCAGGCAACCTATTTTGAGAAAAAGGTCAATTCTAGGAAATTGGGTTGGTGCACAAGTAAATAAACGTACATACACTTAAATGCAAGTATATAATATAATACCTAGATAAGATTACTATAATACATATTACATATATGAGTTACAAAATACGAGCACTCCTTTTTTTACCATCATCATTACAATGTTTTAATAAGTTTTAAATGAATATGTCATAGTACTGCTTGATGTAAAGAGCTTAATATATTTTAATGAAAGTTTTTTTACCCTTCTATTTTATTTACAGTTAAACCAGGAATATCAAAAAATTACATGAATTAACGTGTTGTTTTTTCTGTAAGCTAACCTCTGAAACGGAACCTCTAAAAAAATACGCAGAAGAAGTCGCACACATCTGTTTGTCGTATTTTCATAACGGAGTTTTGTTTTTGCCTACTTCAAAAGTTCACTTAATTGCATATTCCCGCTATTTGGGACACTTCAACATTTGAATTTCAACTAAAAGAAATTGAGTCGAATTAACCCAAAATCCTGTGCAGACATTAACTGTTTTTGTGCCTTTCAATGGAAGAAAGCAACGTGAAGAAACCTGCATATCCTTGATGCAATTTAGGAATATGTCTACCAACCTGAAATGGAACTGCATGGTGTCTCTAAGCCCTATAAACTCTCCTCCCATGAAGCAATTTTGGAATATGTCTACCAACCCGTAATGGAGATGCCTGGGTCTATGCCCTACAACTCTCTGCTACGAGATGAATGAGGAGGCCTGTGCCCAGCAATAGAATATTGAAAGGCTACTACAGACTTTCAATCATTAAAAATGCATGTTCGTGTCTTATGAACTACACCATTTGACTGATTGTCATGAACTTTGTACAGTTGATGAGGTTATGATAGTTTCCATGTGACGTGTTATACGTGGCGTTACGGGCATTAGATTGACATTGTTAAATGTTTTACTAAAAGCTCGTAAATAAATCAACATCCTGTGATATGGACAATGATAAAGTAACTTTTGAATCCTGTTAAAAGGGCATTGTCAGATACCGAAAAATCTAATCTGATACGCCGATATTTGGGACTTTTTCACACACCGCGCCGGAATTGATGAAGTAATACCGATAATAATTTCTCTAATGGAAGCTTACGTATTACATATTAAAGTAAAATTCTTAATTGTAAAAACATTTCTTTTTTCTTTTTTGCTTAGCAAAACTGTAAAAAACGAGGTAAGTAGCAGCCCATTAACGTTCCCACTGCTAGGCACAGGCCTCTTCACGTATGTGAGAGAGGGTTTTAGAGCATTGAGCCAGCACGCTGCTCCACTGCGGATTGGCAGGCATAGCCACAAGTGTACTCTCTATTCCATCACTCTCGTAATCCAATGTGACGAGAATCCGACACGATCGGAGAGTGATCAGGCGCAAGACGGCTTAACGTGCTATCCGAGACACGGGGATGGATCACACCGCCAACTTCCCAACCTCGGGCAAATATTGAGAAGACCTTAATAGAAAACTCAATATCAAATTTTGACTTGGCCCGACTCGGAACTCGAACCCAGGACCATGGACCAGGACATGTCTGTAGTCGAACATGCTGACCACTAGAGCAATGAGGCAGTTTAGTAACAGTAACATCAGTATGTAGATACAATAGAGATGTGTAGATATATTTAAATTTTACGTAAATGAAACTAAAACCTCCGTGTTTTCTTGGAGGTAAAAACTCTTTTTTTATCTCCGCGTATCTCCGAATCAAGACTGTTTTTATGGAAACTTCCACTGTCGGAAAAGGGAAGTTGGTCCTCGAGACGAGTTATTAATAATATAAACGTAAAATTGTTTTGATTCGGGTTGGGACCCATAGATTTAATTAATTACATTTAAATTTCACAAAAAAAAAGGAAATGTACATACGAACACATAAAATAATATAACATAATAAATTCAATTTAAACTAAAAATTAATTACAATCAAAAATATAAAATTATTATTCCAAATTACGGTAAATTTTCATTATCACACTAATAAAGTAAATGATATGAAAAATAAATTATTATTTTTATATTATAACATTATTATTTATCCATTCATTTTTTTTTTTTTCAATAAATGAGGTAGGAAGATTTAAAATATGTATTGTAGAACAATTTTCTCATATATCTTTACGATAAATACACAAGGTTTTCACTTTGAGGTTTGCATGTGTTTTTTTTATTTGCTCGTAGAGACGTCCTTAGTTATATTTTAATTATGTTATCCTTATATATACACAAGGAAACATTGATAGCTTTATTAATATACTTTAAACATAAAACCCAGTAAGTTAAATTAAAATTTGTTCGCGTTATATCCTTAAGAACCATAGCAACAAACGTAAGGTGGGCCAGAAGGTGTATAATTCTAATTAATGCAAGGAAGTAGATAGTTGATCTATAACCATTTCCACCTGTCCTAAGCCACCCTTCAGACATGATTTTAACTGCGATTATATATATTTACGTGGAATTTTATTATAACTAAAGTAACAACTAACAAGTGAATCAACTAAGGATCAAATATTGCAAAATATAAAAAAGTTACTGTAAAGATCTGAATGTAATCCAAATTAAAATTAAATAATTTGGCACTACATTATAATGATGATTAAAAAAGGATACCTATCATTACGTCGGAAATAATACTAAGTGGCTAACTGATTAAAAGTATTGTAAAAGTCTAATTTATTAAAGAAATATATGTAATATTAGTTGGGGATCTGAGCAAAAATGAAAGTACGTATTTTAAAAATAGGATGCTAAGATATATAAAAAAATGTGTACCTAAATATTGTATATAAATGAAATTTGTATTTAGATGAGTGTGTCTAATATTTCGTTCTAATAACTAATTCATATGAATCAATTCGATATTATATTTGACTACATACTAATATTATTAACAGGCAACATTTGTGTGTATGAATGTTTTCACAGAAAAACTATTGAACCTATTTCAAAAATTTTAGAAACCTTTAGAAACATTAGAAAGCTGCATTTTCACTGAGCGACATAGGCTATATTACTTTCTAAAAAAAAAAAAAATAGGGATCCCTAATAAAAATGCAATAATAACCCTAAGTGTGAAAAAATTGGTCAAAAAATATCATGTCGTGCTCTGGGGAAACTATTGGAAGATGTGAAAAAAGTGTTCTACAATATTATACAATGTATTAATATCTATAGTTTCGTTGCCTGTTAAATACTTTTTCAATTATTAAAATCGGACATTCCATTCAAAAGATATAACGAATTTAAAAATGTTTTTACTGCCATGTGATCGGTATCAACGTGGGTAAAACCACTAGGCATTGCTAGTATATTATTAAAGTTCATACTGTCAATATATCAATACAATCCAATATATACAAATCTGTCTGGTTAATATAAACGTAAATCAGTCCAATATACCAATTACCCTAACTATAACAAGGAATGAATTTAATGATACAATTTTTCCTACAAACGAAGGAAATGACATAGAGACATTTGTAATTATCAAAGGACAATCACAAGACTTCCTCTTCGTAAGTATAAAATATAGCAAATAGCAGGGGTCTTTGAGGAAGTGGCCAGTTAAGTCACGCGTATTCCATGTTTCCTGCCCTATGTCCCCTGTCTCAACGTTTGGCTGCTTAGCTGTTAGCACTTCAAGACTTTCTCGAAACAAGTTTGAAAAGGCAATCCAAACAACTTCCAGTTATATTTCGAAATATACATTGAGGCATGTTTTCTGTAAACGCGTCAGCGTTTAACAAAAACGAATTGTATAAAGATATTTTACATTACGACGACCTGGGTCGCGTAATAATTTGAGTACTTGCTTCGTTGACCTAGGCATACCCGTCTCCGATTCCCGACAAGGCAAATTCAGGTAGTTATGTTAACTTAACTCGTATAGGTCTGAACTGGAGTGAAACTTCTAATGGTTACCACCCCCCCGAGACGTGAAAAGCAATTCCGTTCCGGTACCATTAAGAGGTAAACTACCTTTCACCAGGTTAGCGCGATCTATTAGGTCAGATAATATTTAAGAGTGAATCTGTAAAGTCGTAATTATCCATATAAACCTTCAGAAACCTTCAGAACTATTTAATTTATATTTGAAAAAACTTCATTACCATCCATTGGTATCTACTATAGGTTTAAAAAAAATTATATTTGAACTTCAATGGATTAACAAAAAAGTATTTCATTCTTGGCCTAGTAGTCAGCTTGTTCGGCTACTGACATGAGGTCCCGAGTTCGAGCTTTGGGTCTGAAATCAATGTTGAGTTTTCTGTTAAAGAAATTCTCAGTATTTGTCCGAAGTTGTGAAGTTGGCGGTGTGCTCCACCCTCTTGCCTTGGAGAGTAGGTTAAACTGTCTCTCCTGCGCCTGATCTCTCTCCGGTCATGTCGGATCGCCGTCACATCGGACTATGAGAGTGAAGGAATAGAGACTGTTAGTTAGTATTTGTGTTAGCGCATTCACTTGACTATTATGCCTGCCAACCCGCAGTGGAGCAGCGTGGTGGATGTATAATCTAGTCACCCCTTCTGCTATGAATAAAAGTTTTGTATCTAGAAGTGGTAAGTTAATAGGCTGCTGCTAATCTTTTTTTTTATTTCATTAACTACTGAAAATATTAACAGGATATATAAGATGAATAAGTAGTAATTAATAAAGAAGATCATCTAACCTTTCTACATGTGATAACAACACCTATAAGGATTATTATGAGCAGACTAAGTTTATTTACCCCTTATTTCTTTTGCAATTCCAAGGGAACTTGTTTCTGTTCCCACAGGTATTGTTTCTGCGTATTGGATTGTGACTTTGCTAAAGATGCATTGTGTAAAGTACACATCGATAAATCAACAATAATTGTCGATATAACATACTCTTTTTTTTTTATATACAACAAAACACAAATTGTTTCTAGTTAGCTAGATGAACATATATATATGTAAGTTATTATTTAGGAAGGTATATTTAATAATATTTTTATAGACTAAGAAATACTTTAGAAGATAAAACGACACACTCAAAACTAAAACAAACGATATCACCATGCGTTTCCATTGGTTTAACTTATCTAACAAAATATTAGCTTAGTAAATAGCATGCAAAGTTTATTTGAAGTCAGAAACCTTTTGGCTTTTAAACTAAAATATTCGAAAGTATAAATAGATATGACTGTATACAATAAAGTACACGAACATTTAAAATAAAAGACGTCAAGTTACTCGTTATAAAATCAGTTATCTGTCAGTGATAGTCCTGCCCAAATCAGTGCAGCAGTTACAGAGATTAGCAGGTACAAACATACGAAAAAGAAAATGTGTTTCTATATAAAAATCGTATATACTAGTCATTTAGTGACAAACTTGATTTAAATTAACAAACATGCACTCTATTTTTTTATTGCTGACAGTTCTAGCGCTTGACTATGATCTTACCTGATGGTAAGTGATGATACAGTATAAGATGGAAGCGCGTTAATCTGGTAAGAGGCGATATACCCCTTACGGTTTCTACACAGCATCGTACCGGAACACTCTCTTTGTTTGGGCGGTACATCTTTGCTGGTAGGGTGGTAACTACCCACGGCCGAAGCCACCCACCAGACCAGACTCAGATAAAGAACATAGAAATAACAATTTCCTGAATTCGTCCGACAGGGAATCGAACCCAGGACGTCTGCTAACAAGGCGAGTACTCACACCACTGCGCCAGCGAGGTCGTCAAATTGTTTTTGTCAAATTTAGTGACAAACTTGAGTTAAATTAACAAACATACCCTATATTTTTTTATTTGTATAGACTAGATATACCCACGACGTCACCGTGGGATATACAGCAAATCCGTGCTTAATGACTGTCTACGTTGCGTAAGGAGTCCTTGCTCAACTTCACGTAAAATTCAATCGCCAATAGTTTTATAGATATTGTGACGAGTGATTTCAGGTATTTAAATCTCTGGATATAGATGTTACTAAAGGCAATAGATAATCTAGATCTCTATGACCTGGGTAGTAACTATTTTTGTGTGTATAGATATATAGATTAATTTGCAATAATAACAAGTCTCCATTAATATAAAACCGGTCAAAGGATGAAAACAATTACTTCCATTTCATTGGTTGGATTGTGTTACGTAAAAATGCGTCGTCGGAGGCCGGCAAAGTGTTTTCTCATACGGCAGAATCCGGTGTCGTATTCCCTTCCAACTACTTGTTTATAGACGTCTCTCATAAATATCTACAGGGTACTTAGGTGGATTGGCACGTAACATTGTACTTAGTACGTGTTTTAGTGAAGGCATCTTTAGTAGGGTTGCTAAAGATGCAGTTAGTCGAGTGTCATGGGGACTTATAGAGAATATTGGATTTTAAAACGAAAACTTTATGTAATTTTTTCCGTTTTATTGGGGGCTGAGAGAAACACATTAATCTGACAATTAACTAGTGGGGGGTGGCCGTGAACAGGACTAATAAAACAAAAAGATAATCAAGTGTGTCAGATATTCAAAGGGAATGTTAATTACGTCAAAAAGGTATCGCGTTCTAGTGGTTAACATGATCGACTACAGACATGAGGTCCAGGGTTCGAGCCAATTAAAAAGTCGATATTGAGTCTTCTGTAAGATTTTCTCAATATTTGCCGAAGTTTGGGTGTTGATCGGTGATCGACCGCGTGGTCTTTTGCCCTCTACCTTGCCAGTAACTATTAACTTGTCTAAGTTGTTGGGCTGGCGTCGGGCAATGTGACCAAAGTAGCCAATAATATTTCGGAAGCACTTAGTCGAGAGACTGGTGTCAATACGGAGCTGCTCCAATATAGACTTATTCGTCCATAGTATACGCAACATTCTTCTCCAGCACCACATTTCGAGTCGGATCGTCTATGCCTCTGCACCATTAAGGAAGATGGAGGGGGGGGGGGCAAGATGGATGTAGTATGAGAGTGTATTTATGTATTATGCTTGCCAACCCGCAGTGGAGCAACTTGGTGGGTCTATGCTCTAAAAACCCTCTCTCCTATAAGTGAGGAGGCATTTGCTCAGCACTGGGACGTTAATTGGCTGCTACTTACTATTTGGTACATTACCGGGTGTTACGATTTTCTCAAGATTTCAAGAGCTCGAGTAACGCGCCATATTCCTTATTGGTCTCTCCTACTACAATATATATTAAAAATATCTATGACAAATATAACAAACAAGTGCATTAAAAAATTATTTTGCTTAAAACTGTTAGGACCTACTAAATATAAACATACTCGTGCTATAAATTACTTAATAGAAGGAAAGTTTCAGTAGCAGTAAAGTTTTGGGAAAAATTTAATCTATAAATATATAGGATATATACAGATCCATTGTCTCTACAGCAAGGTGGTTTGCAGGAGTGTTAATTTTAAAAAAAATCAAATTTTCACATTTAAAAACGTTCAAACTTCACATTTACAAACTATATCTTTTTTGGTATTGGTATATATGGTAACTTGGTCAGAAAATTTTTATGGACATAATGGAATCTACCAAAAGTCCATTTCAGGAAATTTCACCCTCAAAGGGTAGTGCGGGTATGTTTCTTATTTGTAAAACGATTTTCCTAAATTAATGAAAATGCTAACAAAAAACATTCCACGCAGACGAAGTCGCGGGTTCAGCTAGTCTTATATATATCACTATAACGTGAAATAACAACCAGATTCTTTTATCTAAAATTATGGTAATCTTACTTTTGATATAGGTAGGTGTATAAACAAAGCTTAAATACAAGAATAAATATGTATATACATATAATAATTCTAACGTTTATTCTAAATTGGCTAGCAATTTAGCAAAGTAGAAGATCACTAAGTACTCCCAATAAGATTTAAGTACGATTTTTCCATATTCCGAGGAATTGGTCACGTATAAAAAGTACCATTTGAAATATATTTACGTCCAAATAGGAGACAAAATCCTATTTGGGCTTAGATTGATTAAAAACATTCACTGATCGCTCCGTAGTTCATGATCCCGTGAAGATATGGGTAAATTAGTTATTTATCGTTAATCGAACCCATTTTCTAATCCACCAGAACAAATGTCCACAAAATGGGTCCAGCCGAGGAGTTCAGTGACAAATACACACACATAAGAATCATATGTATAAAATAGAACAAAAATGTCATGGTCTCTTTCTGAAAGATAAAAAAAAATTTTCTTTAGAGATAAACGAACTGGCCGCACTTTTAATGACAATGGACGGTCGGCACTTTCAATTTAATGTTATAGTTTCAATGGGTATCTTGTCCCAAGCATTAATTAAAATTTCTTCACGTTTATTGGGATTTTGTGATATAAATAAAGTCTACCTACTATTTTAGCGTTTCTTATTGACTCTAGCATAAAAGATATATAATATCTTATATAGTTATAAACAAAAAATTTTTTTATATATTATACTTGAGTTTCTGGCGCTGTTCTGCCTTATTATTTATTTTAGTCTGCTTCTTTACATAAGGTTGTCTGGAAGATTGCTTGTAGCAATAAAACCGCCTTTGCACGCTATAATTTATAGTAATAAGTATCTTAGTTAATATGTCTCTTTATTTTTATTTTGTATGCAATAAAGATTCTCTCTCTCTCTCTCTCTTATGAATACATAGCCTTAAAAGAAAAGGCAGACAAGGAAAATGGTGGATCCCTAAGTATCTTATAATCATCATTGATGAAAATATTTTTCATATGTCGGTCTATCTATCTGCAATGTACTTAATAAGAAATTTTATTGTTAAAATAAACACAGTGAACGACTACGCTGACATAATGCTTGAAGAAGTCCTAAAAAAGTAAAAAAGTTAAATTTGATATGTATCGATATTATATACTACTGTTAAAAAGAATGTTAAATCCTGCCTACAGTCAATACATAATTTTAAATGCTAGTAGCATAGTACATGAATAATGTTTTGCTAACCCCCGCTCCTTGGAGTGAGGCGGGCTGTGCCCAGCATTGGGACGTTAATGGGCTGCTACTTACTTACTTAATGTTTTGCTTGCCGTAAAATTAAGTTTCTCGTCAGGATTTGGCTAACTTTATTAAGAAATAAAACCTCTACAATGACAGTTTTCGTAATAGCTACAAGTGTTAATTGTAAAATTATGAAATCATACTTTACTTTTAAAAGTAAACTAGCGAAGCATGACAAAAGCGTTATGCAAAGTGTGGTCGGGTGAGGCGAACGGTAATAATTAAAATATCTCTATAAAATATATTTGTATACAAGGTGGTTAGGAGACCGCTCCCGAAAACGACAACAGGCAATAGTACTAATGACACGTTTGATGATGGGACGAAAAAAATCGAGTCTGATAAAGTAACATTATATTTTTAAAACCTTTTATTAGCATTATTTATGCTCCATCGTGTTAGTACAGCTAAATGAAACGATAGTCAACGATAGCCCGTATCAACGACCTCTAGATGCCCGCGCGCCTACAGGAAGCAGCGGCCGCGGTCGTTGATGAGAGCGTCAGCTTATTTTTGACGTGTTTCATAGCGGCTTTTTTTCGTAGTAAAGTATTGTATTTTTTATGAAACTATCCTTTTATTTAGATTTGATAACATGATGGAACGTAAATAGTGCTAATAAAACGTTTGAAATATATGCTTTTTTTATCATTTTTTCCGTCCCATCATGAAAAAGGTCATTAGTACTATCGTATATGTTGGGTTTCGAGAGCGCTCTCCTAACACCTATATATATAGTTGTGTGGTCTAAAGTAGACTCGCTTTTATTAATATTTAAATAAGCACTTTGTTGCTGCCCTCATTTAAATGGAACCGTAAACTCATAATATGATCTTAAAAGACTCACAACGTTATCTGATATTTAAAATGAACTTGGTTTATGTTTTCTACAATCATAAAGCAAACAAGTTAGGGTACGAACAGGTTCAGTATACCCTTGAGCATAGACGAATAGACCCGTCTAATACATCTAATATGTCCACGTGAGTTTTGACAATAGACCAACTAAGGGGAAGGATGCAAAATTAACCCCTTATCTATTATTTAGGACTTTTCTCACGTATAGTCATGGTCATAAACAATTTATTATTTTTCCCCTACACAATATTTCATTCTGTTTAGTTGACAGGTTAGCGCTTGACTGAGATCTCACCTGATGGTACGTGATTAAACAATCTAAAATGGAAGCACGATAACCTGGTACTTTTGGTTTCTACACAACATCGTACTTTTTTATTTAAAATTTTTACATAACAACTAAAACTAACCACCTATTATAATTATAATTAATAATTAACGTCATTATGAAGTAAATTATTGGTATACTGGACAAATAGGTCATAGCTATATAACATTTTAAAAATACAATATGTGTGTGTCATTACTCATTAATGTTAACATAATGACTGGTTTATTAAATTTATATAACAGTTGAATATAGCACTAGGTTTTTTTTCGATTGATCTCCATATTTTCTCAATGGATTTTTGCAGGATTTTCATTGGCATTAGCATACTTTTCTTCGGAAGTTCTATAACAGTGAGAAAATCCAAGTAATAGGTTTTCTAGTAATATGTTCGTACGAAAATCATGTCGATGGTCACTATATATAAACGGTCATCTTGAATTTTAGAAATTTTACTAATTTTATAATTTATTAACCCAGGTCTTCGTTTAAACATGGTGCTCAAAAAAGATATTACTACAGTTTGTTCGCGTTAAGTATGCAGGGACTCAGTATTAATCTACAATTAAAGTACAAGTACAAGTATTTGCGGTTACACGATAACCAGTTTGGTTTTCGAACCGGACAATCCACGGAGACTGCAATACTGTGTTTTAAGAGTGCTGTTAAATATTATACTCGGAGAAAAACGTCAGTATATGCATGTTTCCTCGATCTGTCCAGGGCTTTTGACCTAGTCTCATATGATATCTTATGGCAAAAAATGAGAGCATGCAATATACCACCGGAACTTATTAACATCTGTAAATATTGGTATGGGAATCAAGTAAATAACGTGAAATGGGCGAGCACTATGTCGGATCCTTATAGACTCGAATGTGGAGTAAGACAAGGTGGATTAAGTTCTCCCTCCATTTTTAATCTTTATATTAATGGATTAATCGAGGTGCTGAGCCAGCAACGTATCGGATGCTACATCGATGGCGTCTGTTTTAATAATATTAGTTACGCAGACGACATGGTGCTACTGAGCGCTTCTGTATGCGGTCTGAGAAAACTCCTCAAGACCTGTGAGGATTATGCGGCTATACATGGATTAATTTATAACGTTAAGAAAAGTCAATGCATGGTCTTTCAGGGAGGGCAAAGAAAGGTTGTCGAAATACCACCTTTAAAATTAAATGGAACATCATTAGAAAGGGTTGAAATGTTCAAATACCTAGGTCATTTAATAACGCCTTCCCTTAAGGATGATGCTGACATCGAGCGGGAGCGAAGGGCGATGTCGGTTAGAGCTAATATGGTTATACGCAGATTTGCACGGTGCTCCACAAATGTTAAAGTTACTCTTTTTAGAGCTTACTGCACCTCGTTTTACACCTGTAGTCTGTGGGCCGAATATAAGCAAAGTACGTACAATGCCCTTCGGGTCCAATACAATAACGCCTTCAGAATGTTGTTGGGGCTCCCGCGCTACTGCAGTGCATCCGCGATGTTTGCTGAAGCACGAGTAGATTGCTTTTACAGTATAATGCGAAAGAGGGGCGCCTCGCTAGTAGCGCGAGTGCGGGGGAGCGCCAACAGCATGCTGGCCGCGCTGGCCGACCGCCTCGATTGTGTCTACATCAATCATTGTTGTAAACTGCACCTTGCGCACGTAAGATCACACAATAGGGGCTCATTTGGAGAAAAGAATAGTTTTTCTAAGTCTTAATTTGTTTATATGTGTCATGTGATTTTAAATTTAATTAATGTGATTTAATATGATTTAAGGCAGTTTAGTTTATGTTATTGATACAATATTGTTTAATTTCATTTCATTTAATTTAATATTTAATTTTTATATCAAAGTGTATTTGCACCTAACATAGTCATAAGTTTGTAAACTAACAATTTGAGTCAAATGTTGCTCTTAATAAAGATTATTATTATTATTATTATTATAGTATTCTAGCCCCGCCCCCTAACTAATCACATCTTTTCAAATTACAAGGTCAAGTTCACCAAGAGAGATTCTTAACTGTAGTGCACAGGGTACAAATAATTTATTTATAAAACGCTATCTAATAAGAATAGTATTGTATACTTGTCTCTTTATACGTAAGAGGCAAGTATAGAATATAATAAAATAACGTTGATACTTAATTAGGGAAAAAACAGAACTTCAATGAAATACTTAGTTATATGTGTAGTTCTTAGATGTTATTTGTTATTGAACGTGGCAATAATTCAAAGTTTCATACAAAGCTAATGAACAAAAGAATCGAATTAAGCCCTACCCTTTATACATTTAATTTCAAAGATTTATTTAATGCATTAGAGAGATAGATTTCTTTTATTTATAACCGAACTCAGCCAGAAAATCATTAGCATTCTAGCCGACTACATAAAAATTAGCGAGCTTAGTATAAGAAGTTCAATACGTAGATAAGTAAATATATATAAACACAGAAACGGCTATTCCTTGAGAAACCGACTTTGCCAAAAATAGCTTCGATAATGTGCAGTAAGAGACAATAACCAAAAATCTGGGTGCAACTTCCGACTTGTTTACTAAACGAGGGGTTCCAGGTTTTTGTGGGAAACGGGCGACGTGTCAGCGCCATCCCAGATGTCGATGACACATTAAAACACACATGTGTAGTTTTTGCTAGTTAGTCAAGCTGCCACTTGGCCTTTTCGGGAACCCAGTTTCTGTTATCTACGTATTGACAAAATTGCTTTTCATTGGCCCCTCTTGTTAAATTCAAAATAAAATCAAAAAATCTTTATACAAGTAGGCATTTGCACTTTTGAATTGTTAAATTTACTTTTTCCCCCATATTATTCAAAATGTACAACACATTGTTATGATATTAAAGAACGACTTCAAATCTAAGGTCACGAGGATTCCTTCACGCCCTGTTCTGAGAAGAACGAAATAAAAATATTCTTCATTCAAGTATGATCAAAAAGCACTTTTGAATCGTCAGTAGATTGTCCGTTGGGATCAAATCTACCACTGATACGGAAAGTAGAATCCGCTGAAAAGAAACCGACAGGAAACTCAATGATTACTCTTTTAAAGATAGTTTTGTAAGTTACAATGTGTATTATTTTGCTCTCATGTGTCACTGGAATCGAGTCTAAACATTTTTATCACTTAAATATTCTTCAACATTATAATATTCCTTTTGTAAAAGTATGTTTCTGACATATTTCTTAATTTTATGTGGATGCAAATCTAAAACTAGATAGGTATGCTTATTTTATCATTACGACATAATTTATATTATTTTATTTAGTTCAAAGCAATTCATTCGTACCCAGGTTTTTAATCGTTTAAGTAATCTTTAAAATTATAGAATGATTATTTCTATTAGCTTTCTTTTAAGGTTTTTAAGTTATTAAGTGACATTTCTAGAACTAGAAGTTTATTATATTTATTTCTTTTGCTATATGAGATGTAATCACGAGTTTTGTTGAAAATGTTAATATTTTTATATACACACAGCAATAATGTATGAATATCACCAGTATTTCCTAATTTCAAACGTAAATTTAAATATACAGTGGATAACAGTGGTCTCATTACTGATGGAACAATTGTAATTGCTTTTTTATTATGCAAAGGACATTAGGTATAAAAGTGGGGTGCTTTATAAAGGGACAGCTGTTCCCTCGTAGTGATTACCATCGCGGTAACCTTGGTTGCTACTTTAAAATGTTATACGGTCCATCTTCAAGTTTTCAGTGAATTTTGTACAAATCTTGAACGTCAATATAAGTAAAAAAAACATCATTGTTGAACAACAAATGCATAGGGGTTGTTCACCTGGTCATTTCCCCCTAAGATTAATGTCTTAGGGCGTACAATGACTCCCGCGCACATGGCCTGACATTTCTCAACCCCGCGTGGTATTTTTTTTTCTTTCAACTTCCTCCCCTTATTATCGTCTTACAATAATTATTAAGCAGCACGCGTCCGAAAGGTGTTTAGAGAAAGTGCTAATGAACCATTTACTTTATAAGCCATTGTGTGAACTTAGAAATATAATTTCTTGGGAAAAAAATTAAGCCTGTAGTTAATAGTTTCGATTTCAGAGTCAGATCGTTATCTGAACCAAATCTAACTCAAAAATATGTTATGGGAAAAATAATATTCGGTTTATTACAGTAACTCGCGTAAATCCCGATAACGTTAGAAATCCTTACTACATGACTGTTGACATTACGAAAATACGCAATATTATCACCACTAAAGGAACATTACCTATCAACGCAGTAATAATTTGCTTTATATAAGTAATATTATATAGTATCTGTATTTGTCTCTTTTATAGTTTCTAAGGATAAATATAACTTTTAGTTTGTTAGTTTTGCACTACCTGTTAATTTATTGATTATAGTTCGTTTGCGTTAAGAATGCAGTGAGTCATCATTGTGCGTCCACCTAACCACGCCCCTAACCAACCAAATCTTTTCAAATTACAAGGTCAAGTTCACAGTGATCAATTGAGTTCGATGGTGACTCACTACATTCTTAATGCGAACGAACAGTAGTTTTCATATTGTCGAGTGTTCCCTGGCAGAGATTATTTAATGCATTAATGCCGCATTTGTACGTTAATGTGTTCATTAAATAAGTTTTAGGATAAGTTATTGTAATTTTTAATATAGTATATCTACCTTTATTGAATTCGTAAAGCCAATCGCAAATAGTTTTCAATACTTGTGATGAGTGAGTAAGTGAATTTAGTGGTCCAAAACCGTCTTAAAATTATTCTTTCTAATGAAATTGGTTTGAGACAGTTCGGTTGGTGATGGTTCAAAGTAAATAATGGGTATATGTAGAAAGAAAATGTCCTTTATGCAATATATAGATTAACAATTTTTTTTTATTGGCATTAAAAAAATACTCTTTCAATTTATGCCAACAAATTGAGCGAATAAAGACACATTCAGTCTAGTGGTAAAGAAATTGCTACCTACCACTCAAATATAGCACAAAGCAATCATAAACGCGAAGGGGCCTCTTGTGTTTAATGTTTAGGGTCATTGTTCCAACTCGAAGCGCCACGGGACTAAATTGTAACTCTTCATATTATCGCAAATTGGAGTAACTATGCTACATATGTATCGTATACCTAAATTCTTTTCGATATTAGACGCGATCGCTATTAGATGGATACAATAGACAAAGATATTAAATTACTAGCTATCTCTGCGACGTTACCCGTTTAATTTCTGATACCTTTTGCTGGTATACTTATTTCTTTTTACTTAGATTCTATTTAAACAATCTGAGTGTTGTTCTCATCAAATGTATAGAGGTAGGTAAGTAGCAGCCCATAAACGTCCCACTGCTAGGTATAAGCCTCCCACCACGCTGCTCCACTGTACTCTCTGCACTCGTTGTCCGATGTGACGTGAAATCGACATTACCGGAGAGAGATTAGGCGTACGTCTGACGGATAACATACTTTCCGAGGCACGAAGGTCAAACCAACCCCTAAGTTCCCAACTTCGAGCAAATATTGAGAAAATCTTAATAGGAAACTCAATATCTCATTCAAATTAGCCCGACCCGGGACTCGAACCCAGGTCCTCATGTCTATAGTCAAACATGCTACCCACTAGAACAACGAGGCAGTTCAATAAGTTTAAGTACATGAAATGTAACCTGCAGCAAAAGTGCTTCTAATTCTTGCAATATATATTTCAGGACGACAAAGAGATTTTTCTTTTGATGGCATTTTCAGTGTGCGAAGACCGCGAAATAAGCATTTTTCAATATATAGTTGCCAAACTGTAAGTACCTTGGAGACTGTGTATAGTTCTTCAGTCGGAATATCTTCGGGGTTTATTAAGTATAACCTTTATTATAGCACTTTGAGATCTTTCGAATTCTATCATATGTGGATGCGCCTCCCCAAATTCTTATGCCGTAGCTTAATAGTGATTGGCACAAGGCTTTGTAGATTTGCGTTAAAGGTTTACATCAACGTAATCACAGAATTCTCTAAACACTGGAATCAGTCATCGGACTCTCTTAGCAAGTGTTTTAATTTGAGTTTGCCAGTTCAGGTTTATTCTTTAGTTTCGTTTTCTTTTATTGTCTAATAGGTAAGTTGTTTAAAGAGTATATATCTTATTGTACCATCGTAATTAATGGTTGCAGGGGTGTAAAGTAGCTAAGGTTCCTGAAACCCAGCGTTAGCGTTGAGCTGAATGGCGGACCTTATTTGTTACAGATATAATTTTCTTTTCTTTTATACATTATGTCATAAAATTATGGGGTTTCCCTACGTGATCAAATCAGAAATGAGGAGATCCGTAGGAGAACTAAAGTCACCGACGTAGCCTACCGAATCGCAAAGCTGAACCGATGGACGTTGGGCCCCAAGGTGCTAGATTGGCGGCCTCGCACCGGAAAACGCAGCATCGACAGACCCCCCATCAGGTGGACCGATGACATCAGGCGGGTCGCTGGATACAAGAGACCTTTGTACAGCAGTGGACGTCCATCGGTTGAGACGAAGACGACGACGATGCTATGAAAAACGTGTCAAGAAACAAAAGACCTATCTATCTATCTTTATAAAAGAAAATCGTAAAAATCTAGTAGTCGTTAACTTCTATAAGATGTAGTTGAAACCTTGAAAACATTTTGAAGAATTAAAGTTGCTAATTATGACTCGCATCCTATTAAACAAAACCAGCCGTATCTTTAATTTAAATGTCTGAAGGTAACATATTAAATAAAACCAGCCTGAAATCCTTTAAAGGTCCGAAAGTTTCGCATTCACATTGGAAAAATCAAAAAAACCCGCGGTGCATCGACCGGTAGTTGAGTTGAAGAATGCAGTCTGAATCGTGTTCCAAGTAGTGTCATGGGCAGGTGATAAGCCCATCTGGTAAGCACGTGTCAATCGAATTTACGCGATATCGTTCGCCAATTATATAAAATTTAGATTCCGAGAGGTTTTCTGCTTTAATTTTATCGCATTTTAATAGACCTTTTAGTGATAATGTTGATAAGCGCTAAACAAATTGATGGTTTGATCCCACAGTTAATAATAAAGTTGTAAAAAGTTACACGTTGCATTTATAACTTTAAGGAGTTGAAAGGATGCCAGCTGCAATGCGTTAGAAAAATACGATATTAAATTCTATTTCGTTTTTAAAGGGAGTATCGTGTAAGAGGTGGAAAGGTTTAAGCCCTTAACGAATGTAAGGAACATAACTTATTGACTTGGTTGGAATCAAGTGAAAAATTGTGATGCAATATTTGTTGAACAAACGGCAGTCTATTCATTCAAAAGTAATAAAGCAACCTAGGAAATATAATCAAAGATATATTTTTTGAAATGCAACTTCTTTAGGTGCATTTACGGGTAAAACGTGTGTTTAGCGACACGAAGATGTGCAGCGTTTTGCATGCTAATTCGTTTGAAGGTTAGGTAGTTATAACATTTACAAATGACATGTGACATTTTAATTTGCCACTAGTCAATATATAATTAAATAACTCTATTCTAAACTTTAAATAAAAAAAAAAGAAAATTAATAACAATAATATTGATAAAAAACACGTGGCATTTTGGTTTATAATTCGTCATTTGAGATTTCAATAAATTATTTGTATTAATTTTCGACACTTAATATTTTAATAACAATTATATTCCTAAAAATCATTAAATTTTTCCCTCCCTCTTAGTCTCGGAAATTTTAGATTTGGATAAATATGACCAAGAGTTAAGAATTTGTTTGCCAAAGAAGTCTCACTTCTGATATGTGTACTTTGTATCTACGCACTTTTAATTTTTGCTGTTCTTATTATTAACCCACACTCTCCCTATATACACCTTCTTCAAATTTTAAATCGTTAATGAAACATATTTTGATTCGTTCAGTCAAGTTAAAATACTTAATTTTGAAACTTGTAGTAAATAACATTTGATGTTAATGCAGGGTATTCAAATGTTTAGCCAATAATTAAATTTATTTTGCGAAAAATTATCTATTGAAAGCTTACGTAAATAGTTTTATGATTTCTATGTAATAAGTTCCTATTAGATATATAAATTGACCCATTTTTATATTGCTCGTTATTAAGGCCAGCGCTTAAACTATTTTACAGACACATATACGACAGTCAGTTACTATATTCATAGGATTTGTAAATTTAATATTTCTCATTATGTTAAAAGTGCTCCTTGCACCCAAATAAAAGATTTGACACACTTTCGCCTAAAACTCTACTACATAAAACATCCAGTCCACTTTGTCCTTTAAAGCCATATTAATAAACATAAGGTGACATCACCAACCCATGTTCTGTCCAGCTATTGGTTAAACGTATGTTGCTATAGAGACTTTACCAACACTTTCGTTATTTTAAATAAAGGCCATTTTTACTGGACATTAAAATCAAATAACTTTTTTAAAGATCATTCTTTCGGAAACATTATAACAATAGGGAAACAGCGTTCAAAACACTGCTTTTCAACACTTATCGATTATTTTCGAGTAATACCACAAGTGGTGACTTTATATTTGCAAGATATAGCAATGATATACTTCATTATTAAAGCGAAATTATTTAAATAATACAAAACAAGCGAACGCTAATACGAACATAAACAAGGTAATGTACGAAAGCCAGTTCCTTAACTTAAAAATAGATATTGTAGTGTATGATCGGGGTAACTTTGTCCTTCAATAAAACATAGGCTCACTCATTCAAATTGTGAGTTTTATTTTTCTTCTATCCAAAGACTAATAGTACCCAGATTATTAGATCATAATTACGATTTGTTTTCGTTAACACTCTGAACAAAACATGTGACAAACATCACTATAACTTTTAAATCAAAAAACTTTGCATTGAATTTTCGCGCGCATTTTTATATACTCCTACAAAGTCAATTTATAAACTGGGTAACTTTGGCCCGGGCCAATGCATAGTAGATATACGAGACACTGATTTAGGGGTAAAACAAACTAAAAAATTTCAAATACCCCCTGAAGTCTGTATCTGTAGAAGAAGTAGAAAAGTTTTTTGAGAACCGACAAAAATCAGAAGTAGAAAAGAAAGATCAAGTTGGAAAGAAAAAAGGAATAAAATGTTCACTTGGTCCTAAGTCCACAATTTGAACTTATATCATTTTTTTCTACCAGAAAATGTCAACATGTTTGATACAGTCGTAATATATGAATGATGATGAATGGGAAACTGTAGACAAAAGTTAATTATAAAAGTTTTCGTAAAAATGGCTGAAGGTTATCTACGCGGAACAAATACTGCTTGTAATAAAGTAATACAAAATTATCGATCGAATTCAAATGCGGGAGTGCACGCGCCATCTGCGCCCCCACACAATGTTCGCGCAGCTGCTCCTATGGATGGGTCTAGGAAAAAACATTTGCTGTATGCCATAGGTTCCGTGATTGTAAAATACTTTAGTCCTATATCCTTTAGTGTAAATATGAGCTATATAACTTATTCGTCGTAGGTACAGTATTTAAATACAATACAGTATTTAAATAATTACAATATTTACTACATCACAATCTCAGAATTTATGATATAGCCCAAGTATATATTGAAAAACTAACGATAACGATTACATTTTCAGGCCTCGCAAACAGTGATACAAAAACTAATGCAAAGTATCGTAATAATCAAACATTCATTTCATAAAATCTAATTGAAAGAAACAAATTCAAGGAAACAAAACAAAATTTAATTTAAATATAATAAAGAAATCATGATATTTAAATAAATAAATAACCTTTTATTTACCGAAAGACGTAGCAGAAAAATTAAAATGTTACAAAAAAATAAGTATAAAGTATGTATAATAAATACGAGTAAATGACAAATCGGTGACAACTTAACAACTACCAGTTAAACTATTTGCCATTTTCCGCAAGTTATAAAAAGTTAAGATTATTAGTTATAGTAAATTAAATGTAAATATAGATACAAGTAATATAGTATATAGAATAAGTTGTAATTAAAAAGATTTTTATTTCTATACATATATAAAATCTTGGCTTGTCATTACCTCCGGCCAACAATGTTATATTCATTGACATTGTAAATTCAATATTTTAATTTCTTTTAAAAATTTGAGCCGCATTTAAAAGATGGCGTGATTGTGTCATAGTATATTTTTACACGTCTTTGACTTCTTTAGCATTTGTTTTATTACCGCGTAGGAATAACACAAAAATTGCAAAACAAGGAGTTCGTTCTACATTTAGCTATAAAAAGTGCCGAATGATCCATAGGAAAAAAAATTGGCTTTATTACCACATATAATATTAAATAACTTTTATTAATGTAAAAGTCTACTTGCACAGTAACAGACACAAACAATTTTCTGCTTCCAAACTAATGCTATAAATATAGACGCGGAACCCTAATCATATTTGTATCTTTTTTATTGGATAAAGGATATCTTCCTGGGTGTGCCGAATGTAAAAGCGATTATAATTTGAACTGCTTTGTTCTTTTATTTATAAAAGGTCAGCTGTATTATTCTAATGCTTACAAAACAAATTGTTAATAGTTTAAAGAACAGAAGCTATTATCAAAATGTCTCTCCGATGTATGTGACGGTTTTCTTACATACTGCGAATACCGTAAAATGTAATTTCAAATACTAAAAGAGGTATAAATTCCTAGAGAACCGTAACGAAAAGTTAAAAAAATAAATAGTCGATTTATCTAACCTGGTATTATAAAGAGGAAACATTTGTGTTTTTGTATGTATGTTCGTAAAGTTTTTACATACAAACTGCTGGATCGATTCCAAAAAATTTTTCACTATTAGAAAGCTTTATTTTCCTGAGCGATATAGGCTATATTACGTCCCCCAAAAAAATAGGGATCTTTAATAAAAATACATAAATGTAACCTAAGGCGTGAACCAAAAAATCTGTCATCGCGTGCGCTGCAGAAATTATTGAAGATAGAAAAAAAAAAAGTTCTATAATATTATGTAGTTAAGCCACTATAACAATTTTTTTGCATTTTAGTTAATAGGTACCGACAATAACGTAATCATATTATTCATCCTTATCCTATTTTATTAAAGACCGTTTTCAATACATATAAAATACTTTTTAAATTATGAAAACAGGACATTACATTCAAAAGATATAACAAATTAATAAATGTCAATCTAAGAAAATAAGTCACAGTAGTTTCCATTACCACCAGATCAATAACTATGTGGGTGTAACTGCGGGGCAAAGTAATATATACTCGTATGTATAAAAACGCCCATTAGAAACCATCGAACCGCAGTGCCAAAAATTAAACATATTAAAAAGGAAGATGGTTTAACACCACGAAACTAACTCGCTCAATTAATCATCACGTGATTTGCAAAACTTTGAAATTTAATAAGTGGGTGTAGATAGTCACTAAATACGGATTGGACTTTATTCCAAAGAGATAGGAAACTACCCGAATATCTCTCTAGGAACCGTAACTTATTTATATGATATATTTAAAATAAGTTATGTATGGGTTAAGAATGAATGAATTACTCATCAAATGTTTACTCTACGCTGATGATCCAGTAATACTTGCATCATCTACTAATGACCTACAAGAGATGGTAAATATTAGATTCAGACTTTGAAAAGGAAAGGAATGAAATTTAATGTAAGCAAAATGAAAGTTATGTTTTTTGAAAGAGATGAATTTATGATGAATTGCAATATTTTGATAGATGGGGAACAAGTGGAAGAGGTGAAAAAGTTTGTGTACTTGGGATCTAAATTTACAAAAGATAGATGAAAGTGATATTGAAAGGAGAGTGAATATGGTAAATGACGGTGTCTCAAAGGGCCAGACTGGCTGTGCATAGAGGAGTGAGGGTGCCAACAGTTACGAATGGTAGTGAAAGTTGGGTATGTCAGACGAAGCACAAAAGTAAAATAAATGCGGTAGAGATGTGAGCGTTGAGAAGTATGAGTGGGTTGAAATTGAGTGACAAAGTAAGAATAGTGTGATAAAAGAACGAAAGAAGACGTAGTGACTAAAATTGAGAAAAGTATGCTTAGATGGTTTGGACACGTAGAGAGAACGAATGGAGAGACAAACAAAGAAGACTGACAAAAAAATTTATGAGTCAAGAGTGAATGGGAAAGTTGGAAAGGGAAGGCCAAGGCGAACGTTCCAGGACCAAATCCAGGACATTTTAAACAAGGGCCAGATCATGAGTACTCTAAACCGACGAACTAGTATGAAAGGTTAACCTTTGAGAATGAGAATGGAAGAAGAGAAGAAGATATGCAAGGATCGCGGCAAGTGGAAGGACGAGGTATCTGCCTACCCCTATGGAAATGAGGCGTGATTCTATGTATATATGAGCAACAACGCTGAGACGCATTCAAAACGCCTTTTTTATTAGTAACTTTAAATAAAGTATTTCGCATATATTTATAATCAACAAAAGGGGCCAATGCACTTTCTGTATTTCATAATGTAATTCATACCCTCTCAATTGTTTATTATAGCTAACAAACACCTTTATTAATAATCAGGTTTAATGCACAGAGGGTTCCATCACCCCGACAGTGCTAAAAGCCATTTCCTATCACAATACCTGTGGCCTAACCAGGTGTGATCTTTTGTTCACTGTGAAAATAGAACATTGCACTTATGAATTTTATAGCATTATATCTATAATACACGAAAGATTTCGATTTCTTATGTATCAAATGTAAAGAGTCAAGTGTAAAATCCTAACATGGTAAAGTGTTTATAAGTAAAATTATTTATTATTGTACCATCTTTTGTACTAATGATGCATCGTAATGGGGTGATTTTAAATAGAAATTATAAAAATGTGTAAAATGGAAGTAGACTTTTAACAAGGGCCATTAATATGCTTGTCTTTTAATTAAAAATAAAAGCTCCATAATACAATAGATGCAAATCAAATGTGCTGTATATTTTGTTTTTTTTTTTAATTCCTACTCTTAGGTCACATTCTCTTAATAATAGATACATAAAAAATTGTACGACTCTATTTATTGAATATTCACATAAAGGTGTAATGGAATATAAAAATTGCAATTTTTAATCAATCAAATTGAATTCTACGCGAATTTCGCTAACAAATAAGAAACTATGTAAAAATGTCCATACTGAACCTATTTCAATAAATGCTTTTTTTGAAGAAATCTCATAAGTGAACACATTCAATGTGAACAAAACTAAATACATTATTTTATATAATTTAAAAGAAATTAAATTAAATATTACATAAAATAAAAATTATCATGTATTTTATACGCTTCAATAACTATTAGACGATTAAATGATATATGATGACACTTAACCTAATGATATCTTTAATTTAGATCCTGTTATATATTTTATACATAAATACTCAACTACAGAGATACTTTACACTTGATTTGATTCGATAAGTAAATGTATGAAAACACAACATAATATCCCTAATTTACGGCTGTTAAATGGAAATAATGTGCGTGTTTCAAGACCCTTAAAGTAAATCAGCATTTTAATGTAAACTGTTCGAATTATAACAGTATAAAGCCATAAATTATGAATTTATTACTTTATTTAATATGAAATCAGCCAGCCTATGAACATATCTAATCAAGTATGAAACGCATCCGAATACTGATTGTAATTTATTGCATCTAAATAATTAATATAGGGGTGTGTACTTTGTATACCCCACATTTTAATATCAACATTGTCTGGGCATGGCTCAAATGTAGTTACAGGTAAGTATAGATTCCCACGATTTAAAAAACAGGGGGTCCCGTGCATATGCTTGGACAAAGGGACAGGGATGCATGTCCTCATGTCTCAGAACAAATTTTGTAAGCGATTCACAGGGGATGATGCTACATTTGCTTTGTATATCCCATAGTGTATTGACCCCGTTCGTAAAGCTGACGAGATAAATGAATCCTATTGTTTGGTATTCTTAAGGAGCTTAGAACTAGGATAAAATTTCAGCATTTGTGGCCTCGATCTCAATTCTTATTTTAGACGCAATGCTAACTAATCTATCTAAAAAAATACTGTCAGAATTTATACCTCAATTGCTAAAACAATTTGGTAAATTTTGGGACTTTTTACTCCATATCGCGTAAAGATAAACGAAGTTTGTATAATATTTATGAAAGTTCTATCTAATTCATCATTTTAAATGCTTATCTAAAAATATTACATGCTAGCAACAGGAATTCCTTCATTAATAAAAATATAAATAGCACGTTTTAAATTTAAGACTACAAAATTCGAGCAAAATAGGTAGAAAAAATTGTTTATTTTTATATGATAGTAACCTTCCCTCTCACCCAAAACGCAAATAAATAAAATCTTAAGATGTAATTCGTCAGTGTACGCTTTTGAACAATAATTTAACGCAGATATATCATATATGTATTCAAAATTCAAACACAAAATTAATTTATTTCCAAAACTCTTACAGGGTAAATACATATGTAATACTAAGAGAAAACAAAATAAAAAGATAAATTGAGCAAAACTTAATTGAAAGAAAACTGTGTCTACGCCAGTGTGTGCGTGCGTGCGTGCGTGCATGTGTGTGTGTGTGTGTGTGTGTGTGTGTGTGTGTGTGTGTGTGTGTGTGTGTGTGCGTGTGTGCATGTGTGTATGTGTGTGTGTACCTGTGTGTGGGTGCTGCAAACGCGTTTGTATAACATCTAATCACGAATATTTTTTAAAGAATAATTCAGTTTCATTATATTCAAAATCACTTAACCAAATAATCACAAAATAAGAACTCCTAATCAAAATATAATTGCTAGTTTAATTTAAATAAAACGAAATAATCCTTATTACTCGTGACAAATCGCGGTATGCACAGCATAATGGCCTAATTAAAACTACATAAATCATCACATAAATTCATGTATATCGCACAACGAAACAAAAATGTCTTTGTGTTTTGTAACAAAAATGCAAACACAGCATGTTACCTGAAAAGGTAAATAATCTCAATCACGTAATTTCTTCGTCAATACTTTTACATATATGGCACAGAGAGACAAATACTGTGTGTTTTGTAATATGAATAGATAGATATCATGTCCTCAATGTGTCACATGAAAAATGTAACTCGTGTAAATGTAGGTCAATGCCCTAATGAGATGTAAACAAAACATACCATCTCTGTAGATTTTAAATTCCCACACAGCCCCTTCAAGTTACCAGAGCAGAAAACACGTGCAATATGATGGTCACGCCAGTTGGTACCTAAACGTTTCTCATTAAAAGGAATAAATTAATTCGTATTACTCGCAATTACACGGACTTTAACGTTGAAACATCACTATAATGGATGTTGAAAAAGCTTGTAAATAGACCAGAACGTGTATTTGGAAGGGTTTCTATGGTTTTTTCCCTTGTACAGAAATTATTGAAATAAATCACCTGACTACTTTCGAACAAAGTTAGAGATTGCTTTGAAATAAATCATTTTAAATCAAGTATTATAATTTTATACACTCAATATATATACATTTATTTGATAAAATTTTAATAATTTTTTGTGTTCATCCCCTTAAAATACATTTTTTAACTTGCGGTGGACGATAATGATGACAATACAGTTTTTTAATAATAGTAATTAAATTTATTTGGCAAAATTGTACTACGATCTCTTTTGAAAACTCACGCAAAAGGTTTAGAAATTTTTCTCTGAGTAATAAGTATAAAGAAATTCCCACTAAATAAAATCAAATCAAGAAAAGTATTAACCTCTCTCAAATTGTGGCATCTTTGTTCTTATATCATAAAAATGAATAGTATTTTTCTCCCTCCAAAATAAAATCTCTTAATTTAGTTTAAAAGAGATCCTACAGATTCGACACCAGTTGTTTTTTCTTTTTCAATTCACGTAAACAACACCAAAGCATCATGACCTACAAGGCGGAAATTATATTCAAAATTTATTATACAGGGGGAGTGATAAGCTCATATTAAAAATTATAAATGCGATACAACGGACACGGTGAAAATGCATTAAATCGATTTCAAATACACCCGCCATATGGTCTTGAAGGTGATATAGTTTAACATATTCAAAAGAGGGTCTTTACATGAGATACTGTTGTTGGGACAAAACAAATTATACATTGTAGCAGCCCATTAAAGTCCCACTGCTGGACACAGGCCTATTCACACATAGGAAAGAGTGTTTTTAGAGCGTGGATCCAACACGATGCTCCACTGCGAGTTGACAAGCATAGTACAGAAATGCATTCTCCATTCCTTCAATCTTCATAGGATGTGACGGGAATCCGACACGACCTGAGAGAGATTAGGTGTACGATCGACAGCTTCATGTGCTTTCCGAGGCACGGTGGTGGAGTACACCAACCAAGTTGTGAAAACTTCGGGCAAATTTTAATAGAAAACTCAATATCGATTTTTTAATTCGTCTGACCCGGGACTCTAACCCAGTACCTCATGTCTGTAGCCGAAAACGACTAGACACACGCGACAGTACTATATACATAATTGTCTGTACTTTCACAGATTAAAGCTTTTCTAAAATCTCATTGGTCTATTGTTCAGATAGTTTCAGACATCAGATTCTGAGGTTGTTTTTTTTTCTTGTGGCCTTTAAAATGCCCTTAAGTGGTGGAAATCGAGAGTGTAGAAATAGCTGAATTATTAGAATCCCCAATGAAACCCAGTTGATCCTTCCTAATCCTTAAATGAATATTACTAGAGGTTCTTACTTCGCATTCCATTCTAATCACCCGAATGATGTCGGCAATGATGATCTACGGTTTACTAATAGCGACGGTTGAATCTAAGTTGCAGAAGATGGTATTTGAAATTTGCTTTTCACGACATATATTTGACTACTGCGCCACTAGCACTTAGTAGGTACGGTCTTGAATTCGAGTCCGGGTTGGGACAATCCAAAATTCACGTTTAATTAATGACATACTACACCTCCGTGCTATGGAGGGCACGTTAAGCCATCAATCCTGGATGAATGAAGAATTGAGAGGTTTCTTTTTAATACAGCCCGCTAATTTTCCTTTAATATTTTGAAGTTGGAAGTCAATACTTATTCCAGAGGCGATACCTTGCTTGATAGTAGCAATTACATTGTGTCGACATTGTCCAATACATACTTCGATCACACCTTGACCTCTTCACTGTCTTACTGACGACAATCTTTTTTAAATTCCTTCTATGTATTTTAGTTCGCAATCTTCCTATATATATCCTGTTCTATCGTTATTAAAATACTTTTTTATTTATCCAAATACATTTTTTAATACTGGAAGTCAGTACAAATTTAAGTAAAAGTAAGTAAGTAGCAGCGCATTAACGTCCCACTGCTGGGCACAAGCCTCCTCACTCATAGGAGGTTTTTAGAGCATAGATCCACCACGCTGCTCCACTACAGATTCGCAGGCATAGTACACAAGTGCACTCGCTATTCCTTCACTCTCATAGTCAGGTGTGACGGGAATCCGCCACGACCAGAGAGAGATCAGGCGCAGGACCGACGGCTAAACGTGCTCTCCGAGGCACGGGGGTGAATCACACCGCCAATTTCCCAACTTCGGGCAAATATTGAGAAAATCTTAATAGAAAACTCAATATTGATTTTGTCTGTAGTTGAACATGCTAACCACTAAACCAATGAGGCAAATTTAAGTACGAATTGACTTTTTTATTTGTGTGTAATATATTTTTACTTGACTATATATATGGTTTTACATCATTATACAAAAAGCGTTATCTAATACGGAAGAAACTTACATCACTCTTTCAACTTAAATTATTCATAACCCCCATTATTTAACGTACTAACATTTTCCTTAGGTTTTATACATACGGGCCCTTAAAATGTTTTAAGACATAGAACTCGCCCGCATATACTATTTGAATAAGCCGTAAGTTGTTTTGCGGTTTTCATGGCTTGTACTTGATATCTATATTCCATAATATACCATAAGAAACATTCAATGACTTATTACAAAGCTTTAAAAGTTTCTGAGACCTTTATGTATAGAAATATTTATATATACTTGTAATACTTTGACATACTCTACAAAGAAATAAAGGCAATATAATATATAGTAAAACAGTACCAAATATATAAATGTTTTAATCTTTTATTGAGGTTAAATCTATATATAACCAAAATGGGCACGGTACGACCTATACAGACAGGAATATCAATGAAAAATGTTACAAAAACGGGAAAAATGAAATCTCATTAAGTTTCCGTTGCGCGATCTACGTAAACTGTTCAAGTTGCGTAATAATCATGTATCACAGAATTAATTCTCTAAAAAAGGTGGAGTTACTGTAAAAAAAAGCTGTACTGTAAGCTTTTATTATGGTAAACAAATTTATTCCCTCCCTAATCTGGCATCTTTATGTGACACAAACGAAACTGCGCGACTCAGTATATCTATATCGATAAGTCATATTATAAGGGTCTATGTACAAATGGACAACTTTGTAATGGGTTAAAAAACTTTAATTGACTAATTTTGCACTTCGGAGAGAAAATAGGCTTTAGACTGTAAAAATAAAAGGTTCTTTCACCAATAAATATGTGGTTTTTTTTGTGGACATAGTGAATCAGATTAAAAGATAACATTTATGACAATATAAATAAAAATGCTCTAATTGGTGCATTGGCAAAAGTCGGACTCATCGAAATACAATAGTATATAAACATAAGATGACGTTACCTAAGAAAATTTAAGGTACTACATTTGTATACTCTATTGAGTCTTGAAACATTTAATGCTTATATGTATGTAATTCTATCGTAATTTTCTCCAAGTCGCTTGGAGGGCAATAGTTAGCGTGTAATTTTGCAACGTTTACAAGTAGGTACAAAATAAGATGAAAGACTCCATATCCTGCGATGGATGTAATATGTACTTATGTAGAAATTACTTGAAATTTATACTGTGACAAGTATTTTATCTTCAGTATATAATATCCGCACACATAAATAACACAATCGCCATCTATATATAGAGAAATTCATTCTTGGTGAGCATATTGAAAGTGAATCAGGCGAATGATTTTGCAGACCTTGTGATGGCGAAAGAAAATTTTTCTATTAAAAAAAATAATGCTTGATGATTATAAAATGCTCCATTAGTAGTGAAATAGCGATCAACTAAATTAAAAACGTATTTTATATATTGTTTCGTGTTAATAAATAAGTTGTAATTCTTTGAGAAATAAAATTAAAATCTAAAAACATCGAATTTGTCATATTTTACATAAATCTTTTAAAAAGCATGTTTTAGTTCAGAGAAATAGCAACAATATAAGAGAATGTTTTATATATACTTCAGGAATCTTTTGCCTTTGCAATAATTGCCCGAAGTTGGAAAACATTTGGCGGTGATCCACCCCGTTCCTCGGAGAACACGTTAAGCCGTCGGTCCTGCGCCTGACCTCTCTCCGGTCGTGTCAGATTCCCGTCACATCGGACTATGAGCGTGAAGGAATACAGAGTGCACTTGCCTACTATGCCTGCCAATCCGCAGTGGAGCAGCGTGGTGGGTATATGATCTAAAAAACCCTCTCTCATATGAGTGAGGGGGCCTTTGCCCTAATTGCTTACTGCTTACTCAGCTTTTTCATGGAAAGCATTGAAGCATTAATATTAAAGTCGTTCTGGAACAAATATTATATTGATACTAAATATTAATGTAAGCAGTAAAAAAAAACATGCTTATGATGTCTTTTTAACTTTCTGGAAAATATTTTTTTATATAAACAAAATAGTGTAAAGTTAATTAATTAATATATCAAGCAATTAACCTATAATAAAATGTTCAATGATTTTCTTCGATTTTTCACTGACTTGCCCTCATGTATCCTCAAAAAAAAAAACAATTTATTAGCTTTAATTAAAAAAACTTTACTTTATTTTTACGTAACCATAGGGGTCTTTTTTACAATTTACGATAGGTATGAATATCAAAGCGGTATAGAGCTTTCTTTACAATTTTTATAAAGTTTTTCGGATGTTTCAAAAAAGTAAAGCTGACCTTTGACACTTATACAAGATCTTACCCATGTCAGTCGCACACAAACTAGAATAAAAAACCTTTGCAAATCTATTACTTGCATAGAAACTAGGCTCACGCGGATATTGTAAGTAGGAAGGCCTCAAAAAATAACTGGTCCCCCAATTTCTTAAGCTTCCAAGTTATTGTAAGTGTAATTCTTAAAGCGGGCTACAAAACAGCTGGCTTATTCAATGGCTTTTTGATAGAAAAAAAAACCAGTAGAGCTGTCCTTAGACACGTGGTTGTGAATATTATTATTCATAAATTACCTTCCGACTGCTGTTAGCTGTTAGCCATATTTTATAGGTATGAGCTGGTTTTTTTGTACATAATCTTAGTATATTTAAAATCAGCTGTTCCAGACTATCTCAATTGTGTAGTACCCGATACCGTAGGAATATGGGAAAAACGCAATTAACAAATTTAACAACAATTTCCTTTAATTTTCTTTCGTGAATTATAACATTTGCCCTGTTGCCCTTTTTATTTATTTATTTTAAAGGTTTAACAGCTAGAAATCGCACAAATAATTCATAAAATAATATACATGTATTTCTTTTTTTGTACGTTTCTAAATTAAAGAATTGTACTGAAATGAAAAAAGAGAAAAAATCTAATAGAGAGTGCAGAGAGCACGTCCTTCCACTTACCACGATCCTTACATATCTTTCATTTCCATTAAACCTTTCATACAAGTTTGTCGGTTTAGAGTACTCTTGACCTGGCCCTTATTTAAAACGTCCTGGATTTGTTTCAGAAACATTCGCCTTGGTCATCCCCTTCCAACGTTCCCGTTCACTCTTGACTCATAAATCCTTCTTGTCAGTCTCTTTTCATTCATTCTCTCTACGTGACCAAACCATCTAAGCATATCCTTCTCAATTATAGTCACTACATCTTCATTTATACCACAACGTTCTCATTAAACTAACTAACACTACAACGATAATAACTCTATTTTAGATAGTAATTTAAAATTATTTTTTTAAAGTTGTTAATATTACATGTTAATGCTGTTACATCAACATCACCAGCCCAAATTTTACAATTTAAGAAAGATTTATTTAACATAATACAAAAACAGGATTTTATTTTACACTTAGGTCAAAAAGAGTAATATCAGACCTTGTAACCCTTTTTTAACTACCACTATCATAACTATTATGTTCTTGGCGATAAATTTACATGACTTTGATTGATTGCTAACGAGAATGGCACAGGATGCAGCTTCTTTATAAGGTACATCATATCATATAGCGCGCAATTTTATACTAAAAAATGTAACCCATGACTAATCCTTTGCAAAATGTCAACAAACTGTGTAAAAAGTGGAAAAGGCATTTCATGAAGCAGAACCCGTAATATGCAGTGTTAATGTTGCAATGCAATAGTTGCAGTTGTTTCGTGTGAAAGTTGCGTCCTGCCACCCCAATTACTTTGGTATTCATAGAATAGTTAGATAAGGATGTCCTTACAAAATGTATCGATATCCATAAAAGAAAAGCTAAAACCTGTGACACGTCCACGATTTAGAAATAAAACTTAATAGGAAATTGAGAGTTAGCTTTTACTTTCATGTTGTTTTCGAAGGTAAAGAAACCAGGACTGAAAATTAATCAAAGTTCTAACTGACGTTAACCTTTGGCAATCTTTTTAAAGTGAACGTTTTTCCATCGCATCAGTTTTTTTCTCTATCTTTAGCATGTCGTATTTCAGCAAGCCTCAGAGGGAGTGGTAAAGTAATTCGGCAGAGCAGCCAAGATCAATATGACGGTGATCATCATGCATCAACTGTTTCACGTGCATGGTAGTTTCATAAAACTATGCAATATTTTTTGAAGTGTAACTTTTTTAGGCGCATGAGGGTACACTTTTTACGGATGAAACGTGAACGTGATTAGCGTCACGAATATGTGCAGCGTTTCTTATGCTAATTCATTTAGGTAGTTTTAACATTTACAAGTAACATGTGGCATTTTTATTTACAATTCATCATTTGAGATTTCAATAAATTATTTCTCCAGACTATTAATATTTTAATGACGATTAAATTCATTAAATTCCTAACACATCCCTCAAAAGTCTCGGAAATCTTAAGTTTTGTATGTAACTTATAATCATTAATTAAACTTATGACTTAAAAATTAATTTGTCAAAGAAATTTCACTTCTGACATGTGTACTTTGTACGCACGAACTTATAGTTTTTTTATTACATATACGATAGCCTGGCTCTTGACTTCAATTACGCCTGATAAAAAGAAATGATGAAGTCCAAGTTAGTGCCAAGGTACCTAATTCTTGAAGGCAGTCATGTTGCAGCATTCTTGTACACATAGACATTGGCAGTGTTGTAGTTGTAAGCCAGGATGAAGTTACTCTCTACTATATATTAATTTTTAATGATCTTTTGAAAACCTGATATTTGAATAGGTTTTAATTATAAACTACAAGGATATTGCATAAGTGGAACATCTGCTTTATGCAACACGCCAGACTGCAATATTCTTATCAATTAGAATAAAATGCATCGATAACTTGACAAAGGTCATCACTGGCTCACACCTTGACTGCCATCTGCCGATACACGTGAGGCAATTAAGGCACGGCATCGAACCTTTGGGGGTGCCACCCTCCGTAGTTGGTCGTTTACCTCTAGGGAAAGAGGGGTTGCGCGGTCAAAGCAACTTGTTTGTACTTGTTCTCACATGAAAAGACAGTCATTAAGGACCGCTATAATGGGAACGACATGAAGTTTTTTGTTTTAAATAAACCTTAAGTATGCAGAATCCATTCTGCCATGACGAAATTTGTTAATGTATTGATTTGTTGCCATAATCAAAATCTAATATACCTAAAATAACGCGACTTTACGTCAAAAACTTTATTTATTTACTTTATTTAAACACTTTCTTGAACAACACAATAGAAAAAATACATACAAAGGAAATTTAAAACTAATCAAGTAGTGTCGCAGAATATGTTACCGCCTTGAAGCGATTTCTTCCAGACAGCCTTAAGGTAAGAGACAAAATAGAGAGAGTTTAGGTAGGTGGTGCAAAAGAGATATATATATATGAAAGTAAAATACATCTATTTATTTTTATTTTATTTAAACACTATATTGCACCTTAAAAGTAATAGTACATTACAATAAACAACTAGATAGAGAAAGAAAGTACAACAGGCGGTCTTATCGCTTAATAGCGCTTTCTTCCAGACAACCTTGAGTTTATAAAGCTGTAAGTAGCGAAGAAGGAAGGTAGGCAATAACATAAACATACACACAAATAACTACATCCTAATACATATGCAATAATAGATATATATCAACATGTTAATATATATATATATAACATACATAAACTTACAAATATGTATATATAATGTGGTCAATACTTAATTCTTCTCCAAAATATAGTGTTTACATATATGAAATGAGAATTTATGAGAGAGAAAGATAATATATTGTAGCCAATCTTTTAAAAGCATTTAACGATGGTGCACATTGTATGTCAGAAGGTAGTGCAATCCATAATCACGTAGCTAAAGAATCAATACTGATGTATTGCATTCCTGTGTGGGGTGGTTCCGTTAAGTCAAAAGTCATACAGGTTGAAAGAACCATATAGGTTCCCTACAAGCGAACTATATTCAAATTGTCAGGTTCTTACGGTGAGGCAATTGTATATACAAAGGACAGTTTTGAAATTACATTAATCTATTTTATATTATAGTGTAAGTAAAAGAAGGAAAGATAAGCCAGCCAAAATTAATGCAAACAAAAATTTTTTTTCGCCGCCAGACAATATGTGACACTTTCGGCATTTATATACGATAAAATTAATAAAATACTTGATATATATCTCATGACACACTTTGAATTGAAAAAAACATTGGACTGAATTTTTTTTAAACTAATTATGAAGACAGAAAAGTTATTGCAACGACTAGCATAGAAATCAATTAAATAAGTATTAAACTAAGGTAAGTAGGATAATTCACACCCACATATAGACACACTCACAAGTACCCTCGCACGAAGTCACACACTCACATTCAAAGACACGCACACACACACATATATACACACGTACTCATTCACACAAACTCACATACTCAGGCATGCACCATTCCGTATACGAGAACACGTAACATCTTAGAATAATTAGACAAGTGTTGTTAAAATTAACCATTATAAGTTTAATTTTTCTTTGGCTACTTTTAATATGTAAATGATATGGTGGAGCGGGTCCTTCTGTCACGAGCATATGCATGCTTATTTGAAGGGCCCTACCATAGACACAGCATTGTAAAACCCAAAACAGCATTGTAAGTTCATTTCATTTTTTTTCTGCGGTAAAAGAATTTTCATAAAATTTAGCTTTATAAATCCAAGAAACACGCTATGTAATTCATAAAGAAAAACGTGATATGCGATTTGTTTTTTCGAGAAACGTGATTATTTATATATTACATTATTAATAACGAACAAATTAAAGATTAAAAAACAATAGTTTCGTCAAGATAAGTGTTTTTTCCGGCAATTCAAATTCAATGTACACAGTTACTACAATATAATATATCGAGTAGGCTAGTTGTATAATAATTATTGCATGAAAACCAATATCTACGCACATATTCTTTTTTCGTAGCATATGGTAAGTACAGAAGTAGAGTTGATTAAAATTCTGAGAGGAGATTGTTGTCAAAAACTCGTTTAATATATGACCGGAAATACCACGACTAATAATGTATGTTCTTATATTAATCAAACGAATGATGACTTCATTCATGTCTGATATTAAACTAAAAAAAAACTATGTGATTAAAAAGGTGTGCTATCAGAGGTATAAATAACGCTTTATATTTTTAATCATGTTCCAACAATACTACGGTCTTAGTCAAATTACATTCAATATTCGTACATTTAAAAAGGTCTTATTACTGAAAAGCAAATAGGCAAAACTTTTTACTTTTTTATTCTATATAAAAGAACTTTTAAACTGATTTTCTCTATTTTACCTTTACGCAAATTTTATAACAATTTTTTTAAGATAATGGGGTTGTTATAGTTATTTTTGTATCTGCACGAGATTACTATTTATAAATAAAGTTTTAATCATTGATATATAACAGAAATAAAGGTGGGCCATATATATTGCCCTGGGGTACACCTAGATTTTTAAAACTAATTGAGGCTTTATGATTGTGCGAATTTTTCTTTGCCATTTATTAATTCGTATATACGAGAACATTACAGCGCCGTATTATCAAATGCCATCGTTTTCGCGAAGGCTTTATCTCTATGTTAGTAGGCACAGTACGTGAGACCTTGGCGTGCTTCAAGGTCCCTGTAAGCACGCAGGATTAACCAGACGAGTTGAAGGTCACCGCTTATTCAAATTTAGCTATTGAAACACCGTCATCTTTGATTATATCTACACCTTGAATAGAACATTCGGAAGTATTTATGTACGATCATTCTTCATTGAATTTCATTCTTCGTTATGTGGTCTTAGCTAGTGTAATGTTGTGATAAGTTGCTTCGCTAACAGACGTCTCGAGTTCGCTTCTTCGCAGGACAAACTTAGGAAACTGTATTTTCTAATTTCAGTGGGTCTGAATTGGTGCGAATCAACGATAACTAGGTACTTCTAAAATCAAAATTCTAGGTAGTTACTTTCTAAATCATTTTGTGGTATGATGCTGCAAAACTAGTCAGATGTATCAACTCTTAACATCATCTGAGTTACAGTTAAAATAGTCTGTCTACAATGTTATTTCGTAAAACGTAAAAGAAATAAAATTTAAAAGGGGCATATTTACGAAATTTCTTAAGTTGTCTAGCTTTGGAATGAATTTGCATCAAGCAAAAATTTTAATGCAAATTTGTTATATGTTTCTTTTTATGCTAAATGTTCAAAATGTTTTCATCTATCTCTTATGCAAAATCTACAACTTTGAATGAAATATCTTTAAAGATGTCTTAAGACTCATTTATTTCTATATAAACTTTATATTCAATTTTGTGCATAGTTTTGTCAGGTCCTCTTTTATTATTCATAAAACTTATTTAAGTAAAAAAAAATAGGTTTAACATCTCCTCATCATTCTAAATAATAAATAGTATTCCAATCAAACAGAGATTACAGTGACTTAAAAGAAAAAACCTTGAACTGGCCCTCAGATGAACCAAGGAATGAGTATTGACACCTAATAAAGATCAACCATTACAGGACATTATTAATTCTTGCAACTCTTCTAATTATCTCATGTAGTCCAGGGTGTGATCAAATGTTACAAGAATAAGGCGAAAAATTTATACATAAAAATATGGTTTCCACTATCACAAAACCCCAATAAAATTATACAATCAAAAAAGACACACCATTCAAAAATACCAGTTGACATCCAAAGTTAATAACTTTTAGTGCAACATTCATAATGAACACTAGCCAAAGCCTAGTATGATGTGCAAGCGCACATTGATAAATGAGAAGATTATCATCTTTTTCAATTCCTATTCTCAGTTCACACCCTCCCAATATTAATTTATACAATAAAATGCTTTTTATTCAACCACTCAAGTATAAATAAATTCTTTTTACTAGTGCAGTTATTTGTTTTTAAAAGTTGTTACTATGGTGCTTTGCTAGATCTTCATAGAAGAACATAGCACCATGTTTTCTTACAATTATATGTACAGTTTAATATATAACACATAATCTTGTATACATATGAAAGAAGGACATACAATATTCCATTTTCTGGTTTCCTGGAATAGTAATATATAAAATATGTCCACATTCCAGGTTTGTCTTATGAAGTAAATGATCAACAGAATATGTGTATCCACATTCATCCAGTGTTAAGGCTACCCAATTACAAACTGTAAACACTAACTATAGCTAGACTATTCAAGCTATCACTTGTTAATACAATAGCCAATTGTACACTTCCAGACAGGTTTGATAATAATTCTTGACTACCAGCAATTACTATTTATGATATTAATATCATACTTTTATTTAAATTATTACAAAGAAATTAAATTATCATTCAATATTTCATGTTCCTTTAGATTCGTAATTTTTTTATTTAATTGTAACATTTCCGCCGGATAAAACCGCCTTTTTATAAATTTGTCTTGTAAACTACGTACTTTTGTCTCTTTTTAAGGTACCCGACAAAGAATATATCTATATCAGCTAAGTAAAATAACAAAGACTCACTTTCTACGCCTACTGGCACCGGCATTGTTTTCGGATGAAAAGTTGAAAGAATCACCAAAAATCCGATATTGCAAGTCGTCTTCTTCATTACTTTGAAATTGCATCGCTTAAACACTATTTACGAGGCGTAAGAAGAAATTAACCACCCTTATCATAACTTAACTGAGAACTTTTGTTAAGAAACATATTATTCTGAAGTCATTTTTTTTTCACTATGGAATATGAAGTAAAAAAATTTTCGCGCCAGAAAATAAGAATAGACAATCAAAATTTTTTTTGTTTATTCCCGAACGGCAAAAATTAATTAAATTACTGCCGTAACGCGTGCGGAGCCGGACAAGTCCTGACTGAACAAACGCGGCTGGCAAGAGCGGGGTGAGCGGTACGCACGGAAACCGGCATATTTATCCCACCCAGCTTGCCCCATAATTGTAATATTTTGTAGTCTGTACGCTTTCTGTAAAGATATATTAGGTGCACATACGAATTAAATTTAAAAAGTTATATTTTACAATTTAAGCAATATTTTTAATAAAAAATGTTCCTACGCCAAGAAGCATGAACTTTTAAGCTTATTAACTAGAAAGATACCTATTAACCTTTTACGTGAGCTTTCAATAAACGGCACTGTACATTGTTTTTGCAAATTATACTAAATTAATTATTATTTAAAAAAATAATATTGACACTTACTATATGTTTAACACCAAGTATTTTTATGAACGATTTAAAATTTGAACCAGATGATATTTGGAAATAGTGTGAACTAATATCAATCAAAAATGTTTTGTTTAATAATTTTATTAAATAATATAGGGAATCTTTCACTGAAATGATGTTTCTTATAATCAACCCTTTTAACTACAAATATTAATTAACTAAAATAACAGTAAGTGGGTATGATGATCTGAATATAAAAGTTAAATAAACCACAGTTTAAAAATTAATAGAAAATTGACGAATTTTCTATTAATTAATTAAAACAAATAAATATTTAATGTCTATACATAAATTCATGTTACAATCATAACTATGAAAAATGTGTAAAATATCCATCGACAATATTTATCGTAATAACTTTAATGGCCGGATGACTTATATATTTAGCTCTTATTTACTTATCATACTGAACCAGAGTTAACTTTGCTAGTTAAATTATATAATCTATGCATATAATATAGAATCCATTACATTATTTTTAGTAAATAAAAATTTAGTCATTTTATTGATTACTTACGGTTCTTCTTTGATTTCTGCAATAACGTAGTCATCTTTCACTTCGGAGAGTTTTGCTTGGAGAAGTTTCAGCCTTCCTATCTGATATTCCAACTTTGGTTTTTTGTTGTCGGTCTCTTCCATGCTGTAAAAAATCAAATGCAATTAAAATTTAAACCATTGCATTAATTTATTTGAATAATATGATTTTAATAAACTTGTATTATTATTTACATATTTTCTTGAACATATATAATAGTCAATTTTCATTTAATTTTGCGATTTTTTTCACTATTTAATTGACTTATTTTTGAAGTAGTTATATGGCCTGAATATCGGCCTGAAGTAACAACGGATATTTCGTTGCGTAAGAGAAGAAGCTTAAACTCCACCAGTTTTAGATGTGAGTTTTTGGTTTTTGCAGCGTCATAGGGGGAGAAAACGATTCCAGATTGAGAAATAAGAAAAACTGAAGTGCAGTTATTATTAAAAAAGTATCTCGGCTCTTACGTTTTTATAAGGACCATAAATTTAAGTTCCATATTTATTCGTTTGACGTTTTAAAATTACGTAAATTAAGTAATTTAAAAAAATAATTTTACCCTGTCATAAATGCTAATTATTGGTTAATAAAGTAAAGAATGATATATTATTTTTAGAGTATCTGACGAGAGATTTATAGCATCTACTAAGCTATTAACATTATATTAAAACTTTGTAATAAAATATATCTTTTATTTTAACATTTTCACCGGTCTGTTTATTTAAAAGCAAGGTCCAGTAAGTAGCAGCGCATTAACGTCCCACTGCTGGGCACAGGCATCCTCATCCATAGGAGAGAGGGTTTATAGGGCATAGATCCACCAGACGCTAACGCTGCTCTATTGCAGATTTTCAGGCCATATTTACAAGCAATAGTTATAAGGCGTCATTACTAGGCATAAGCCTCTTTCACTCATCTGAGAGGATTTTAGTAACTGAAAAACACCTCGGAATTGAAAAGGGGATTAGGTGGCTAAACATATCCAAAGATTACTATCAGGAATTATAGGTTTCCTAAAGAAAATATCTGAATATTATTTTTTTATAATCGAACGTGTTTAATCAATATATATAATTAACTATATAAAACTTTTAAGTGGGAATATAAATTACTTAACAACACAATTATAATGTCGTGCATATGACAACTACTTTGAATTAGATCTAAAAATCATTTTACATAATCTAATTTGTTAGTGTCGATATAGTTTCATATGATAGAATGGCCTTGTAGATTAAAATTTCAATCCACATCAAAATTCTGACAAACAATCTAGTCAAATTGTTCACCTAATGTCCGAGAATATTATATACTTACTGTGTACGATAATAGCATTTACTGATGTGAATCAATTAACTTATACATAACATCATCATTATATTATGCAGCAGAATTATGGAAAACAATCAAACCCTAAAGTAAGCCAATACGACATATTTTCGATTGATTTCAGCCTTGTCTTACGCTTTAGCGGTTCACTGTACAATATAACCTCAAATATGACTTTCTACGTCAATCGTCTTATTTTTGCAACTTAAAATAAATCCTCTATTTTATAAATACTTCAGCGATAATAATTTATTTCACTTAACGATTTGTTAAAATCATGGCCAACAATATACGTACTATATATAAAGGACGATTTCTAAAGAATCATCTTAAATAACACAGCACAGCAAATCCACAAAATAATTTTATTCGTCTTTAATCCAATGTGTATTGTGTCATTCATTTAATTTCAAGTATCTTTCAACATAATGTCCGTTAAATATTTGAAGATCGAATTCGAAGGAAAAACGTTGGTCAACGGTAACCCCTAAAAACGATATTTTACACAATAATATTATTTGGCGGTTTCTTAGTACACTTCTATTTCCAAATTTTAAACCTTATAGATGAAGACATTCTATTCCGACAAAATTAACACGGGTACTCATAAAAGATGCTCTATTAAAGACGGTTTGGTTAAAAAATGACGACATTATCGATTAGTACATTTGTACACATACCTTGACTGTGCATTACTCTCCATATACGAATCTTACAAGAGTAACTGTTTATGATATTAGTATATCATAATGACAATACTATGTAGAAATGATTTGGTTAATGACATTTAAAAAATTGCACAATAAATAAGTAAAATATATAAATTCTCATAAGTAAAATAACCACAATTCGTTAATATTCGTTACAATCAAAATAGGAATTTTGCTGTCCTTGTCATGCTGTGCTAAATGGAATCATGTTTAAAAGAGATGGCGATAACTACTGTAAATTTACTTATCAATATGGCAGATACGTCAACCGCCATCTTTGAAGGAAATGCATTTAGTTTTTGTCTCTGACCTATTTAGAAGTACAGATTTAAATAATTGATATAACCAAATAGTTTTGTTGAATATTATATCTAATGTATATCAATACATGAAAGTAATATTGAAGTGAAAACTTCTCTGCCATCGTTTTAATTTGAAAATCGATAAAACGAAAAAGCGAGAGTAAAAAGAGACTGACACAAAAATTCGTAAGAACTGACGTGGGAGAAATTGTGTCCACACAGGAATAGTAGGGGTTAATAATAAATTATTACTAAAACCTACAATTGTCCTTTTCCTGAAATTTTACATTCGACTCATTATCTTAAAGACAAAAATTTTGAAGATTTCATTTGTATCACGTGTGAAATGCACGCAAGATTTTTTATTTTTCAGTTAATTTTTTTTGTTAACAAGACTACTATCCTACTGATAAGATAGCATACGGAGTTTAATAGAAAAAAGTTGGGCTATTTTATGTAAACGACCTTTTTTATGGCATGGTGTATTATAGTCCTTACTTAGCGTAACAAATTTTTTGATTCTATACTTCTATATTTAATATCTTCTATAATTACGGATGAAGTTAATAGATATTTAGCCACAACAACAAATTGTACCCCTAATTTTGACATTATTAATTGAAAATTGACATATTAAAGATTTAATTAATGCTATAGATTAGAAAAGGCCTATGATCGAGTGGTGAGGAATGAGCTGGTCAACGTTATCTACGTATGGGATCGTAGTCTCTCTATGAGGGTTTTAGTACTTGTGTCAGAATAAACGGGGCGTACACGGAGTGGTTTCCGGTCGAAAGAAGTGTTCTACAGGGATGTGTTGCGTCACCATGGCTGTTCCACCTATTCATGGATAACTGTTTGACAAATCTAAAAGAAAGAATGTAAGTAATATAGTAAATGGTGCCCTGCGTGCCTTTATGAATAGCCAGACGGTGTCTCAAAGGGCCAGACTGGCCGTGCATACAGGAGTGTAGGTGCCAACACTGATGTATGTTAGGAAAAATTAGGTATGGCAGAAGAATCACATAAGTAAAATAAATGCGGCAGAGATGAGAGCGTTGAGAAGTATGAGTGGATTGAAACTGAGTGACAAAGTAAGAAATGGAATGAAAGGAGACTGAAAAAAAGGATTTACGAGTCAAGAGTGAATGGGAAAGTTGGAAGGGGAAGGCCAAGGCGAACGTTCGTCGACCAAATCCAGGACATTTTAAAAAAGGGCCAGGTCAAGAGAACTTTACACCGACAAACTTACATGAAAGGTTTAGTGAGAATGAAAGAAGCGAAAAAGATATGCAAGGATCGTGGCAAGTGGAAGGACGTGGTTTCTGCCTGTCCCTATGGGAACGAGGCGTGATGCTATGTATGTATAAATGCTATAGCAGCAAGAGATATTACAGAATAAATATAAGAAATAAAAAATTAAATAACGGAAGAATTAGAAATGTACTGCTTTTACGTATAGACCGTCGTTTTTTATTGTACAGTGCGATTAACTAAAAGTAGTTGCATGTATTATAACTGTACGTCTGACAAAAAAAAATTTAGTCTCGTTAGTGCAATCATGGATTCGGTGTTAAAAGATTTTGTCTGTCATATAATATATAATTTTTTTGCTGGTAAAAGTTCTATCCAAATGAGTCAGGTTTAATATCAAATGTTTAAATTAGATCTGCCCCAAATCAATCTCAATTTTGCTAAAGACTAATTATGAATTGAAGTTGATCCAGCAAGAAGTTATACACATCCTTATAAATTAATCCAATACCAATATGTTCAAGAAAAATAAATGGTTGGTCTGTATAGGTCTAGAACCCAGAGCTGTAAAATAATGTTATGTTTTCGTTTACGATTAAAAAATCTAATGTGCAAACTCCATAGAGCAGAGATGTTATGCCAAATTTTATATCTAATAATAAAATGAAAACCCGCCAAAATAGTTTTTGTAATTTAGAAATTAATTAGTTAGTTTAATATACACCAGGTTTTACTAAATAAAACCGTAGATCATGAAGTTTCGTGGTGTAATGATTGATGCAGGTCCCATGAGGGAATTTACAAGTAAACTTGAAACTTATTTAATTATGTTAAAATAAAACATTTTAATTAACTTTCCTTGCTTAACGAAACTTAATAAACTTTAAACAAATTATGGTATAGATACGGCTGCGCTCTTCTTTATCTAAATAAAATAAAAATATTTTATGTATATAAGGCAATGAGCAGCCCATTAGCGTCCCGTTGCTGGGCTCTGGCCTATCAGGCTACAGGATTTATAGAGTATAGTTAGACAGACTGCAGATATTCCACAATTATTTCAAAGATATGCAGGTTTCCTCACGATGTTTTTCAACACCAAAAGCGCAAAAATTGATTTTAAACAATATATAGGTTTTCCTAAGATTCAAACCAGTGTCTACAATAATCTACTTCTTTACCTATTGGGCCATTACAATTCAAAGTACACTTTCATCAAAATATTGTGGAGCCTATTTTGAGTAGACAGCTAATTTAATATAAGCCTTATACAAGTTATAGTAATACTGTCCGTATGAAAATCTTATTAATTGTGTGTGTCATCTCTTTTAATGGCAATTCTCATCATAGTGTCACAGAATATATTTAATGTTTGTAAAAATATCTAAAATTGAAAATCAATTTAAGAAACAAGAATATCTGGTGACATCTTTTTTTAACATAAGATTAAGAGATATGGAAAGAGCACTTAAACATGTAAAGTGCATTATACAATTGAAAAATATTTAAATAGGTAATAGAAATGCTTGGATTTTGTTCTGGTTACATATGTAGATTGAATCATTTTTTATGTAGTGTTATTATTGTCAAAGCTAAAGAATGTACAGAATTTTTTACTGGTTTCTTCTCTGTAGAATTAACCTTCCAAACTAATGGTAGATTAATTATCAACTGACAAACTTAGCAATTTAAAAGTGTTAGGCTTGCATAAACCAAGAATATTTTAATTTTTTATAACTTTTTTTTATAGATATTGTCACAATAATATCAAAGTTATCAAAGGAATGTGTATTAAGACTATCTGATGAAAAGTTATACTTCATAGTTAGTGAGGATAACAGCGGACCAACTCCACCTGTCCTTTGGTGTGAAATCCCCCAAGCTATGTTTTTTAGTGAATATCAAATGATTGGCATTGATGATGAGCATAAGGATATTTATTTAGGTGTCATATCTGGTGAGTTTTTTTTATACAATTCAACTGATACCCTGGCCTCATACATCACTGTTTTTGATAATAACACCTGATTTATTAATCTGAATCATTGTTTTTATAAGAATATGGAGTAATATTATGATTAAAAACTGTAATGGTAAAGTTAGTACAGTAATAAATAATTTCTCTGTACATGTAACTTTAATTCACTGAAAAAATTGATACTGATTGATTTATCAATTATGTTATTCAAGGAATCTTCTAATGATACAACAGAACCACTCTTAATAACTTAGTAATTGATAAATGAGTATAGAATTTTATTTTTTAATCATACAAGTGTTTTTAATGTTAAAAAATGATTCATTCCCTTAAAAAAAATTTAACTATAGTGTATAAATTGCTCATTTATGAATCCAGAAATTGCATATTTTGGTAAAAAATATGATTCATGTATCATATGTAAATCATATTTTTTATGTTGCCCTGTTCTGGTTTTTCAGTTGAAAAACTTATAATTTTGTAATTTTAAAAATGATACCATTATTTGGATGTAAAATCAGCAAATAAGAAATTTTGCTAAAATATTGTAAGTGCTGTTAGATAACTAATAAGAGAGAGGGAGAGAGAATACACTTTATTGTATTCCACGAACCGTATATGATGATGAAGAGATGTATGAAATACATAAATTAACTTGACATAGCATATATAATAGGTGGTCTTATCCATATATAGCAATTTCTGTGAGGCAACCTTAGGGTTAAGGAGATTTTGTTACAAAATAGTCTCAGTGGTGTCTAAAAATGTATTATAACTACATATGTAATATAAAACCTATTAAGATACATATAAATACATACATATATAAACAGATAATAAGTATTATTAAATTCCTTTTAGCTTACATATATACACCTTAATTGTTTTTTATTGTTAATAAAATATTTTTTTATTTATTAAATAAAGTGATTGTGGTAGATGGCTTTGGAATTGAGTTTATATTACTGGTTTTTCCATAATGTATCAAGTGAAAACTTATTTGAACGATTAGTGTACTAGGAAATACAATATTTGCAGTTTCATCCATGGTAAATATGTATTCTTACTGGTTGTACATGTCTACCTATATTATTATTTCAAAGACTAATTAATCACAGTTTATATAAGTTCAGTAGTCATTTATTATTTGTAATAATAACAACAATCCGCTGATAATTAAAGGTATCACATTTTTAACATAAATATGTAATACCTATGAATTACTTAAGAATGTTGTGGTATAAAAGAAGATGTAGTGACTAAAATTGAGATAGGTATGCTGAGATGGTTTGAGCATGTAAGAAAAATGAAAGGAGACTGACAAAAAGGATTTATAAATCAAGAGTGAATGGGAAAGTTGGAAGGGGAAGACCAAGGTGAACATTCTTGAACCAAATCCAGGACATTTTAAATAAGGGCCTGGTCAAGAGTACTCTAAACCGACGAACTTGTATGATAGGTTTAATGAGAATTTAAGAAGCGAAGGACATATCCAAGGAACATGGCAAGTGGAAGGATGTTGTCTCTGCCTACCCCTATGGGAATGTGGCGTGATGCTATGTATGTATGTAAGCATATATTATGGAAGTATTTTATACATCTGTTATTATTATTTATGTTATATAATATTATGTTGGTTGTGCTTTATCATTCCTGTACCTTCTGTACCTATAGTTTTAATAAATACTTTAAATTTCTAGCGAACTTGGCAAAATCTCTAGTGACACTGAAGTCAGCCAAAGCATTGAAAATAAAATTGACTAAAAAGCAATGTCCATGTCTAAGCTTGGAAATTGAAATGGTTAGTATATATATGTTATTACCACTTAGAAACATAACATCTTAATACATGTTGATCGTGTTGGTCCTATTTTATTATTTTCTAAACTATGATACACAGTCATTGCCAATATTAGTTTATATTCTTTCTATACATTAATGTTAACTAAATACTTTTTCATTTATCTGTTTTCAAGTTCAAATACTTTTTTTGATGATACATGATGTTGATACTGCTTGCTCATTGGTGCCCACTTAGGCAGTGGATGCACTTCAACCCTTGCAGATCGTGTATGTATGCATCCCATCATTAAATCTCCCCTACATACCCTCAAATGCCCTTTCTAGTAATTTGACGGTAGTTAGTAGGTGCCCAATAGTTTCTTCTTCAAAATCAAAATATTATTTATTCAAGTAGGCTCGAAAAGCACTTGTGAATCGTCAGTAGTCTGTCCGTTGGTAATACATTTACCGCCGATTCGGAAAGTTGATTCCGCTGAGAAAAACCGGCAAGAAACTCAATGGTTACTCCTTTAAAAGTTTTTGTACGTTACAATGTGTTTAGCTTTCGTGTGCAACTGGAATCAAGTCCAAACATCTTTGTCGCTTAAATAATCTGTAATAATACATTTTTAACATATTTCTTAAAACTATGTGGAGGCAAACCCAGAAATGATTGGGGTATCTTATTAAAAACGCGCATGCTCAACCCGGCAAATGATTTCTGAACCAGACTCTCTAAAAGGTGGCATTACAAATTTATTATTATTTCTTATTAACATTGTTAATTATTATTTATTGTTAACATTGTGTGTTTCACTCGTTTTGCTGAGTAAATGAATAATATTACGGATATACAAAATGTTATTCAATAAATATTGGGACGATACTGTGAGAATTGATGTTTTTTCGAATTTATCTCTTAAGGAAACGCAAGATCCCAATTAATATATGGCACGTATTGCTCTTTTTTGTAATACAGGTAAAGATAGTTTCAATGTCCGCCGCTTTACCCCATAATATAGTACCTATGCCGTAAGACTTAATGCTATGTAAATAAGCCTTACTTTCCTAACAGCAAATGCAACTGAACTGAGTTCGCTTGCCAGGCTTAATATGGGCACCCTATTGAAGCCCAGACTCTAAGGTTATTCCTAAGAAGACTGTAGACTTAATTTTCTTTTATGGACAATCATCTATTTAGATATTTTTACAGACTTCTTTTGCATTTGGCAAAGCGAATTCTACGCACTTAGTCTTTGCCGAGTTTAATATTAAATTATTAACAGATAACCAACGTGAGACATGTGACGGGGTACTATTTACATCGTCATGATTTTATACATTTCTGTATACTTTAAACAACAAGAAACTTCTACTTCCTCATTGCAAGACCTGCAAGTATGGTCTTCCGCAATGCCTATGACTTTTAACTTACCTTTTGTTTTATTTGGTCCATTGCGATTGCCACTGGTATACCTTACTGGCCTTTTACTTGATGTTTCGAACATTTCCGAAGACTCTGGTTTTACTGCATCCAAGTATATTTTAGAATGCCTTACACCCCCAGAGCTGTTCCATTTCGATTTTGTGGGCGTATTGTGATAGTGCGACATTTAAACGCACGGTACTATTGCAATGCAGGGTTCAGGACTTATGAAACCTTCGCTATATCCAGCTAGAGCTAGCTCATCCGCTTGCTCGTTGCCATTTATACCATCATAGCCCTATGCCCATGCAAGCCTTACCATATTGTTTTGTACAAGACAGTTAAGGATTCTTACGCATTCTAGTACTAGGCCAGATTTGATTTCGTTTGTGTCAAGTGTTTTTAATGCCGCCTGGCTTTTGCCGAGGATTATTATTATTTTTTACTTTTTTTTTACCAACGACTTTGCGGTTAAGCATCTCTTTAACACAAGCATGGTCATCTTCTGCTGCTATGGTAGCTTCTGCTGAGCCCTTTAGTATGAATGCCTGAAGCGATTCGTGATTGAAATAAGTTAACTTTACTGGGTTATTTTTTGAAGTGAAACTTCTTTAGGCGAATGAGGGAAAAATTTCTAATTCGTTTGAAGGTTAGGTAGTTTTAATATTTACAAATAACATGGGGCATTTTAATTTGCCATTCGTTATTTATAGTTTAATCATACTAATTCTTATAAAATAAAAATATTTAATTCTACATTTTTAATAAAAATCAAATTTAGTTAATAATTTCTAATATTGTCAAAAAACACGTGGCATTTTTTATTTACATTTCGTCATTTCAGATGTCAATCAATTATTTGTATTAATTTTCGATACTTTTAATGACAACTAAATACCTAACATATTTTCCTTTTTTCCTCCCTCTAAGTCTCGGAAATTTAAAGTTTTAAACAAGTCTTAAAAATCGGTTTGCCAAAGAAGTTTCACTTCTGACGTATATTTTGTACGCACGCACTTTTAAGTATTTAAATGTATAGATGTAATGTTATGTCATATATTAAAATCAAAAATAGAAGTAGTTTCTGAAGTTTATTTATGTTTTCAGCCATCATCAACATCGCAGCAAACTCGGCAAGTGACACACGATATCCCTGTAGTAGTTGTGCCCAGGAAAATGTGGAGTGATTTCCAGGAACCTCAAGTACAAACACCTGATGTAAGACTCCATATATATAAAACGCAAAACTATATCTAACATGTTTGACAGATTTAAAAGAAAGTATGTATGGGTTAAGAATGAATGAATTACTCATCAAATGTTTACTCTACGCTGATGATCAAGTAATACTTGCGTCATCCGCTAATGAGTTACAGGTGATTGTAAATATTATGAATAAAGCTTTGAAAGAGAAAGGAATGAAAGTGAATGAAAACAAAACGAAAGTCATTGTTTTTGACAGAGATGAGTCTATGATGAATGGCAATATTTTCAAAGATCTAAATTTACAAAAGATGGAAGATGTGAAACTGATATTGAAAGGAGAGTGAATGTAGGAATATGGTCTTCATGAATCGCCAGGTAGTGTTTCAAACAGCTAGACTGGCTTAGGGGACTTCTTAGCTATGTAAATAACAAACACTGTCTAATGGCTTCCCATCCCATTTTCTCCCGCATTAAATCTTATAAATTTATGTGTCTCTCTTATTTGTTTCATCAGCTTTCAAATCACAATGATGCTGAAGGAGTTTTCACTTCAAAAACAGGTGAGCGAGGTCTTTGCACGGCTCCATTTAAATATAACATTTTCAGATCTCCATAGAGCTACCTAGTCTTAAACAGCTGCGGACTACAATAGACAGGATGAGGAGTATGGCTCAGGAGGTTGTCATTAGAGCTTCAGCTGAAGGGAGACTCGTTCTACAAATAAAAACTGATATGGCGAAAGTTTCCACTAGGTTTAAGGATTTAAGGGTTGAAGCATTCGAAGGTAAAAGTAATTTTTCACACTCTATATTTATCTTATTCAAAATTTCAAACCTTAATAAAATACTCTTTTATTCATTCATATTTCAAATATATTTGTCAAAACTCGTAGTAGTCATTGTTTTTTTAAGGGAAACTTTTCCATCACCTCAATTTTTTTTGTCCATCTATCGCATTTTGTATTAAAGAGAATGTTTATCCACGGAGTAGCCAAGGCTAATATGGCGGAGTATAAAACCACTCAGTTTTTTCTCTTTTTATTGCTAGTAAAGCGAATACCAGCGCCGATATTAAATCATTGATTAAATTCATTTTGCAAAAAAATATACAGCGCAATCTATTGAAAACTAATACGAAAGATCTAAAAATGTCTATGTAATGAATTTAAAAAATCCGTGCTAGATGACGTAGGTACTGATTTTATTTATTTTTTGCATTACTTGTTGCAGTATTAAAAATAAAAGGCATTTATATGTAAGCCCCTGCTTTACTAACAACTGCTGCATGATGCTAGATTTTTTGGTCAACTAATTCTTATTAGTTGCTAAGAAATTCCGGCACGAACGAAAGCATGCAATAATTTGCCAATCAGCCGAAAAAAATTCGCTAAGCAACGAGTAAGCGTCTTATAGCGCCTGCTCACTTTATTTCTATTTCTTTCCTATACTTATTTCATTCTAACAACTATTTCTATTCTAATAAAAATCCAATTTAATTCCTTATAAACATTAATAAAATTAACGAAACTATCCTTTACGGAATGATCTATCTTATTTAACATTATTTTCTTCTTTTTATTGCACTTTACTGTTATCTCATAAATATATTTTCAGGTCCAATAGATCATTCAGATTCTGAAACTGAAAGCCAAATTAACGAAGACATTTCCAGGGTGTGCTACTGCAGAGTTGATGCGAAAAAGTTCTCCATGTTCCTCAGTGCTGACCAGATATCACATAACAGAACAATTTGTAGTATTGTGCATAAAAAGCTAGTAAAATTGTGTTTACATACTCAAGAGAATGTGAAGTTACAGTGCTTTATTATGGGAATTGTGTATTAATTACTATAGATATTTTGTAAAAGAAATCCGTTTTCATGTTCTTTGAAACCAGAATGTATATCGCAAGAGAGAGAGAGATTGATTGATTATATCGCAAGGGCCGGCTTAACCCAGGGTGTAAAAGGTGAGTGGAGGCCACAAATTATTTTCCAAATAAAATTACCAATTTTTTACTTTAGATTTTAATTAAACCCTTTCTCATTTTGTATTATCGAAAGCGTAAATCTTTTAAAAATATTGTTATTAATAACGAAATCTCAAATATTTGGTACGCAACATATACATTTCTATAACTGGTATGTTTTGTTTAGTCTGCTAGTAACATGGTAGCGTCTCTCACTCTAATAAATGCGGCAACGTCGTAAGAGCGAGACAAATATACGACAGTTTTCGCTTTCGCCGAATGTAAGGCCGCGTATGTCGCCTAATGGAAGCGTAATGGTATGCACTTGATGTTCTGATGGCATTATTTAGGATTCAAATATAAATGACGGGTCTTTTGGTTCCCCTCTTTCGAAGCACGTGTAATATTTTGATACATAAGGATGAAAAGGTTAACGAACCTTTCCCTACCATTGTAAATATTATAAGGAATAATACAGGGTACTTTTTATTTAGATGATACAGCAAGAACTAAGAAACAAATATATCAATTTAATTTACTAACTACAATATATTAATTCTGAACAATATATTAAGGTGCTCAAACTTGAAAAGTGATAAGAGGGGGGGGGGGGGGGGGGGGGNAGGTAAGTGATAAGGGGGGTTCTCATCCTGTTAGGTAATGGGACAGTTGCATTATCAGTTTTGCAAATTATATTTTATTTTTGAAAATATTATGCAGAAATTAATTAGCTTAACATGCTCTATGCTGAGAATATCTTAACAGAAAACTAGAATTAACATTGACCCTGACCTGGCTGGCTCATGTCTGTACACGCTGACTACTAGACCAATCAGGCAGGTATTAAAAAAATCTTATAATTGGAAATAATATTTAATGGTATTGAAATTTGTTTATTTCTATGTTAGTGCAAATTTGCATTTGCATGACATTATGAACACTTCCTGATTTCTTTATTTAAGATTGGAGGAGTCATCTTAGATTAATAGTATTTTATAACTGAGGCTGCAAAGCTATGTATTATTCAGAAATAAAATACAATTTAACAAAAACGATGTTTCTTGAATATTTCTCGTATTCCACTTGACAGGCGAATGCTTAAATTGTTTGTATCTTTAAAAAACTGTCTGGAAAAATTCTAAGATACAATGGATGACTTTTAATATTGGTTTAAACTATTCCTGTGTGCCTATTGATAGAATAGAATGTAATCTAAGATAATCACCTGATATTTTACATAAATATATTAACATGGACAGCAACATTATGAATCTTATGGCTAAAATCAGTATTAATTTTTTTAAGATAAAAAATCAATCATTAGTGAATTAATATTAATTATTATTGTGTTACTAATTATAAGTGAGTTGAAATGATCTCTCGTTGTCCCTTCTCAGTGTGTCGTGAGTGGACTTTAGATGATCCAGTTTCGTTGAAATCTGAGCTATTGAGTTGTCTATCCACTGCATAGATGACATGTGAGCGTTTAATATGCGACCGATTTGAACAATCTGTAATAAACAAAAAAATTGCTATATCTAAAATGGAAAATTACTTTTGTAGAACTTAAGATAACTACATAGTATATAATCATATCATATCTTTAATTTGATATAGAAAACATATATATAAAAATCAATTGCTTGTTTGTTAGTTATCAATTAAACTTGAGATTGACTTGACTGATTTGGTTAATTTTGGTTTTGATTATTTGTGGAAGTACAAAGGTGTAAGAGGTATGTCAATATGAAAAAGCTTAGAATATATTAAATACAACAATTTTGCTTCCCCTTAGAAACTATGCCTACTTGTCAAACATTTGATGTTCATCCAGTTGTTTAGAAATTAATTAACTTTGAAGGTCGTTCAGAAATGTAATTGTAGTTAAAAGAATACTCTTTTTTCATTTGTTTTTGGCTTTTAAAATCAACAACCACAATTTCTAAACGTAACTAGAGCTGTATTGGAAAATAAATTGTGGTTTTTACTTTTATTTCAAAGATTTTTTTTCATAATTACTCAACTTTTAAACTCTCTCTGGACTTCCACAAATAATCCAAAACCAAAATCAACCAAATCAGTCCAGTAGCTCAAGTTGTAAAGAGACTAACGAATAGCAATTGATTTTTATATATTGGAAGTTAGACAATAATTTGCTTGTAATATTTGAGTAATTATATTTGCATACACACCGGATCATTACTGTCTTGACTTCTATTTGTTTCATTCAAATGTTCAATGACTTCTTTAAGATCTTCAGACATCTGGCGAAGTTGAGTGTCTAACGTTTCCGCTAAAGTATACCTGGAAAATATACAATGTTTTTTAAGATAACAAATTTCTTTAAACCAGACCAAAACAGCGCTTTATTTTATTGGTATTGAACTGTCACGTTCGGTTAGATAACTCTTATTCGAGTACAGTCAAATCTTATCAACTAAAAGAATGGGATATAGCTATGACTCACTGGTATATTTTAATCCATTATTTACAAAACTTACTGACAACACATTATTATTGTCAATAAAATTCTATCTCAGATCGTATCATCACTGACAATAGAGGTGATTGTGAAGCTAGCCTATCAGTAAAAATAAAATCTAGTTATATTAAAATACTTTTATATTAACACATTCAAGTTCATTAAAATATTAATTCATTAATTGAATTTATTTTGCGAAAAATGGTTTATGTACCATTGGTAGTAGGTGGTGGATAGCCTTGTTGTGATGTTAAATGCATCTGTTACCAACGAGTATTTTGGTAATAGCGTTTAAAGACAGTCACATTTTCTGGAGAAACTGGTTGTCATAATAAGGGTTGAAGGAAAAAGCCAAAACCAAACACAATGGTCCGAAGAAATAAAGAGTATAACGAGACGCGTGCATCCAACAGGTCTAAAATAATTTGAAGATAGAGAGAAATCTACGCATTTCATCCATGCAGCCACTAAGGAAAGTCAGAGCAGGCACGGCTCCAGCAATGGAGTGAATGAAAATGATGATGATGACCATCTATTGAAAGGTTGTGTAAATGTTTAAACGTTTCTCTTTATTAACTTTCGTGCTTGATGACTTCGAAATTATTATAGAAGTGATCCTTCTTTAGGCGTATGAGAGTAAACGACAAGTGACGTACGTCACGTGTCGTTTTTTATGCTAACTCTTTTGAAGATTAGGTAGTTTTGATGTGTACAAATGACATGTGGCATTTTAATTTGCTACTCGTCATTTAATATATTATTTTTCATAAAATATAAAATAAAATTATTTCATAAATTCTCTTTTCTAAATTTAAATTCAAAAACAAATTTTAATTAGTAATTTGTAATTTTGACAAAAAATGTGTGGCATTTTTATTTACAATTTATTATTTGAGATTTCAATAAATTACTTGTTTAATACCATTTTCGACATTATGACTAACAATTAAATTCCTAACATATAGTCTTTTTTCCCTCCCTTTAAGTCACGGAAATTTAATTTAAAAATCATTTTGCCAAAGAAGTTTCACTTCTGACAAGTGTACTTTGTATGCACGCACTTTTATTTTTATATTAATTGATTTGAGATGGAACTTACATGTGTTCTCTCTCAGGGTCTCGCATCCTTTCTCCAGCATCTTCTTGAAGTTGTTTTTCTAATGGTGCCAAAAGCGCTTCTAGTTCTTTTTGCTGAGCCAATACAAAATCTAGTTCGTGTTCAAGACCTGTTTGTTCATTCTTAACAGTTTCCACTGCATCATTCAGTTCTAATATCTGGAAAAAACATTTTTCCGATCACAAAAAAGCCATATATAGAACTTAACTGTAGTAAATAAGTAAGTATACCTTACCTTCTCTCCATTGGCAACAAGTAATCTGTCCCAGGCATTAATTTGTGTGGCTTGATTGATGAAGGTCCTCTCCTGCTCCTCTAGTTCCAGGGTCCATTTGTTGATGTTCTCTTCCAATTGAGCGAAAGTTATGGATGATATCGCTGCTGGTGGTACTGCTGCTGTCGTACTAAAAAAGGTTACAGACTATTAACCCCACTCTTCTCCCTCGCAGGAGTTTTTTAGATCATAGGCCGACCACTGTGCTCCAATAAGGGTAAGCAGGCTATACATTTGTTAGAGTTGCTCTAGAGATATGCAGGTTTTCTCATAATGTTTTTTTTCAAAGAAATATTCATAAACATAACTAAAAAAATGTTTTTTATTTTTTTTCATATTTACATTTACATATTTGTACATTTAAAATTCCTTTGGATATATATATAATGCGTGTGAGTGTGTGTATATATTTATAAATAGCTTGTATATATGTAGCTCTATCCTCAGCATAGTGACATATCTAACTTTTTTACTTATTGGAGTTCCTTGAAGAGATCTCTCTAAAAGGATAAGGTATCCTATGTAAAGAAATTTGAATTTCTTCTTATTGGGACTTATATTATTTATTGATTTATTTATTCTTATAGCACACATGCATACAGTGGATAAACGTGTACAAAGGCGATCTTCATAAACTTACACTCACGCGCAATCTCTCTGGCGGTATAATAAACAAATGTAAAATCCTTAATTGGTCTTAAGTAAATTTAATTACATAATATGTTCGTATTAAAAGGACTAAATAAATTAAAAATAAATATATGAAATCACTTGGAGCAATCTCCTCCAAACAACTATGGAGAGAGTAGCCCATGAAAGTCCTGGGTATGTACATAGATATATAAATTCAAACAATTATATAAACTACATATATATATATATATATATATATATATATATGTCGGAGAATAAGAGAGAACCGAGAAGCATAAAGCACAGGGGCGTAGGGTTCTCCGCCGACATCGTTATTAAATGTGACATATATAATTTAATAGTTATACATGCACATCTAAATGTACAAACATAATTATATTACTACTTTTTTGGTGCATAAACAAAAGTTATACAAAGAGATCTCTGTGATGCCTACTCAGTATTAGAGCCTGTGACTTATCATACATTCATGTGTCTATCCATTGGTCCATCACAGCTTAAACTCTTAAGTGCACACAATTTTAATTGGAAAATATACTGTGTAATAGTTTGTTTGTTTGTATACTTTATTGCACATCAATAAATAACAATTTAATATATTAACTTACTAAAAATAAATGTACAAAAGACGGTCTTATCGCTAAATAGCGATTTCTTTCAGACAACCTTTGGGTTTAAAAAGCAGTGAGTATCGAAACTGATGGGCAATGGCATAAACATACATATTAATATTTACATATGAATACACATATAACATGAAAATATAAGAATATATATAGCTTATATAATAATAAACTTACATATATTTAAAATATATTAATAAATTATACATAAAATAATACATAAATCGTCTAAACTTTAGCCTTTAAAAGAAAATTTTCATTTAGCATCTTTTTAAATGCCAGCAATGAATTTGCTTCTTGGATTTTGCGTGGTAGTGCATTCCAAAATTTGCCGCCTGTACAGTAAAGGAATGCTCATAAAATGTGGTTTTATGGATCGGGATTTTTAATGTCAGATTCTCCGATGAGCGTAAAATCTTCGAATGCACGCCAAGGAATTCAAATCTTTCCTTTAGTGGGGTATTAGTATGAAATAGGACATAGTACAGAATAGAAAGTATATGCATATTCCGGCGATGTCGTATAGGGAGCCACTTGAGCTTTTGACGGAAAGAAGATATATGGTCATAGTACATACTTCTACAAACTTTGTCAATTACATTTTTGAAATTTAGAAATTAATTCCTCAATACAAGTTTTCTTAGTCTGTCTTTAGAATATAAAAGAAAATATTTCACAAATTCAACATTTGTGTAACTAGAAACAAATGTATATGTGTTTATATTTATACATTTCTTTGTTCTTTGTGTAATGTATTATGTTAATGTGTGTTACTATTAATAAAATATATAAAAAAATAAATTTCTAAGGCTAAAAAAATAGAACATAAACCATTTAGGTTTTCACTTAGAAACATGATGTACACAGAGTAATAAAATACAGAGTAACACAGCCTAGAATAACAACTATGCACAAAACAAAAGGATTAAACTAAGTTAAAACATTGTAACTTAAAAAATTAAATGCTATTCATTAAAATGGCTTTTTTAGTTCAAATAAATATGTAAATTGATATTTATATTAATGTAGAATGTTCTTACAATAAAATAAATAGAAAAAAATCGTCATAGACTGTAGATTAGGTATTCTTCTTCTTCTTAATTGGCTTTCAAGTGTAACAAGGCACACACAATTTCGCCAGCGTCACGTTAATTGGAGAAGGCACGTAGAAGATTGTACGGTTTCTGTGATTATAAACCAAATTTTGATAACCTACAAATAGTTGAAAACTTAGTCATTTACCACCACCATAAAAAAAAAATATATATACAATATTTTAAGGATTATGGACGACGATAAACACTTTTCACAAGACATTCACAACTTAATATTATTACATTGAATAAATTTACAAAGATATCTACAATAAGGACTACATACAAGGGTTAACAAATACTCAACAATTAAAGGAACAGTGGAAGGTATAATGTCATATATGGGATGGGTAATTTTGGGACAGTTGAACCTTATATGGAAAACAGTGCCTTCGTCCAGGCCACATTCACAAATTGAATTGTCCCTGATCCGGAGTTTCGCTAGGTGAATAGGGGAAAACAAGTGACCAAGACGCATTCGTGAAATAGTAGATGTTACAGAGCGATTTTCATATCTATGAAGAAAAAACCAGGGTCGCCTTGGAATATTTGGCTGGATGGTGACATAATGTTTGCCTTTAACCAATTTTGATGGACTCCAGTATGAGTTCCAAGACTCTTCCATGTAAGACTTGGAAAGTGAACTTATGTCATGTGAAAAATGTGGAAAGTGTTCAAGCGTTCCATCTTGAACTGCTGCTTTAGCGCATGAGTCAACTGTCTCATTTCCAAAGATACCGGAGTGGCTGGGAACCCAAACAAGCAAAACAGATAAATTCCGCTGAAAGCATGAGAACAAAGCCTCTTTGATTCTATAAATAATGGGGAATCTTGATTTACTACGAAAGGGGTTTTCTTTAATGGACAATAAACAGCCTAATGAGTCAGTCAAAATGACAGTTTGTAGGATATTATGGGAATAGGCATACAGGATTGCTTCTAGCAAAGCAATGGCTTCTCCTGTAAACACAGAGGACTCTGGAGGGCACTAGAATTTTAAAACTATTCTGTACCTGGGAACCCAGCAGGCTGCACCAACACAGTTAACAGGAGATAGCTTTGATGCATCTGTGTATATAAGGAGGGAGTCTGCCCAATTTTGATGAATTAATTTCTGTAATTTAATATTATTATCCGGGGCTCCTTTACTGAGACCCAGATCTGTGATAATAGGAGGGTTGTAAATAAGGGCTTTGTAGGAAGTGCAATAGAGGGGATTCATGGAGAGAGATATTAAAGGATGAGGGAGAGAAGAAAATTTGAGGAAGCTGCCTAGTAGAACAGATGATGAATTCCGATTACTAGGCATCTGGGACAACTGGATTAAGCGAGGCCAAAGAGGATGGGATGACAGCTGTAACATTTTGCTGACAAACCGGTCACAAAGATATTGACGACGGATGGATAAAGGAGGATCAACACATTCAACCTGCAAAGCATTAGTTGGGGATGATTTCATTGCGCCCAGAATGATTCTGAGGCACCTATATTGAAATTTGTTTCATTTTTCCGCAGCAGTTTTATTAAAAGCTTCTAAAACAAACAAACAATAATCCATAAAGCTGCGTACTAAGGCATTGTACAATAATTTTATGTTGTAGGGATGAGCACCCCACCAAACACCCGAAACCGCACGAATGACATTAATGCCTTTTTCAGACTTTTTAATTAAATATTCTGTGTGGGAAAATCCGTTCAGGGTTTTATCCAAATTAATACCTAGGAATTTTACCTTGTCAACAAGGTTGATGTGTTGATCACCATAGGAAAGAAGGAAATTGGGAATACACCTTTTTCGCGAAAACACCATAGCTTGACTCTTGGACACAGCCAGGGACAATCCATGATCCGACAACCACTGGCCTAAATAATACAAAGCAGAATTAACGCGGGAAGATATGTTCTCCACACAACTTGAGCTGTGGTAGAGGACAATGTCGTCGGCGTATTGCAGTATATTGCAGTAGCAATTAACAGACAATTCGAGATCATGAGTGTAGATACTGTATAGAAGAGGACTAAGGACAGAGCCTTGAGGGAGACCTTTCCAGACTGTTCTGGGGGGAAGAGATTTTAGTTGATGTTTAACCATAATAGTTCTGCAAAACAGCAGATTACATATGAAATGTGCTAACCTCGCAGGAATACTCAGATTAAGCATTTTTTGCCTGAGCACTGGAAGAAGGACATTGTCATATGCAGAAGTAATATCTAGGAATACACCCACAAGGTACTCTCCTTTAGCAAAGGCTATTGGAATGTCTGTTGTCAATATAGTGAGACTGTACAGACAATCGCAGTATATTGACATTGACTGCTCAAACCCTTGCGGAACCAAAATTGGGAGGAGGGGAGCAAGTTTCTGCTTTCTATCATCCATTCCAAGCGATTCTTGATAAGTTGTTCTGTCACTTTTGCCATAGTACATGACAGGGCTATAGGTCTGTAGGAACTAGAATCTGAGGGATTTTTTCCTGATTAAAGGATGGGAATGATTGTTTGAGATTTCCAGGAATCAGGAACACCAACAAAACATTTGTTGATTAAATTCAAAAAACAAATCTTAGATTTGTTGTTTAAATTAATCAAAAATGAGTAAGGAATGCCATCCTCCCCTGGAGTAGAATCTTTTAGACCATTGAGACCTATAAGAAGTTCTGAAAAAGAGAAAGGGGAATCCATATCATCTAGAGATGGATTAGGGGGGGGGATTTAGAATAGAATCCAAATATGGAACAAAGGGAGGGGCTAACTTGTCAGCAAAATCATCAAGCCATTCAGAGGGATTATTGGAGGAAGGATTGACATAGTCAAGAGACCGACGAAACCTCCTAACTTTAGTCCAGACAATGGAACATGGTGAGCGGGGACTAAGGGATTCACAGAATCTGGCCCAGTTTAATTTTTTCTTCTTAGACACTAACCTCTTAGCCCTAGCATCTAGATGTTGGTAAATTTTAAAGTTCTGAGGGGTCATACTATCGGTATAAACCTCTTCTGCAGAAAGTCTTTGTCCAAACAAATCATTGCATTCCTCATCCCACCAAGGAGGGGAAAGCAAGTAATTTTTGGGGGGGAATATTTTTAGGAATATGAGAATTGGCCGAAAATATGAGAGCATTAACAAAGTTACTATAATAAACCAAAACGTCCCCATCAGTTCCCGAGCCCGAAAGAGAGTCCAGCATGATATCAACAGAGTCAGCATAAGCAATCCAGTTCGCTTTTTTGGTTTTATATTTAAGGATGGGATCAGGATGGGCAGATATCACAGGTTTGGAAATTAATGAAAGGATTATAGGAAAGTGGTCACTGCCGTGAGTGGATGGTAGGACTTTCCGAGATAGTTGGGAGGCTAGGTTGGGGGAACAGAGAGAAAGATCAACGGCAGATTTAGGATTCTGATAAGGATAAACTCTGCGAGTCGGAGAGCCATCATTGAGGATGCATAGACTGACATCATCACAGACATCAACCAACTGCGGAGCCAATCCATCACAGCAATAACACCCCCACAAAGTGTGGTGAGTGTTAAAATCACCCATAACAATGATAGGACCAGAGAGAAATGATAGGATATATTGGATCTCAGGAATCAAGGAAAGAGAAGGCTTGAACTGCAACAGCATTAATCTGTTGACTGTGGGGAGGAAGGGGAATTAAGGAAAAGGGTAGGGAGTGCCTGATGAGCAGGGCACAACCTGCATACCTATCACTTCTGTCATCCCGCAAACAGAAGAAACCAGGAACCCAGAAACGGGTACCTGGAGCCAGCCATGATTCCGAGATGGCAAGAATTACAGGATTATGCAGGTTAACAAGAGAGAGTAATTCATATTTTTTGGAACAAATGCTGTTAATGTTCCATTGGAGAAATGTTGTTGGGGCCACTGTTGAGGATCTTAAAGAGTTGGGATAGGTTATTGACAACATTGGACGGTAATGGGATTTCACTGCATGGAGCAAGGATACTGAGGAATTCAGAGATGAATTCCAGCAGTTTACCCTGGGATGGAGAGGGGGGGGATGTAACCACGGTCGTGGTTTAATGTACTACCATTTGGGAGAGAAGAGGAAGAAGGTCTTGTAAGGTTTTGATGGGCTACTTTATCATAACCCTTACCTAGAGGTACTCTGGGACGAGGAGAACGGAAAACAGTCTTACGATAAGACTGACTTGGAGATCGGGTAGGAGAGGATGGACTTGGGTTGTATGATGGAGTTGAAAACATTTCTTTGGCTATCTCTGCATAGGAACGTCGAACAGGAGGGAACTGAGAAGCTGCCTCCATGTAAGACAGGTTATCTTGCGACATAACCGTCTTTATTGATTGTTGACGAGAGTATTCAGGACACTCTTTGTCAACAGCAAAATGTGTACCAGTGCAATGTAAACAAGTTGAAAATTCCTTAGCTATATTACATGTATCACCTGTATGAGCTTGTCCACATCTGTAGCACCTAGGGGATGAACGACAACTCAATTTGACGTGACCAAAACGGCAGCAATTCATGCACTGTATAGTGGGAAGTTTATATGTCTCAACAGGAAGGGAACTGTGATAAGAAAGGACTCTAGCAGGAAGCATCTGACTGACCCCTGAAAGTGAGAACAACAGATTGCGTTGGAATCCAACATACATCAGTAAGGGATTTCCGATTTCATCCTCCGTGCTTTCACTACTTCTCCACAGCCGGAGGGAAGGACCAACGATGAAACAAATTGTTCCATTGCCCAGTCTGAAGGTACACCTCTAACGAGACCCATTCGAGTAATGTTATAGGTAGGGATAATGGCTTTAAATTTGTTGAGGGACAAAATAGAATTACCTAAAAATTTATTAGCTGCATCGGGTGATAAAAATTCTACGCAAACTTTGTTGCGTCCAGCATTCTTTACAAACGCAAACAATATCATTAATCTTATGCCGGTGCTAAAACTGCTCAAAAGATATTGAACGCAGGCTAGCGCCTGACGAAGGGTCGGAAATCTCACGCGACACCTGAACCACAAAAGGACCCTTGTCATCCTTGTCGTAGGATTTCAGGCCTTCAGAAAAGGATGGATGTATAAAAGTCATTTGAACATCCGTTCAAATGGATGGATTAGAGGATTCCGGGTTGGTGATAGTTTTTTTTGGGGATTGAAATGTTTGGATTTTGAGCATTACAATCACCGTGACGTTTTCTTGAAGCCTGCGGACCACCCGGGTCAGGTGGCTTGGAATCGGGATCGCACTCCATTATGGAAATAAAAACTTAGAATAAGGTTAAAACACAACTAAAACAATAAATATTTCTTACCAGCACCACAAATAAAAAACCTAAAACTAAATATCAACTATTTAAAACACAGTAAACAGTAGTAAACCAAAAAACACCGCAGTCTCGATAACGTGCGTCAACAAAAAAAAAACCGTGAAAACGGCTGAACCGATTTTCATGGGACTTTTTAGAGAAATAGGCAACTTTTCGTCAAAAATAATTCAATTGTGAGTTTATTGAGCAAAGAATAAAATTATTAACTTACGTAGTGACAGTGCTTAATGTGGGCATAGTTGTGGCTGTTGATTTTCCAAGGGCTGTAATACCGGAAGGTGCTGTTGTAGACGCTGAAAAATATTGCAAATTCGTTACACATTCCTCGTTACAGATTTTCACGGTGACCAAATTCATGCAAATATTAGCCATTTGCGTGAGATATATTATAGTTTTCCCAATATATGAAAAGGAATTTGCCAAAATATTCGTCGTTATAAGAGCAAATTTTAGTTACAAATCTTAGTTTGGACGTTCTTGTACTCGCGGATATAAATATAAGAGCCATACCTGTGCTAGAAGTGGTAGTTGTAGCGGTTTTAGTGAACGCTAGTCCGGCGCCGAAACTTAAACCACTGGATGTGGTGGTAGCACTGGATGTTGTAGTTCCAAAGGAAAATCCAGATGTGGTGCTTGTCGCTTGACTAGTTTGAGCTGTCGTCCCGAAACTCAAAGACGTCGCCTGAGTTGTTTGAGCTGGCTGAGCTTGAGATGTGCCAAACGTAGTAGTAGGTTTGGTTGCTCCAAATGATAAAGTTGTGGCAGTTTGGGTTGTCCCAAAAGATGGAGTGGAACTAGGCTGAGCTGTTGTTGCAAACGATGAAGTGGCCCCAAAATTCAAAGGTTGGCTTGTTTGAGTTTTTGTACCGAAACTCAAACTGGTCTGTGGTCCTCCAAAAGCTTGGGTAGTGGTTGTTCCAAACGTTTGAGTTGCTGGCGTTGTACCAAATGTTTGTGTTGTTGGCGTTGTGCCAAATGAGAGTTGAATATTTTGAGTTGTAAATGCTGCTGAAGTAGTTTGAGCTGTACTTTGACCTTGACTTGTTTGAGCTGACCCAAAACCACTGGAAGTAGTTGTGCCAGCTGATCCAAAACCACTAGAGGCGGTTGTTCCGGTCGATCCAAAAGCACTTGTAGTTGTTCCGATATTTGGTTGAGCTGTTTGTGGCGGAGTTGCTCCAAAATTTGTTGATTGCGTTTGAGTTGCACCAAAAGCAGGTGGTTGAGTTGAGGTTCCAAAGCTGCTTGCTTGCGTTGTTGTTCCGAAGTTAAGAGGCGCGGTTCCAAAACCTGTTGCTTGAGCTTGATTACTAAAGGAGAAACCAGATTGTGACGTCAAATTGATGCCACTTTGTTGCGTGTTCGATGTTGGGAATGTCGATGGTTGCTGCTGCTGCGGTTGTTGTTGTTGCTGCGGTTGTTGTTGTTGCTGCGGTTGTTGTTGTTGCTGCGGCTGCTGTTGTTGTTGTTGCGGCTGCTGCTGCTGTTGTTGTTGCTGCGGTTGTGTCGCTTGTGTTCCTTGACCAAATGCGAATCCTGACGTAGCCGTTGAACTACCGAAAGCAGCTCCAGCTAGAAATAAATTGTTTTTAAAATTAGTTATTGATCCTATATTTTATAGATTATTTTAAAGCACTTTTCGATCTAACTCTGTACGACGATGATAAAGAGCAACTTAAGATACAAAGTTACGAGAGTTCATTTGCGCTCTATTCCGAGAAGAACCCATACCAAACTCAGTCGGGTTTACTTTTTTATCATCACGTGGTATTATTTACGCACTTAGAATATGCTGTTCCCATATAAAGATAATAAAATAGCAGCCTATTAACATCTCACACCTCAGCACATGCCTCACTCATAGTAAAGAGTGTGTAGAGCATAAACCCACCACTCTGCTTTACTGCAGGTTTGTAGGCCAGGGATAAATAAATTTAATGTAAGTATAAATGCTATTAAAAATTATGACAATATTGGAAGAGTATTCTGTAAATGTTTTATTAATATCAAGTATTATACCTGAATTGGTGGCAGCGGAACCAAAATTAAACGACTTCGAGGCAAATGATTGGCCAAAGGCTGGTGTTGTTGTTGCTTGTGTTGTTGTTGTCGATCCTAAATTGAAAGCCTGTGTTGGTTGTTGTGCTGATGTTGTTGCCTAAAATAGAAGAAAAACCTAAATTATAATTCTTTTTCTTTATTGATGATAATTTAGGTGGATGTTAACTAAATTATCGGTCCATTATTTGAAATGTCATTCCCTTTTTTTAGAAGTAAAACTTCTATATGAACCCTTTTCTTGAGTAATAATCTGGCGACGGTAACGAGAGCGCTACGAACGATGTGGTTGGGCTCGGAGATCGTAGATTCTCAACCGACGTGAGGTGCAAAGTTTTTTTAGTGCTAGTGCTATGCAAGATTAATTGGTACCAATAGGAACATCTTTTACAAACTTTATAATGTATGATTTGGCCATACCGTCAATATATTGTGATATACTCACTGTTGCAGGTTGTGGAGCTGAAAAACCAGAAGTGGGAGATGTAAAGTTCAATCCACCCCCAGACTTGCCAAAAGTGAAACTGGATCCTGACGGAGAGCCAAATTTTGGTACTGAAACACAAAAAAAAAAACTAAACTTGTCTCTCGGAAGTGATAACTTAAACTAATCTAAGTTGAACTATTTTATTAAATATCGGAATTGTTTAACTTGAGAAAAGCATGGGTTATTATTTAAATTTTATGTATATTAATAAGATAATAAAAGGGAAAGATATGTATTAACAAATTCTTTTATCGATTGAGTTTTACATTACGTGCTCACTGTCAATGATATATTTCTATCGCACACTAAACACTGAGTAGTGAGAGGGGGCAGCATCTGTTGTAAATATGGATAGCGCTGTCATCGCTGGGATAGTGTGAGAGAAGCCTGCTTACCTTCCCATAAGAAGTTCAATCACTTCAATACATATATTTGTTTTTATTGATGGTTCCAGTTTAAAATGGTAGTGTAGTGTAACATAAGAAGAGGTAACTCACCTTTTATGGTTTTCAGACAGCATCGGAACGGAACGCCTCGACCGATAGACGTTCTCGCTAACGCAGTAGTGCGAGTACTCGCTTTGCTAGGAGAGGCCTCGGGTTCGATCCCGGTAGAGCAAAATTAGTAAAATTCATTCTCTACTTTGTTCTGTTCTGTTCCGGTACTATGCTGTGTAAAAACCATAAGAGGTATATTGCCTCTTACCAGATATCGTCACTTACCATCAGTTGTGTCAGCCAGCAATAAAAAAGTCTGTCTTTCCAGATTGAATGTACCAGTAAAAATTAAAATCCCATTTCCATGCGAAATTAGGAGAAAAAGTATCGTCTGTGAGTTCCAGCTAATACCTCAAATAGATTTATCGATTTAATTATTTGATTTCTAAAGATGGGTAAAATTCTATGCATCAGTAATATCAGAGTGAGTCACAGCAAAGTGCACTGTATATATTACCTTGAGCTGAAGGAGAACCGAAGGCAGGCGTTGCCTGTTGGGTATTTGCCTGAAATTTTAACATATTAATTTTATTCTGCTTTTATGGTCACATGAAACAAGTGGAAGATGTGAGAGAATTTGTATACTTGGGATCTAAAATTACAAAAGATTGAACATGTGAAAGTAATATCGAAAGAAGAGTGAATGCAGTGAATATGGTAAATGGTGCTCTGCATGCCTTTATTAATAGCCAGATGGTGTCTCAAAGGGCCAGACTGGCAGTGCATGAGAAAGGTGTGCTTAGATGGTTTGGGCATGTAGAAGGTATGAATGAAAGGAGACTGACCAAAAGGAGTTAAGAGTCAAGAGTGAATGGAAAGTTGGAAGAGACATTTTAAATACGGACCAGGTCAAGAGATAGAAAGAAAATAACTTTATTCTGCAATTATATGATATAAACATCTGTGAAAAACATGCGTTGAGTAATTGCACTACATTGAAACCTCAACTAATGGTTTAAATGCTGTGCAACCCCCACCCAGCCCCGAAAAGGCAGAACAGCTCGGTATTGCTGTGTGCCAGAAACCTGACAAATGGCACCGATTTTCAGTTACAGCCCTATAGCCTAGTCTAACGTCACAGGCAGAGCATGAGTCGGTTAACTAGTAACTATTCAAAAAACAAAAACAAATCAACCTAGATTACTAACTATAAGAAATTATTAGAGTTGGCAGAGAATAGACCTATGTAAAAGTATCAAACCAACTAAAGTACTCTAAACCAATTTGTATGATAGGTTTAATGAGAATGAAAGTAGAAGAGTGAAGATATGCAAGAATTGTGGCAAGTGGAACAATGTGGTCTCTGTCTACCCCTATTTTAATATTTCAAAAGTTGAAAAAGTTTTGAAGTTTCACTTCAAAAATTAACTTCAATTTTAATAGATATAGTATATTATGTATCAAGGGGCTGATTAAACTAATTGTGTCTTTAAAACTCTCTTTTTGGTTGACCTATGGCGAGCAAGAGTTTTATAAAAAAAATAACTATACCGATGTTTGAGGCTGTCCAAATCCAGGACTTCCAACAGTTTGCACAGGAGGAGCGAATACACCAAAAGGTTTGCTTGATCCAAAGGCTGAGATAGTTGTTGTGGGTGTTGAAACTACAAAGAGAAATGAACATGCAAAGAATTTTTGTGCATACAAGTGAATTGAAATTGACTTACAATGTTTTACTCATTTACATTTAGTCTATTATATAATACTACAATATTAGGTATATATAATATAACCCTATGTTATTATAACTACATGTGTGTAAAGAGTACAAATTAGTATGTAATTATTTGTATGTAAGTTAATGCATCTGTTATCTATATTAGGTTTTGTTCACTTATTGTCATGTACTAAAAAGCAATAAATAATTAAAAAGAATCTTAAGTAACAACGGTTCTTCTGGGCCCTATTATGACAAGAAACCACAACAAACTTTTGGGTACCCGTTTTCCTAATCATCTTTATAATATAATTTTTAATTTATATTATAAAGGTTAAAGCAATTTATTCACTCTCACATCTATTTATCATTTAACTTATCCCCCCAATTATAGAACAGTTTCTTAATTAGTTTTCTATCCATAAATTATTTCAAGGTATTAAGTGATATCTCTAGAACATCTGGGAGTTTGTTATGTAAACATATATAAGTACTTTTAAATGAATTGTTAATTTTATGTAGCCTATTGTAGTTTATAATAATTTTAATTCTATTCCTTAAGTCATACAAGGCACATTCACTTCCATTCTTGAAAGTACCAATATTTTATGGACATACAAGTTTCTAATATGTATACACAGTAAACAGCCATTATTTTAACTGCCTTTCAGTAGTCAGGCACTTTCCTGGTCTAGCCTTTCTCAAAAGGAATAAAAGACAAATTTATTGATGTACTCTTTTTTTCTCTATTACTTACATATACTTGCAGAAGCTGTAGTTCTTACACCAAGATTAATGCCTCCAAAAGGTGATGTTGGTCCTTGACCGCTAAATAAATTAGATTTGGCATCTGTGAAATATAAAAAAAAACTTTTCAATAATTAAAAGTAATACATTTCATAGAGGTTTATATGTTAATCTAATGAATAATATAGACAAATCGTAGACTATCACCACATATAATCAATGTACCTGTAAATAATTTTTTGTGATTCAATAATTTCAAAAATATATGATTTAGTCAAAAATATGTCCAATATTGACAAAGACATTACCACACAGAGCTTATTATTTAATATAGGTTAAATAATCAATAGATTATTAAATTATTTGGAAATGGTTGTAGAAATAAAAAAAAGTGTGATGTGGCTATGTACATACTAAAATTTTCATTACAAAATTTTGGTTAAGACAGCATTTTTATAAGCATAATATAGCATTTTTATAATCAATTACAAGTTAAATACTGATATAAATTAAATATTCAGGCACCTTGAATTATATTTTCTACAAACTATTAAGGAGTTTAACATGTTTTTAGATAGTTTAGAGCTTCCACATTTTTAAAACTGACAAATACAAGTAAAAATTTTAAACCTGTTGCATTTCCAGCTTGAAAGGCCTTTGATGCATCTCCACCACCAAATGAATTTCCTGAAATAGTATAATTTTTTTAAAATAAATTCACACAGCTAACTTTGACACTGGTTCAATGCTGGGAGTATTAACTTTGGTAGCAGAGACTGGCTTAGACTCCAGTCGGGGAAAATATAGGCAATTGCATATTTTTATTTGTTTGAATCTGGACTTTTGGGGGCAACAGTGGCAAGTTTCCACACTACCAGCAAAGATGTGCTACCAAACAAATAATTTGCAAAATTGTATAATACTATATAAAAGACTGCCAAATTGGCATAGTAGTTAGAATGTCATGACATGACATTCAGGGTTTGAGTCCCAGGTGGGGCATATTAAAAAGTTGATATTGAGTTTTCCAATAAGATTTTAATATTTGCTAGGATTGTCCTCCATAAAGAGCATCTTAAGCCATTTATTCTATGCCTGATCTCTCTGTGGTGGTTTTGCATTGCAGTCATATCATACTATGAGAGTATATAGAGGTGTAGAGATGAGGAATAAAGAGTGCACATGTGTATTAAGCCTATCAACCCACAGTGAAGCAGCACAGGGCTATAAAACTGTTCTCCTATCAGTGAGGAGGCCTGTTGCCCACCACAAACTCAGTCAGGTATTTTTTTTTTGTTACCATCATCATTACAATATCATATTAGGTTACTATATTTTAATTAGAATTAGAGCAATTCGTTCACTCCCAGGCGTTTCTATCATCTAAGTACTCTTGCAAATTATAATACGATTTTTCTATCAACTTTCTTTTAACAAAGACTTTGAATTTATTAATTGACATCTTTAGAATGTCTTGTGGGAGTTTATTATAGAAACATATACAGTTACCCTTAAATGAGTTGTTAATCTTACGCAGCCTACTACAATTTATAAGAAGTTTATTTTGATTTCATAAATTATGAGTAAGCCACAGAGCTGAGCCTGTCAATAGAACACTTATATGGGGCCCCCATTGTAATCTGTTATCTAACATAATGCCTAAGAAAACAGTATTGTCTACAAGGTCTAGTTCCTCATTATTAAGTTCAACAATGGTTTGCATTTGTTTAACATTAGGCAGACTAATCTTAACACATTTTGTTTTATTTGCATAGAACAATAAATTATTAGCTTCAAACCATTGTACCACTTTATTGAGAGAGTTGTTTACGTTGTCATAATTTGATTGTCGCCTATTGATCTTAAACAATAGCAAAGTATCATCAGCAAACAGAACAATCTCATGATCACCCTTAACAAAGTAAGGAAGGTAATTTATATAAATGAGGAACAGAAATGGTCCCAATATGGAACCCTGTGGGACCCCGAGTTTTGTCACAGACCCCGCAGAAAGCTTGCCATTAACACAGACCTTTTGGGTTCTATTGGTTAAATATGAACTCATCAGGTCTATTGGTTAAATAAGAACTCATAATTGAGGCGCTAAGTAATCAGGAATAAACACTTAATAATTTTATGTAGTGTCCATATTACAAAGATATTTTGGCTCAATGTCTTTTGGTAATGATATTGTATAGAAATAAAACTGAATGACAATGGACACCAATACTTTAATTTCTTAATGGTACGAAATTACTCAAACGTTTTGTTATGTAGGCGGAAAGTGTTTATTACGGTGAATTTTAATTTATTATGTGTACTTCTCTTGTAAAGAAAAGAGCAAGTAAACATACCGTATAAGAGCGGCAAAACCTGTGTAACTTAAACGAAAGATTACCTGATGCTGTATTTGTGCCAAAAGTAGTACTGGCAGTTGTAACTTGTTTAAAGAAACTCATTTTCTATGTTAAATAGAACGTGGTAAATAATATTCTTAATCAACGAATTTTTCAAAATTTCACATTCGAAAATTGTAACACAGTGACAATAGTGAGAACGTGAATGTCATAAATGACAGATCACAGAACTAAGAAATGATGTTCAGTTTTTGAATCTAGCCTTATCCCACAGTGAAGTAAAGTGTGCTATAGTACAGCCGAATATTATTAAATTAAAGAAGATCGTAGATACAGTATGTAGAGATAGATCATAGATTGGCAATTGGTAATGCAATGCAATAAAAGAGATGGAAAGGGTGTATGCATATCTCAGAGGGAGATAGTTCCATGCGTGTACTTACGGATCTGTAACGGTATGCCAGTCGTTGACAAAAAATATCAACAATAAGGATCAACTATGTATATACTAATATTTAATAAAATAAAGATTATTGCGTTCACTTTTCCAATTCTTTTATTTAATTTTGCTGGACATCAAGGTGGACATCAAAACAAATAGTATAAAAAATTCTATTTGTTTTGAACCGATCGATTTTTATCTAAGAGTTCAGCTGTCAACTATGTTACATATGCATCAAATAACTTAAAATTCCTATTATAGACGCAGACGAAGTTTCGCGGGTCATCTAGCATAGGTATTATCAAAATATGTTAGACAATTTAACATTAAAATGATACAACATTAGAAATAAATAAAAATAGTTGTAATCAAACGACGTTATATCTAGATCTCGGCACGAAAGGGACAGGGTTTGCATCCGGTGTGAGGAGCAGTTGAACATTGACATTTGCACGTCGCCAGCGATTCCACATAACGTAGTGGTCCTTCCATAGAAAGTACACTGTTACGGAATAACCACACAACACTATTGCCATGAAGAAGTCCATTGCGGTCTCAGTGATACGATGCGATAATCCTGGAAGAGACACCAATCATCGTATATAGTAATGCAAGGATTAACTAGTATAATTTTGAGAAATGTCAAACTATGGGTCAATTTTATTTTTAAATGAAACGCCCATTAGTTGACTGTGCAGAATTTATATACTGAAATATTCGTACAAATTTTCCTTCAATCCGAAAAAAAAAGTGCATCGGGCTTTCATAAAATCACACAATATTTTTTTTCTTGCTGAAAAATATCGTTAGTTGATACAAACAATGGCATTGTATAGAATTATGGATATAGTGAAGCTTAGCAAATTGATTATTGATATTCGCAAACAAATTTGCGCAAATCAACATGTGTAAGATATATCAACGGCCTCTACGTATAAAGCGTCATCTATAAAACCATAATTTTGATAAATAAGGCCAATTATCAAAATTACGAATAAGTCACATACGTAGGGGCCATCGACGTAGATATAAAAAAATAAAAAACAAACCTTCGCTCTTTCTAGCTGCATCGAGCTTACCAAAATTGTTACCCTCAATCACAAAGTATTGTGTGCCAACGATGCATACCGCCAGTAGACCGGCGGTTACAGTGGAGAGCAGCCAAAAAATCAAGCAATCCGACTGTGAACAGAAATATAAAGGCGTCAAGTATGTTACAAAGTTTATTTTGTTTACTCAGGCACTCTTATAGTCCGATGTGACGGCACGAATTGCCAACACATCGGGCTGTGTACTAAATGGCCATGTATAGAAATAGTACAGTAACGGAAGTCCAATAATGCGATGGGAAGACGACCTGAGGATGGAAAGTATTTGAGGTGGCCTATGTTGAAGCTGTGAGGAATGAAGATCCGAATACTGAGTTGAGACTTAGTTTAAGTTAAAAAACAGTAATACAGGCTTATTATATGTATGTGGAATAGTCTCTGGAACGCTGGCGCCATCTGCCTATCGGCGTGGGTCAATAGTGACAATCCGGCTATTAATTTATAAATGCAATATATATAGGTATATACATATTCATCTGTAAATTTATACTAAAATCCCACTCTTCTTTTTAATTAACTCCTGACGCTAAAGGTTGTCTGGAAGAGATTGCTTATAGCAATAAGACCGCCTTTGCACGCTAATTGACAAATATTGTTTATCTTTTTAATTTTTGTAAATGTGTTTCTTTGTCTTTTTATGTGTGCAATAAAGTGAAATAAATTAAAAAATAAATAAATATTTGAATTTAATATGTTGGCTGTCCGCCAAGCGTGTGTTTTTTTTATCTTTATTCAAGTAGGCATATTACAGCACTTTTGAATCGTCAAATTATATTTTTTTTCCACACTCTGATTCTAATATACATCTGATGACGGTACTCAAGATCGGCTTAAAATCTAAAGTTACGAGGGTTCCTTCGCGCCCTGATCCGAGAAGAACCCACAACAAACTCAGTCGGGTATTTTTTTTTTCCCTCATCATTACAATAACAAATTAGTTTACTATATTTTAATTAAAATTAGAGCAATTTGTTCACTCCCAAGCGTTTCTATCGTCTAGGTAATCTTGCAACTTATAATACGATTTTTCTATCAACTTTCTTTTAACAAAGACTTTGAATTTATTAATTGACATCTTTAGAACGTCTTGTGGGAGTTTATTATAGAAACGTATACAGTTACCCTTAAATGAGTTGTTAATCTTATGCAGCCTACTAGAATTTATAACAAGTTTGTTTTGGTTTCGTAAGTTATATGATGTACATTCACTCTTTTTATTAAAAGAGTCAATGTTTTTATGTACATACAACAAGTTTTCTAATATATATACGCAGTGAACTGTCATTATGTTAACTGCCTTGAATTTGTTTCTTAGCGACTCTCTTGGACCCATATTGTAAATCGCACGAACGGCCCTTTTCTGCAGCACAAATATTGCATCTATATCAGCAGCATTACCCCAAAGTAGAATACCGTATGACATAATGCTGTGAAAATAGCTGAAATATACCAGTCTGGCAGTATCAACATCTGTCAGACGACGAATTCTTTTAACTGCGTAAGCCGCAGAGCTGAGCCTGTTCGATAGACCACTTATATGGGGCCCCCACTGTAATCTGTTATCTAACGTAATGCCTAAGAAAACGGTACTGTCTACAAGGTCTAGTTCCTCATTATTAAGTTTAACAATGGTTTGCATTTGTTTAACATTAGGCAGACTAAATTTAATACATTTTGTTTTATTTGCGTTGAGCAATAAATTATTAGCTTCAAACCATTGTACCACTTTATTGAGAGAGCTGTTTACGTCGTCATAATTTGTTTGTCGCCTATTAATCTTAAACAACAGCGAAGTATCATCAGCAAACAGAACAATCTCATGATCACCCTTAACAAAGTAAGGAAGGTCATTGATATAAATGAGGAAAAGAAATGGTCCTAGTATGGAACCCTGTGGGACTCCCATTTTTGTCACAGACCCCGCAGAAAGCTTGCCATTGACACAGACCTTTTGCGTTCTATTGGTTAAATATGAACTCATCAGGTCTAATGCTGTGCCCGCGAGGCCATAGTGTCGCAATTTCCCGATCAGGGTTTCATACTGAACACAATCGAAGGCCTTAGACAGATCACAGAAAACGCCAAGCGCGTCACGTGAATCCTCCCAGGCCTCGTAGATATTGAGTAATAACTGTACGCCAGCATCGGTAGTCGAGCGACCTCGAGTAAAGCCAAATTGCTTATTATGTGTAAAGAAGTTATACTTCAAAAACATTGTCTCAATTGCCGCATTCCAAAACTGTCCCTTAAAAATACAGATACATGTCTTAATTTTCGACAAATATTTAACTTTATTATTTTATTCTCTTTCTTTCTATCTTCCCTTACTTCCGTACCTCTTGCTCGATCACACTTTTCGTAACGCTTCCGTCACGCATTCACCAGGTTACTTCCAAGTTTTAATTGAAAGATTAAAAAATTACAACGTTATTCAGTCCAGTTCGCATATGGATATAAACCTTAAAATTGCAATTTAAATTGTGGCAAAGTGACAAATAACTGGCAAAATTCCGATGTTTGTCAACCCAACCGTATTTTACCCCCTGACCACAAGAGAACGCTGTCGCCCGCCAACCGCGCGTTAAAGATAGCTGACATTTGACGTGACAAGACACGGGCATATTGAATTTCTGTATCGCTTCTGCCGCTTATTGAATTACTGTCACCCCAGAATTCACTGTAATTTATTTTAGGTGAATATGTAAGCGAAGTACAAGGTAAATTTGCTCTAAGGGGAGACTATATCTTTTTATATCGAACCCCTTAAGTTCGCTGTGATTTTATAAGCTTATAGTAACTCATGGTCGCCCAGTGTTCGAATTCGGCCACAATTAATTTAAATTGTTATTTTGAACATCATTAAGGTTCTACTATCAAAGACTATAATAAAAACAATATATTATTATAACTCCAGCGGCTACTGGTTTATCAGACAGTTATTTTTTTAATATTTATTTTTTATTATTGGTAAGTGATGATACAGTCTAAGATGGAAGAGCGCAAATCTGTTAAAAGGCGATATACCCCTTATGGTTTCTACACAGCATCGTAACGGAACACAAATCTCTTTGTTTGGCGGTACGTTTTTGCTGGTAGGGTGGTAACTAGCCACGGTCGAAGCCTCCCATCAGTCCAGACTCAGACAAATTAGAAAATACAATTTCCTAAATTCGTCCTACCGGGGATCGAACCCGGGACCTCCGCTAGCAAAGCGAATACAAGCACCACTGCGCCAGCGAGGCCGTCAAAAGGCCGTAGTTATTGCAATAATTTATGTATACATATAAAAATGAGTTCCTATCCCACATGAACCAATTTTGATAATTCTTTTTGTGTTATGCTATATTATGCTTAATGAATAGAAGGTTACGTAGAATATCAGAAATTTTAAGAAAACTTGACCTCCATAGTAACTTTTCTAATGCTTTTGACAATATAAACTTTTTAAATGTAACCTGGCCTTTACAACATTGACATAACTGTCAGCAATTGACAAATACGCATATGTACTCTACATGCGTGTGTGTCTACAAATTGTTTTTTTTTTAATTAATTTTAATATATTTTACATGTATAATAAAAAAAAGTATTAGCATAATGCACTCTTTCTCAGTATAAACTACAAAGTCGGAAAATTTCATACTCCACAGTCAGCGAAATTTTCCTAAAAACGTGTATGTAGCTTTTGTTTGACGTATTATAATATATAGATGTGTCATGATTTTTTTTCTTCGCAAATAATCAAATGATTTCAATTATGATATCAATTAAATGCTTTTCAAAAGACTGATAAAATAGTATATTTTTTAAAATTTATACAGCGTATTTTATAAAATATATGTATATATTATTATAAACGATTTAGCCAGCAGTATCAATATAATGTTCAAGCTTGGAAGGAGCTTCTCGAGTCTCCAAGTGCGGGTGTGATCACGGTGGAGGCGATCCGTCCTCGCCTCGAACAGTGGTTAGATAGGCGACACGGATCGCTTACCTTTAGACTGGTGCAAGTACTGACCGGACACGGATGTTTCGGAAAGTACTTGCATCAGATAGCACGACGGAAAGAGTCCTCTATCTGCCATCAGTGTGGTGCGCCTGTCGATACGGCGACCCACACTATGGAAGAATGTCCGGCTTGGGGACCACAGCGACATCTACTGATGTCCCTCATCGGAGCGGATCTCTCACTGCCAAGTGTAGTGGGCGCCATGCTTGACAGTAAGATAGGATGGAATGCAGTTGCCTCTTTCTGCGAAGCCGTCATTTCGAGCGAGTACGAGAAGCTGCAGCGGATGTTGCTCCCCTAAGGAGGAGGAGGCTGGGTGGCAGGAGGCGTCTTTACGAACGCCTCTTGTCTCCTCCTTGAACATCCTCAGTCGGTTCATCCGGGAGTATCAGAGTGAATGTGCAAGGGAGCCTCTGACACGCCACACTCCTGGTGAGGAGGTTGTCGCTGGGTTTTATTGGGTATTCTGGCCTTGCCGGTGAGTCCCACACTCCCTGCCTAGTGGCAGGGGTGCGCAAATGCATTTCCCAGCGAGAAAAAAAAAGTGTCAATATAATGTAAATTAGTTATCAACACAACACTGTAGTTGAAAATATTTTGCATATATTAATAATTAACAAAATATATAATTGAAATGTTGGATATAAATTATTGTCACTAATGTAATATTTAATAATTAATTAAAATATAGTGACACCTTGAGTAAAGCTCTCGACGGATGCCATCTTTACTTGAAATAACGTTACTTAGATAAGCGTGACAGTTCAGTCTCATTCAATACCCACAAAATACTCACAGTGCGCTTAAATAAGACTTCACTTAAAAAAATATTTTATTATCGTTCATTTTGATGACCTGATCAAAAGTAAAAATGATAACGAGAAAAGTTTGAAACCATTCCGGATGAAAACATTTAAATTATTAAAATGGAATTATTATTTGGGACGATTTATCTAAACTGTGACGGTCCAAAGCCATAAACAAAGTGTACCGACACAAATGGCCTTTTAAAAGCGGAGAACCGATCGGATTCGTTGGAAAAAAATTGTTACAAAAAATTTTGGAGTGCGGACAAAAATTCGAAGACGTATGGCCGGATGGGCAGGCGGGCGCAAATGGTACGCGAAGTAATATGGAGTGGAATTGTAGTGAGGACGCTTTTGTTTTATTAAGGACAAGCTTTATTTTTCGCTGGGAAATGAACTCATGCATCCTGAAGTCTAGGATTCGGCTAGACGGCAATACCCACTAAACTCAGAGGAATCCACTAGATCTGTAAAAGGGGCATCTGGGGATCACATGGGCATTTTTCTACATACAGTGAAGAATATGTAGCAAAAGCGTAATACGCGTGTAGTTTGTCAAAGAAAGTAAATAGCAGCCCATTATCGACTCACTGTTTGACACAGCTCTCTTTATTCAAAGGAGAGAGGAATTTTAGTCTTCATAGTACACAGGTGTATCGCTAACACAAGTGCACTCTTGAATGGACGGGCATATTTTACAGGCTGTCCACAGTTCAGTTACCAATGTAGAGATGGCTCACCCAGTCTTTATTCCTTCACTCACATTGTCTGACGTGACGGCAATCCGACACGACCGAAGAGAGAATTGCGCACGACCGACCACTTAACACACACCACCAACATCTAAACTTCGGGCAATTACTGATAATTCATTTACCCTCCTGGGTTTGTTCTGATCTTTTTTGTATTTACTTTTTTTACGTATTGTTTTTGTGGTGTGCAATTAAAAGGCCCTCTCACACACCCACACACCCACCCACACATCCACACACTCACACACCCACACATATATATATATATATATGTCGGAGTGCAATAGTCGGTGGAACGTTGGCGCCATCTATCAATCTGCGTGGGGCAGATGTTATTGTTTGTATTAGTGTAAATTGATTTCGGGAATATTAAGTGATTAAACATTATAATCTAACTTAATTAATAAAGTGTTTGATTGCACCAACATTACCCATCAACGCCCACAGTATGAAAATTGAATTTTGGATGCCATTAATGACCCTACTCCCCTATGCTTTGTTTTTCCTTTCTCTCTTATTCTCCGACATATATATAATGTATTATTTCACTGTTAATTGTCACCACGCTCTACCGCTTTCATTTCACAGCAATCTCTCTAACCCAAATATTGCCTGGAAAAGATCGCTAAAAAGCGATAAGCCCGGCTTATAGTATGTTTTTTTTTGCATTTTCTTTTTTATATTGTTTTATGTTGCGATGCACAATACAAGTGTTCTCTCTATGTATTTTAAAAGGAAGCTAGTGTATTTAGTGAGGTGTACTACTCAATTGATAACAGGTTTTTCTCAGCATAATAAAGGTTTATAAAAGCCAAAAGTGTGGACACTGCACAACAAAATTCACCTGTAGATGACTTCTATTCCGTGGATTGCAGAACCACAGCCGCAGCGCCTGTAGCACGGTGTAGCGAGGCGTGCGGATCGCCGGGTAACTGGAAATAGAATGGATTCAATTGTCCGTACAACCAGCAATTGTTGGCCCATATTGAACAAACGTATGGAAAATACTCTACGTAACGTGTAAGTCTTTAAGAGTTTTAAATAGAGTCACTATTTTTCAATTCCTACTACGACTTCACAGTCAAATATACAAGGTGTTAAGATACCGCTTCCGAAGACGACGACAGACGACACTAGTGTTAACGACACATTTGATGATGGGACGGAAATAAATAGACCCTAATTAAAAAAAATCACATTATTAAAACCTTTTATTAGTATTATTTACGCTCCATCATGTTAGTACAGCTAAATGAAACGACAGTTTCATGAAAAATAGATTACTTAGACGACCTCGCTGGCGCAGTGGTTCGATCCCCGATAGTGCGAATTTAGAAAATTGTATTTTCTTATTTGACTGAGTCTGGACTCGTGGCTAGTTACCAACCTATCAACAAAGACGTATCGCCAAACAAAGAGATTTGTGTTCCGCTATGACGGTCTGTAGAAACCATATGAGATAAATCGTCTTTTCCCTGATGAGCACACTTCCATCTTAGATTGTATCATCACTTACCACCAGGTGATATCACAGGCAATCGCTAAATAAAACTCTAGTAAAAAAAACCAGCAATCAAACACAAATTTAAAAACAGCTGGTACTCGAACGCACGGGCCAATGCAGTCAATAACGTGCGTCGCGCCCGTGCGTTCCGTTGGAGCACCAGGTGATTTTGATTTTGTGTTTCATTGTTGGTTTTTTTTTACTAAAATAATATCTTTTTTATGAAACTATTATGCATTTAAGACAACTAACGTATGTAAGTCGATAAAGATTAAAGGGAATGGAAAGCTCTCAGAAGGCTTAACTTTTTCGACAATGCCTTCAGTTATTATTACATTTAAATCAAACTGTACAAAACCTAGACAAATTATATATCCAAATCTTCCTCGTGGCTCACTCTATCAATTGGTGAAAAGCGCAATAGTTTTAAAGTGCCAACAGATAGACAAACAGACGCGCCTTTTAACTTTGTTTAAAACATTTAAAATAGAGGGGATATTGGTAAACGTTATTATTTATTTTATGGAGCTGCCAAATGAGATCGTTAAAACAAAGTAACTACAGTTCCTTTAGAAAAATTAAAGTTCGGAAGTTCTTTCTTAAAATTAAAAACGAACGGTTAACTACCGAGTGCCGACAACTGTTGCGACGGTAACCATTAAATAAGTTTACAAATGAAATATCGCGGGCCGAGCTTTTAAGAGCTTTACAGACGCAGACGGGATACATTAGGCAAATTTGCAACTAGCGGTATTAGAAAACGTTAGAATCTTGTGAATCTCTGCGGGAGAAGTTTAAAGAAATTCAAATTTTCATGCTAGTTTCATAATATATATTCAACATTATCAAAATCAACGTTGAATATGTTCTTTACTCAAGTAAGCTCAATGAGCACTTTAGAATCGTCACTAGTCTGCCCGTTGGTAATACAACTAACTACCACCGGTTCGGAAAGTTGATACATCTGAGAAAGAACCGACAAGAAACTCAACGGTTACTCCTTTAAATATACTTTTGTAGGTTATAATGTATTTAGCTTTCATGTGCGACTAGAATCAAACCGAAACATCTTTATCGCTTAAATAATCTTCAACATTATAATATGCCTTTTGTAATAGAACGTTTTTAACATATTTCTTTAAATTATATGGAGGCAATTCCAAAAGAGATCCGGGTATCTTTTGAAAAATGCGTATGCTCAACCCGACAAATGAATTCTGATCCTTCTTCAAGCTAAAATATGGCATCACTTAAAAATATGCTCTTATTTACTATGTTATTAAGATATACTTAATAATTTTTAACACCATTTGTTTTCAAACTGTAGAGGTTACTTCGAATCGAATTATCACCATTATATTTTTATTGCTGACAGGTTACTGCTTGACTGTAATCACGTGATCATGTTATGATAGAATTTAAGATGTATGCGTCCTAATCTGTTAAGAGGCAATTTATCTCTTATGATTTCTACGAGTCTACGTTTCAAAATATTAGTGTAAATGCTGTTCTCCAAAGTTGAGTCCACATAAATTGTACCTAATATACTATCTGCATGACATTGTCCCTTCCATTAGCTTCATGTTTACATTAATTAGTATCCAGATTCTTAAGGAGATAAAGGGACCTTTAGAAACCCCTTCAGGAAATTGAAAAAGGTGTGAAATTTTATTACTAACTTTACTAATTATTTCACCAACTTTAAGTGTCTATAAATAGAAGCCTTTATCTTTTTGACTGTCTACAACTTTGATCAAAGAAAAGATAAGGTTTGGTTTTTATAAAAAGTATATTTTATCTTTATATTTAATGAAACATTATTGCATTCACTAAAAACAACTGTATGCTGTGGTGTTCATGCTGAAAACCTCATTGGTCCCTATTTTTTTGAAAGTGACCGAAGTGTTGAAGTTATTGTCATTGCCGAACGGTACTAAGACAAGATACGAATGATTTAACAGCATCCAACATTTTCTTATGGGGTTTTTTAACATCATAAAATTATGTGAATAATCCACAAATAATTCAACATCTTGAAAATATTATTCGTCACGAAATTGAACAAATTTAGCCTGTTATGAAAGGATGTCATGAAAAAATGCCTTAAAAAGAGCCGAAAGTTGCATATAGCGACTTGCGATCACCATCCAGCCGATATAACTTTCTAATCATAAAGAAAAAAAGTGTAAAGACCAAGTAAACTTTTTATGAAAACCAAACTTATTTATCTTTTCTTTGAAAAAATTTATAGGTAATCAAAGTGGTACCGGAACTTTTGCCCCAGGACAGGACTTACGCATTTATAATATTAGTATGGATAATTAGTTTAAAAGCTTCAATTGTAATAATAGCGACAGATGTCGCATGTTTACGCAATGATTACCCTTATTTGCCCCATATTATTAGCATTCATTGCAACGCCATTCAATTAATTGTCCCAATTCACAGCACGTTTTGCGAAATGAAGATAAATTCAGTGGCCATTGTACCGTTTAATTACCGGTAACTGCTAATCGTTTGGCTTTATTAAATTTTATATATCATACATCGGCGTGTTATCGTTCGACGAAATAAAAGTGTGTTTAATTTTTTTAATAATTTATAAAAAACAAAACTTGTAATCCCATATTTTGGAGAAGGTGAAGAAGGTTCAGAAATCATTTGTCGGATTGAGCATACGCATTTTAAACCGCAATCCTCATAATTTTTGATAAATATAACAATAACATACTTTTACAAAGGGCTGAAGATTATTTAAGCGACAAAAATGTTTTTACTTGATTCTAGTTGCACAGAGAAACAAAATAGTACACATTGTACCACACAACTATCTTTAAAAGACCCTTGAGTTTCTTGCCGTTTTCTGCTTAGCGGATTCAACTTTCCGTACCGGTGGTACATTTGTTACCAACTGACGATTGAAAAGTGTTTTTTGGTCTTATAAGTAGTTATAACACTGGCACAATAGTCTGTAGAACGCTGACGCCATCTGTCGATCGGCGTGGGGCAGAGTTAATAGTGACAATTCGGCGCGCGTCTCTCGGCAGTTCTCGGGTGACGGCCAGCCAGAGCGGTCGACTCTTGAAACTGTCGCGTTTCTTAATTAATGCCATTATTGTTTGTATTTGTGTAAATTGTTATCGGGAATATTAAGTGATTGGATAATCTGAGTTAATTAATAAAGTGTTTGATTGCACCAACATTATCCACCAAAGCCTACAGTATGGAGATTGAATTATGGATGCCACTAATGATGATGATACATATTTATATTTTATGAAAAATAGTATATTAAATGACGAGTGGCACATTAAAATGCCACATGTTATTTTTAAATATTAAAACTACCTAATCTTCAATTAGCAAAAAACGCTCCACATCTTTGTGGCGTTATCACGTGTTTGCGCGTAAAAAAATTACCCTCATAAAGAAGTTTCACTTCAAAAATCTAAACGTATGTATAAATCTGTAATAACATATAAGGGAGCTATAACTAAATCAATCTCGCCAACTGCCTGTGATATTATGTGACGATCATAAATTACCGCTAGGATTATGGCTAATTACCTCTAGGATCATAATTAGCAGCAAATCTAATAAAGGAGATGTCAAATGCTCTGTGCAGTAACCATTAATCTTCTGAAACTAATGATTTGATAATAAACTTCTTGTATAAAGAGAGAGCGACCATACAGTCTGGTCAATAGAAACGCAGATGGAATTTAGTCACCTTTAGTCTAGTAAAGTTCTTTTTGGGATATTCAACTCATTAACGTCCCACTGGGTACAGGCATCCTCAATCATATGATAGAGGGTTTTTAGAGCATAGACCCACCACGCTAGTCCACAGCGGATTTTTTTAAAAATTATTGCTGATAGTTTTAGCGCTCGATTGCGATCTCAGCTGATGGTAAGTGATCATATAGTCTAAGATGGAAGCGCGCTAATCTGGGTAAGAGGCAATATATGCCTTACGGTTTCTACACAGCGACGTACCGGAACAGAACTTTGTTTTGGCAATACGTCTTTGCTGGTAGGGCGGTAACTAGTCATGGTGGAAGCCTCCCAGCAGACCAGACTCAGACAAAATCGAACCCAGGGTCTCTGCTATCAAGACGAGTACTCGCACAACTGCGCCAGCGAGGCTGTCAAAATTTGAATTGGCAAGCATAGTGCACAAGTGCACTCTCTATTCCTTCACTCTCATAGTCCAATGTGACTGTAATCCGACACGATTGGAGAGAGATCAGGCGCAGGGCCCACGGTTTAACGTGCTCTCAGAGGCACGGGAGTGGATCACACCGCCAACTTCCCAACTTCGGGCAAATATTAAGAAAATCTTAATAGAAATATCAATATTTTTTGAATATGTTAAGAATTTAATTGTCATTAAAATATTAAACGTGTCGAAAATTAATACAAATAATTTATTGAAATATCAAATGAGGAATACTAAATAAAAATGCCACGTGTTTCTTTGTCAATATTAGAAATTATTAATTAAATTTTGCTTTTGAATTCAAAATTTATTTTTATTTCATAAAAAGTATATATAATTATTAAATGACGTGAGTGGCAAATTAAAATACCATATGTTATTTGTAAATATTAAAACCGCCTAACCTTCAAACGAATTAGCATAAAAAACACTGCACATCTTCGTGACGCTAATCACGTGTTTCATCCGTAAAAAATACCCTCATGCACCTACAGAAGTTTCACTTCCAATAGGGTATACAGAGACCACGTCCTTCCACTTACCATGATCCTTGCAAATCTCCTTCGCTTCTTCCATTCTCATTAAATCTTTCATACAAGTTCGTCGGTTTAGAGTACTCTTGACCTGGCCCTTATTTAAAATGTCCTAGATTTGGTCCAGGAACGTTCGCCTTGGTCTTCCCCTTCCGATTTACCCATTCAATCTTGACTCATAAATCCTGTTTGCCAGTCTCCTTTCATGCATTTTCTCTACGTGCCCAAACCATCTAAGCATAGCTTTCTCAATTTATTCACTACATCTTCTATTATACCATTTCGTTCTCTTATTCACACTATTTCTTACTTAGTCACTCAATTAGATTCAGGTAGACGTAAAACAAAATCATATTCTTTATTCTAGTAGGCTCAAAAACTTTTGAATCGTCATTGGTCTGTCCGTTGTTAAAAAATCTACCACTGATTCGGATTTGATTCCACTGAAACCGGGAAGAAACTCTGCGGTTACTCCTTTAAATATAGTTTTTGTATGTGCAACTGGAATCAAGTTAAAACATCTTTATCACTTAAATAATCTTCTTTTGTAATAGGATGTTTTTAACGTATTTCTTAAAACTATGCGGAGGGAAACCCAAAAGTGATTCGGGTTTCTATTTCTGAAACTTCTTCGCCCTAAAATATCGCGTTACACGTTTGTTTTAATATCATGTATTAAAATTGTATATTTCGTTCTTTTAAATAAAGTGAATGTGTAATGAAAACTTTAATATCTTTAATGGTGTAAATACAGAACCAGTAGTTCACTATATAGTAAGTGTAAATACAAAATGGACATTACCTAAAACCGCACAGCTCACAGTGGTTTCTGCCCACTTGATTAAGCCACCTTTGCAAACACGAGAGGTGGACGTTTGCCAGGGACCCCTTGCAATTGCAAGGCGATATCAATCTGTGTGAATATAGAGCGAGGTATTACTTTAACATAACACTGTGATAAAATTATAATATCTAAAACTCTATCTATAAATCTATCCAGATCAAAAATTCCCTGTCTCATTCTTTGATCACGAAGAACTCGGAAACTTTTCGGTGAATTTGTGAATTAAAATTTGCTAATCGATCGTCAAGTATAAGTTCTGCAGTCAACTAAGTGACATAAACATTAAATAGATTATTTTAGTAATATATATATATGTATATATATTTATGCCCCTAGTATATGTATGTGTATGTATTTTGTAGTTATATTATCAATGAAATATCTATAAGTTCATCAATTTTTTTTCATCTGGATTATGTTTTATGATTTTGCACTTACCCTATGAATATATAATAAGCTTCTTAAATTCAAAGGTTGTCTGGAGGAGATCGCTCCAAGCGATAAGGCCGCCTTTGTACATATTTTTATCTTATTTTTTGTTTTTATGTCTCTCAATATTTTGTATCTTATGTGCAATAAGTAATAAATAAATAAAAAATTGATGTGACTGTACTTCGAGTTCCACCTTTAATATAGATATTTCTTATTTAATTCCTTTAGATGAGGCCTGGGCAAATGGCGGCCCGCGGTTAAATTTTGTGTGGCCCGTGAAACATTGTATACATTATTATTAAAATCACAAATATAAGTTTTTCTAGATTTTTTGAAGGAATTTTATTTTCATTTTAATCATAGAAGCAACTTTTTTGAAGCAGTTCTTAATTTAATTCAAATTTGATACAATACAATTTTTTTTACGATAATAAAATCAATATACAGATTATACTTTACAACGAATATATATCTAATACATTTTTAAATTGGTAACATTATCCGATATTAGTGAATTTAAAAATACCCTACAGGTATTGAAAAATTCTTGATTTCAAGTAGGTAATGAGAATAGAATTTTTACTTTGATGAAAATAAAAACAATATGGGTATATCGGTGGGTATCATTGGTATCCTTGGAATATGAGCTAACTCACCAGCCACAGGCCCAGTTATAAGGGTCGCTACAATTTTCTTTAGATTGAAATTTTTAAATTCATTATATCTTTTGAATGGAATGTCTGATTTTAATAAGTTAAAAAGTATTTTATATGTATTGAAACGGTCTTTAATAGAATAAGAATTAATATAGATGTATGAATACTATGGTTTGATTATTGTCGGCACATTTATTAAATTTTAAAATATAAAAAAGTTAAAGTGGCATAACTACAGTACTTGGACATATGGTCGTCGCTTCAACCGATGGACGTCCACTGCTGGACATAGGTCTCACGTAATGACGTCCACAAGGCCTGATCTTGCGCCGCCTGGCTCCAGCGGCTACCGGCGACCCTCTTTATATCATCGGTCTGCCTACACTGCGCCGTCCGGTGCGGGGTTGCCACTCCAGCACCTTCGGCCCTCAACGTCCATCGGTCCTTCGGACTATGTGCCCCGCCCATTGCCATTTCAGTTTCGCGATTCCAAGAACTATATCGGTGACTCTGGTTGTACTATGGATCTCTTCATTTCTGATTCGATCACGTAGAGAAAGTCCGAGCATAGCCCTCTCCATCGCACGCTGAGTGACTCTGAGCTTCCGCATGAGGCCCATAGTCAGCGACCACGTCTCAGAACCGTGTGTCATCAACCGTATAATGACATACGACGACATACGGACATATCGGTACGACATACGGTATCACGGACTTTTTTGGAGTTATTAATACCTTCTATAATATTGTAGATAATTTTTTTGTTCTAACATCAATAGTTTTCCCAGCGCACGCAATGACTGATTTCATGTGACCAATTTTTTCACATCTTGGGTTGTATTAATGCATTTTTATTTTTTTGAGAAAGTAATATAGCCTATGTCGCTTAGTGAAAATGCAGCTTTCCGAGGGTGAAATTTTTTTCGTAATCGGTCCAGTAGTATTTGTGTGAAAACGTTACAAACATACATACATACAACACGAATGATAATACCAAAGCAATGGATAAGGGAATATTTTTATTTCGGCTACCACCGTATTGATCTTTACAGTCACAATGAAAACTTTTGATTCCAAAGTTTTGACGGGCATGGGAAATTCTATCCGCGTATGTAAGATCAGGCTGAGTCACAGTATAATGTCGGCTAGTTTAGCTGTTATAAATACACATATATTACTATATTTTGGCGAAGTTCAGCGCAATTTCAAACTCATTCGGCGGGCCTTAATGAAGCTTCCGTATCTAAAACCGTCGAATAGGGTTGTCGGTTGCAAGAATATCATTTCACTGTGGTATTAAAAAATATACTTCCATGTATTTTTTCAGGCTATAAATATTTTCGTCCAATATCCCACAGTGTCTGAAGACAACGCTCTTCGAACAGTGCGTGTTGCCAGTGCCTAAGGCTCCGAAAACTGGTCGCTGACTATGGGTCTCATACGATAGCTCAGACACACTCAGCGTGCAATGGAGAGGGCTATGGAGTTTCTCTACATAATCAAATCAGAAATGAGAAGATCGGTAGCAGAACCAAAGTCACCGACGTAGCTTTACGAATCGCGAACCTGAAATGGCAATGGGCGGGACACATGCTCCGACGGACCGATGGACGTTGGGGCCCGAAAATGCTGGAGTAACGACCCCGCACCGGCCGGCGCAGTACAGGTAGACCCCCCACAAGGTGGACCAATGACATAAAGTGGGTCGCCGGTAGCTGTTGGAGCCAAGCGGCGCAAGATCGGGTCTTGTGGGCATCATTTCGTGAGACCTATGTCCAGCAGTGGACGTCCATCGGTTGAAGCGACGACGACTATAAAAATAGTGATTCAAAAACAATATGTGTAATTTAACAATCGGTGAATATAAATATATATGAATATAATAACTTGTGTTACGATCTTCTTCAAATGAGCGGTTGAATTTAGAGAACTAGATATTAAATTTTAAAGAAACTTATGATAACTAGAAAGATTAAAAGAGAGTTTTTTCACCTATAAAAGCATTGTAATAATATATATTGTCAGCAAACATTTATTTACAGAGGCAGTAAATTTGAAAGTCTGAATCTTTGCTTCATCTTTATCTATTATAAACTATATGGTGTCCTCGACTTCTCCTGTGTTAAATTAAAATTTGTCTCTAAAGATACATTCTCGTAACAACAAATCATATCTACCGTACTACTTTCTTCTACTTTCTTGGTTTAATAATAATAATAATAATAATAATTTATTTATTTCAGATATAAATCCATAAGTGTATTATAGTGTTAGTAACAAATGATTATCTTAAGTACTATGTTAGTGTGGTTATATTATCGCGGTGTCTATCCAATGTTTAATAATTGGGCTGTCAGTTTTATTAGCAATTGCCTGTAGGATGCTGTTGCCACTACCACGCACGCGCTGTAGAAGAGAGGCTGCTCTTTTCCGCATGATTGCGTGAAAACAGTCAGTCCTCGCCGCCACAAACATGCCACTAGCACTACAGTTTCGTGATAGTCCCATCAACATCCTAAAGGCATTGTTATACTGCACTCTAAAAACATTTAGTGCTCTCTTAGAATATCTCATCCACAGACCACTCGTGTAGAAGGTTTGACAAAATGCTTTAAAAAGTGTCACTTTAACTTCTTCTGTACACCGAGTGAATCTGCGAGCGAGCATATTACTACGCACGGCTAAGGCTCTGCGCTCCCTCTCAATATCCTCGTCGTCCCTGAGATTGCCAGTCAAAATATGACCTAAATATTTAAAATTATTTACTTTCTTAAGAGGGCTACCGTTTATAAACACAGAAGGTACATGACCTGGGCACTTCTTCCCTGCTTTAAAAATCATAAGTTCGCTTTTTGCGGCATTATATTTCAAGCCATGTATCTCTGCGTAACCCTCACATATATTTACTAGCATTCTCAGAGACTTGATTGTGGGACCCAGCAACACCATGTCGTCGGCGTAGCTGATGTTGTTGACGCAAATGTTGTTAACATGGCAACCGACATGTGTGTTGCTCAATCGCACAACCAACTCATTAATATAAATATTAAATAATATTGGAGAGGACAAGCCACCCTGCCTTACGCCACATTCCAAGATATATTCATCTGACAAAACGCCCGCCCATCTCACCTGGTTGACCTGATGGCTATACCAATACTTAATGAGGGATATGTAAGGCACATCCACACCAGCTTGAGACAGTTTTTCCCATAGTATATCGTAGGACACCAGATCAAAAGCTTTGGACAGATCAAGAAAACACGCATATATAGGTGTTTTCCTGTCTGTATAATACCTGACAGTGTGCTTGAGGCACAAAATAGCACTCTCTGTAGAGACACCAGCTCTAAAGCCAAATTGAGCATCATGTAACCTTATTCGCGACACAAGGTGCGTATTTAGCACACTGTCAAGAACCTTAGCTACAATAGTTGCAAGTGAGATCGGTCGATAATTCGTCTTGTCAGATGCATCCCCAGTTTTATTCTTAAGGATAGGCACTACAACTGTTCTCATCAAGGCGCGTGGTAGATAAGCATTAATTTTTCCCATTTAATTATTTTGGCAGCCCTACTGATGACCTTTATAATTAGGTTACACTTGCTTTCGGGATATTTTCGTTTATTGCTGAATATTTTGGATACTATGTAGCATAGAAGTTATGGAAACATTTGTTTAGACATAGCTTAAGCGCTAAGAAAATTATCAATTCAGACTGCAAAAACTAATTAATAAAAAGAAAAATACACATATGAATACGTTGTAAAAATCGATATCTTTGCATAAAAGTGCATGCCACTTGCTCCATCTTATATTCATACAATAGGCTTAGAAAATGGATATTATTGTGTAGTAATTGGGATAATTATTGGCTTAAAACTTGACCCTATATTCTATGAGTCTAGATTATTATAAAATCTAGAACAAGTCAATCTTTTGGAAAATGTAGAAACATCCTTTTCTTAAGGCTACTAAAAAAAGGTAATCATCTAACCTTTCCTTTCCTCTAGTCATGCAAATTCTACAAACATTGGAGCCTATACTTGAAAGGGAATCTCTTTGGACTATTTCTAAGTCTGATCTCTCGGATATATTGCCGGATGTTTTCTTCTTATTACTTCCTTCAGATGTTTTAGATTGCTTAGGGACAGCATTTGTTACTACCACCTCATTGACATCTCTTTTATTCGACGAAATACTTGCATCTGGGACATTTTGAACTAAATCATTGGTTATCGTACTGATAGCAGCACGTACAGTAACATTTGATGCTTCATTGGTATTGGGCATAGTTTTATTAAGTTTGAAACACGAAGCCATGAAATTTTTAAGTTCAGTAAATGTAATGGCATCATCATCTCTATTTTCAAGTTTATCTAATATAGGTAATTTTAGTTCCTTCATTTCAACATTTTTTGTTTGTTTTCCACTTCCGAAGCTAAGTGATGTGAGTTTAATAGCGTTGGCGACATCCTTGCTTGTTATAATTTGTCTGATACTATGTTCAGACTTTGAAATTCCTGTTCTGAGGTTATTCCTAGGACTGTGTGGAATTGCACCAGGTAAATTTAAAATTCTGGACGGGCCAGCATCGTTTTGGGATTGGGCAACTGGTATGCTATTTAATTTCTTCCTTCCATCATTGCGATCTTCATTCGACGATTTTTCTCTAGTTTCTTCTGATTTTTCTTTATCGTCCATCAAATCGTGCGTTTCATTTGTGTTTTTATTTTAAAGAAAATATTAATAAAATAAACCTTGTATGAATGTTTGTTGACAGCTAGGATTTAACAAGCCTTTCTTGTCAAAAGTTGCCGATTTTTCGTTTTTCGTATGAATAAGATTGTATATGTTTGTGACTTTTTTAGTTGTAAATAAAAACGTATACCATTTTTAACATAAAATTTTTCACATTCAGTTCTATTTAGGACATCCAGAAAATAATTGTTTTAAAAATATTTTCTAAATTAAATAAAGGAAATGTTATTCATGTTAACGTTAACTTTATCTTGTGGAATATTGCTTTAGTTTACTACCTCATTGGTATAGTGGTTAGCATGTTGGACAACAGACATGCGGTCCTGGGTTCGAGTTACGGGTGGGGCCAATTTAAAGTCGATATTCAGTTTTCTATTAAGATTTTCTCAATATTCGCCCGAAGTTGGGAAAATTTTGGAGGTGTAAGAGCACGTTAACCCGTCGACCCTGCTCTCTCTTCAGTCGTGTCGGATTGCCGTCACCTCGGACCATGAGAGTAAAGGAATAGAGGGTACACTTGTGTACTATGCCTGCTAATCCGCATAATAATAAAAAAGGAGTGAGGAGACCTGTGCCCAGCATTTAGCTATTAGAGCAATATTTACATGTGTTTGTAATATGCAGCACCTCCCTCCGAAATGTTTAATAGACATAAATAGCAAATTCTTTATAATATAGGGCGTATTTTACATTACAAATTATTGCTTTTTTTTGAGTTCTGAAGGTAATATAAAATGGAAAAGCATTTAATTGCTATAACGACAAGGACTAACCACTGTAGAAAGATGCCAAACCATAAAAATTTAACAGGTCGTAAAGTGCTGATTTGTTTTTTTTACGACTCGTAATTACTTCTCATTACAACTCGTAAAAAATATCGTTAATCCGTAATGTGAAACGCTACGCATAAGAAAATCAGTAAATTAGATTCTAGCGCAATGGTACAAGTACTTGCTACGTTGGCAGAGGTCTTGGGTTCGATTACAATGACATTCCGGTAGGATGTTGTGTAGAAAACCTATATAAGTCAATTTCCTCTTATGGTTAACAATAAAACAATCATTTTGAATGAAATAGAAAATGTATTTTCCGGAGTCCCATGTAATTAATTCACTTTTGTCACACACTTACGATTTATTGCTTAATTATTTTCTTCCAGTCGACACATTTTCTTCCATCGCCGTAATTAACAAAATGTGCTGGTCGTATGAAAATATTTTTAAAGTAATAATTAAGTCAACACTTAACTTTTCCTTTTTAGCAAGCGAAATATTTTAATTAGTTTGTCCGAACTCACGGCACGACCCGCGTGTAAAAGTGTGGTTTATGCTATGCAACAAGGCGCCAAACTACGTGTTTATTTAATATTGTGTTTAAATTAAAATGATTTAATTTATAATCCTTTTTGCATAGACTAAGCTATAATGATCTATCTACCGGCTTGTTTTTTTACATTAAATAAAGGTCATTACGTAATATTTTTATGATATATCGTTTATCGTATCATGTATCATATATTAGTCTACGTAAATATGACCATGTTTCAGAATTTCGCGATAAGCTCAAGTGGCTCCCCATACGCTGTCTTCTGTACTGTGTGTTATTTTATCCAAACGCTCCTCCTTATCTCAAGGAAAAATTTTAATTAAAGACAGGTGAGAGAAGTTTACAAACCTCTCATCACCTCACATTAACAATAACTGCACACAAAACTACATTCTTTGCTAACTATTTTTCGATGCTAGCAATTCAGCGGTAAAACTATCTTCCTCTTATCTCTAAGTTCAATCGCTGGAGACATTTGTACAGCGAGTAATATTATTTTTCATATCTTTAGGTTTTAAATATATGTACATAAGTATGTATGTATGTTAGAATATATTATACTTATTTGTGTAGTATTTATTGTATACCACCAACCATATTTATATAATTTCGGTTCGCCTAAAAGTTGCCTGGAAGAAATCGCTACGTAGCGATAAGGCCTATTGTACTCCATTGTATAACATAAGCATAAGTGACGTTGTAAATTTTTGGACAATAAATAGTAATCGATCTACCTATAACGTAAAGAAAATTAATACTAATAACAATTTAAAACCTTGCAGTTATGAGAGTCTAATCTGAGAAAAATCCAAAACATTCTCTCAGGATACGAACGTTTTAATAACATTAACAATAAGTTAAATTATTATTTTAATTCCAAATTTAAAAACACATATAATAAATTTGTGTTCCTGTACGATGCTATGTAGAAACCATAAGAGGTAAATTGCCTCTTACCAGTTTAGCGCGCTAACATCTTAGACTGTATCAACACTTAGTATCATATGTGATCACAGTTAAGCGCTAACCTGTCAGCAATAAAAAACATTTAAAAGTGGGTGCGTACAAAGTACAGTGTCAGAAGTGAAACTTCTTTGGCAAACTAAGTTTTAAGTCTTGTTTATATTTTATGCAAATCTAAAACTTTAGATTGTCGAGAGTTAAGAGGGAATAATTAATAAAAATAATTAAAGAGAATTATTTAAATACATTCATTTTATAATGTATAAAAAAATAATATAGTAAAATCTCAGTAAATGAATTATTACTATATTTTCTTTTTTTAATTGAAATTTCATAAAGACAATTTATGAAATATTTTTATTTTATATTTTATCAAAAATAGTATATTAAATGAGTGGCAAATTGAAATGCCACATGTTATTTGTAAATATTAGTAAAGTAAAGTAGCAGCCCTTTAACGTCCCACTGCAGGGCACAGGCCTCCTTACCGAGGAGCGAGGGTTTTTTGAGCATAGACCCAGCACGCTACTCTACTGCGGATTGGCAGGCATAGTACACAAGTGCACTCTCTATTCCTTCACTCTCATAGTCCGATGTGACGGGAATCCGAAACGACCGGAGAGAGATCAGGCGCAGGACCGACGGCTTAACGTGCTCTCCGAGGTCTCCGAGGCACGAGGGTGGATCACACCGCCAATTTCCCAACTTCGGGCAAATATTGAGAAAATCTTAATAGAAAACTCAATATCGATTTTCGAATTGGCCCGGCCCGGGACTCGAACCCAGGACCTCATGTCTGTAGTCGAACATGCTAACCACTAGACCAATGAGGCAGTTCTTGTAAATATTAAAACTACCTAATCTTCAAACGAATTAGTATAAAAAGCACATTTTTGAGAGAGAGAGAGAGAGAGAGAAAAAAAACGCTTCATTGCACACAAGAAAAAAATAAAAAGACAAATTAACTAAGATACTTATTACTATAATTATAGCGTGCAAATGCGGCTTATTGCTACTAGCAATCTCTTCCAGACCACCTTATTATGTAAAGAAGCAGACTAAAATAAACAATAAGACAGAACAGCGCCAGAATCTTAAATATAATAAATAAATTTTTGTTTATAACTATATCAGATATAATATAAATATAATTACATATAATCATATATTACATATAATATGAATATTATATACATTAATTAGAAGTTCCATTTAAAAATATTGTCATTCATTCGTGGAAATTTTCAGTCAAATGCCGTGGTTTTATAACCGTACAATTTATTATTTTCGTACTGCATCGCTGTTGCTGGAAACCGTCCATGGTAACGGCTCGATGACTTTTTGACAACATTGGGCGGTGTACTGCGGTATAATTTGTAATTAAAGACCCAGGTGTGCTTTAGCTTTGTCCTGCAGTTTTTCTGCTTCATGTACACGCGTTATATATAATGTGAATGTAAGGATATCCTAAATAAGCTTAATTCAGGAAAGGGTCATTATGATTTATATAGGTTCCACTAGACTGTCCGGATTACGGTTGTCATGTGAATTAACGCTTTTACCTATTGGATAAAGTCTTATTGGTAACTACTACTTTCTCGCGTTTCCTTAAGAGAAAAATTCAAAGAAATATCGATTCTCACAGTACCGTCGCAATATATATTAAATAATATCTTATATATTCGTCATAATATTCACTTATACAGCAAAAAAAGTGAAGTACACAATTTTAATAGAAATAAAAAAAAACTTGTAATCCCATATTTTAGAGCGAAGAATGTTCAGAAATCGTTTGTTGGGTTGAGCATACGTATTTTTAATAAAATACCTCAATCAGTTTTAGATTTATCTCCATAATTTTAAGAAATGTATCAAAAATATCCTTTTACAAAAGGCGTATTATAATGTTGAAGATTATTTAAGCGATAGAAATGTTTGGACTCGATTCCAGTTACTCACAGAAGCAAAGTATTACAAATTCTAACATACAAAACTATTTTTGAAAGAGTAACCGTTGAGTTTCTTGCCGGTTTTTTCTAAGAGGATTCAACTTTCTGAACCGGTGGTAGATTTGTTACCAACGAACGACTACTGAAGATTAAAAGTGCTTTTTGAGCCTACTTGAATAAAGAATATTTTGATTTTGATTACCTCAATTTAATTAATCTAACTTTGTTTGCTTACGTAAAGTAAGTATGTTATATGTATGTTTATTTCTTTAGTGACACCGCCTACCTTCTCTCTTTTTTCTTCGACTGTCTCCCTAACCGCAGGGGCTGTCTGGAAGAGATCGATATTTAGTTTTTTTTTTGTTCTTTTGTCTTACTTTTGTGCTGTTCAGTAAAGTTTACAACTGTCTATCTATCTACACAATGACAGTCCACTGCATATATATATTAGAAAACTTGTTGCACGTACATAAAAATAAACATGTTATAAATTCTAGTAGGTTGCATAAAATAAACAACTTATTTAAGGGTAATTGTATACGTTTCTATAATAAACTCCCACCAGATGTTCTAGAGATGTCACTTAATAAATTCAAAATCTTTGTTACTAGATTACTTAAGCGATAAAACGCGTGGAAGTCAACGAATTTGAATATAATAAATATATATGATATTGTAATTATGATGGTAATGAAAAAAAAATACAAAGACCCGACTGAGTTTATTGCGGGCTCTTCTCAGGTCAGGGCACGTAGGAATCCTCCTAACTAAATTTGAAGTTTTTTTAATACTTTCATAAGTCATATATAAGAATTAGTGTGTGGAAAAAAGATTATATGTGTAAAGATATTTTGATTTGATTTGATATCTACGGCGCCTTGTATTTGATTCTTATGTAATTTAGTTGGTCTTTTAGATTAAAATGAGATGTATTTTTTTATTAAATTAAAAATGTATCATGTGTTCTAAATGGGAATAAATTCAGTAGAATGTAAAAAAGATCAGCAAAATAGAATGATTAGTTTCGAACTTAATCGCAGTAAAACACTGACATTTTTATATTAAACTAGCTGATTCGACAGACTTTATTCTGGCTATGAATATTGAATTATTATTCTATTATAATCCCGATATGCTTAGTTTTATTTTCTGGTTATTATATGAATAGTTTAGTGGAATTCTGACATGGGAAAAGGCGACATGTCACATACACTCATCGACATATATTATGTAATATATATAATATGTTAACTATTTATTTGCAGCGCTCATTCTGTCAATCGCTGACAATTATGTCTTACGCCATAAGATGATATAAAAAAGTTTATATTGTCAAAAGCACTAAGGAGGTTACATTAAAAAAGAAACAGTAGTTAAGTTTTCCTGAAATTTCTAATTTTATACGTAATTTTACTTAACTTTTCCTTTTATACCCGTTTGAGTGTGTGTGTTTTTTTTTTTATCTCTTTATTTAAGGAGCTTAGTCACTATGCGACTATGTCGCTCCGTATGGTAAACAATCATATAAAACGCTCACTTATTATCTATCTACGCTTAAAATAATTTTTAACTAATCTATATATAATCTTTGATTCATTACTGTACGGAAATGCCAATAAAGTAATGAATTCCCCTATATCTAACTTATAACCTAGTTGCACAGCACAATCAATTCTTAAAGCTTCGTCCCGCACACACTCGTGATTTTTTGTAACGCAGTTATCTGTTCGCGCTTGGTTAACGGAAATAACAGTAGATGGTCCCGCCCAGGCACGGTTTTTTGCGTCTATTGCCCTACGGGTCGATTGACTGTCATGAAAGACTACCAAATGTTATGATTTCTTATTTTCTAATAGATAAACTATACAATTTTATCTATTGTTTATTAAATTAAGACTTCGATTTAGAGCTATCTTGCGCTAAACTTTGAGATAGTAAAAAAGTCTGTCTTGTATGCAGAGGCTTTTAAAGGAAAACTTACCTCAGGGGTTTTTATTGTTATTCACATCACTCATATAATCAAAAACACAAATAATCACTAATAAACACTCACAGTTTATAGAATACCACAAAAAACTTAACGCACTTCGACGCGACATTCGCATTGTTACTAACGGTCAGTTTGTAACAGATTTAATTTTTGTTTTTTTCTATTGTCTGTTCTTATCTCTACGGATATTGTGTTACTGCAGTTACCAAGCAGCAAGATAATTTATACACATTATGACCTAAAAAGAAAGAGATGCTTATATTAACGATTGCCTAGTTGAGACTGCATCATGGTATCATGTCAACTAGTAGTTGACACTGGCAAAGAAAACAAAAGGGGTGTCAATATTATTAGCTTATCAATAAAGCCCGTCGAGGAGGAGCTCCGTCACTTCAAAACGTATAGAAAATTATTTTATATAAAGATTATAAATACGACCTAAGAACCTTCTTCAAAGTATAACAAACACAATAAAAAAGCATTGGCGAAATTGGTCCAGCTATTGTTCTTTCTGAGACTATATGTGTTACATTCGCATTTATAATATTAGTAATTGTTCTTATTTTACACCCTTGAGGGTGACAATTTTACAACCTTTGAATGTCACAATTATTTATATGGAATCAACAGTTTAAAAAAAATAAGTTTAATGCTTCTATCTCTAAAAATGACGATACTTCCAGTCTTTACAACCCGTTTTCGCATTATAAAGTAGCCTATCCTTTCTTAGGCTTTAAACTATCCGTGTACCAAATTTCATTTAAATCGGTCCAGTAATTTTGGTGTGTAAGCGAAATATAAAGTTACTTTCACATTTAAGCATTTTTGTGTATCAATTATACAGATTATACCCCAAAGAAATTGATGCGCTTCGTAAACAATTCTCAACAAATAAACCCTCATATTTTTCACGTTTTATTTTGACGTTTTAAGTATTATGTAAATGTAACAAACGCTTGTTAAATTTGGATTCCAATAACATTATTTCGTATTTAACGAGACGTGAACGTAACCTCGTTAGTCGAGCTATAATCGAATTCAAAAAACGGGAAATGTATTTCCTTGTAAGACAACTTGACCTACATTTTACAAAAAGAAAATGATTTTCATTATTGTTTTTTTTTCATTACACTAAAGAAATAATTAAAATTATTTGCAGTAGCTTATTAACGTCTTAATTCTGGACACAGGATTCCTCATAAGTAGTTTTTAAAGAATATACCCACCACACTGCTCCAGTGGCGGTTAGCGGGCTAAATATATCCCAGAATTACTAAGGAATATGCTGGTTTGTTGTTATGATATATGATGTTTTTATTTGTCGATAAGATGAATAATCACCTGATGAAATATATCAATACTAACTGATCCACGCAACTTAAATTTGGGATTGATGAAACATAGTAAAATAAGTCATCTATGACTTATTTTACTATTAAAATTTTCATGAAAATCGGTCAAGCTGTATCTTAGGAGTTACATGACAAACACTGTCATGAGATTTTTATTTTATATATGTATTAATTGATTTGTGACTCTTTGTCTGTACCTAATAAGAGAGACAAAGAAGGAACAAATTTGATTAGCATATAAATGGTTATAGTGAGCCAATCTTAAAAGATAGACATATGCTGTCATAGATATTTTTTTAGAACTCTTAAATAGAAATAACTTTGTTATACATAATTTTTGCGAAACTTAAACCTTTTATGCAGCGCACGCACCAGAAGCTCACAAAATGGAAAAGTAACCACTATTTTGAAACTTTCTTAATTGGTGCATGCTCCTTTTGGTTTTGGCGTGATGATATATAGCTTAAAGCCTTCCTAGATAGAAGAGCTATGTAAGACTGAAAAAAATTTCCAAATCCGTTAAGTAGTTGCCGAGATTATCGCGTTCAAACAAAGAAGCTTTTTAGCCTCATACATACATTACATATATTGTACTGAACGTTTAATCCTATTTCATGACATTCCACTTTTACTGATATCAATTTTTTATTTAAGATTTTTTCCTTTAAAAATGTGAAGCTGGGAATAATGTTTCACAGAAAAAACACAGAATCTCCGTTAATAGGTTTGTTGTAATGAAAAATGAAATAAGATGTATTTGTTTTTCCATTACAAGTCTTTGACATTAAAAAAAGACGGTAGGGTAATTTCATTAGTCGGTTGGTACGATGTAATTGAGTTTTGCGGCGGAAAATGTTTCTCTCGGTAATATCATGATCTTGTAAAAGGCCCTTAAAATGTATGGAAATTGATTCTACAATGTGGTATCAAAATTTATATATATTACCTGCGAGTCTCCGGATGGCTTTTTTTATCGAAAATAAATGTAACCTATGCTACTCCATAAAACTGGTTAAACCGTTTCAAAGTTTATTAAAGAGTCAAACAGACAGACAAATATTTCAAAATAAATATTTATTGATATTAGTGTTACATTAAATACGACCATAATAAATAAGTTATTAAGGTTATTTATATAAAAAAGTCTCTATATTACAGCATTATTCGTTCACTGCTGGACCAATTTTGATAATTCTTATGTTGTTCTGTTAGTTATTTTCAGGAGAAGGTACTTTTGATAGGAAAAATTAACGTAGAACATCAGCAATTTTAAGGAAACTTTAACAACATAATAGTTTTACTAATGTAACCTCCTTACTGCTTTTGATAATATAAACTTTTTTAATGTACCCTTATAGCGTTATTAAATTGTTGGGCACAGGCTTCCTTATTTAGAGAAGGGAGGGTTTTTGAAGCAAGGACACCACGCTGCTCCACTACAGATTCGCAGGCTACACAACCAAATTACTCCTAGGATACTCAGGTTTTCGTTCATCGAAAATCACTATGATGGATCAGAAAAAACAATCAAGTACGTAAGGTTTTTAAACTTGACACAGCTCTCACCACTAAATAATCATGGCTTTTAAAAAACTTGTTAAGGGTAACGGGTTCGAAATGTACAACAGAGAAAACAGTGACAGTGCTGGCTTTTCTAACAGAGGGTTTTGACTTCGATTCCCTGTAGGGCAGATAGACGAGTCTAGCAGAAGGCTTGTCCGTGGCCGTTTACTATCAAACTTGGAAAAGACGACAAATAATACATTTGCTTTCTTAGATCGTTTCCGTCATAGATTATATCATGGCGGGCAATCCTCCTTGAAAGTTGAAGGCGGAAGTTCTCGCAGCTTCTTACCAGTGCACCAAATCGTTAGCTGTGACCCGTCGGCCACTTGCCACGAATGCGGTGCTCCTGTGGATAGAGCGCATCACACGGTGGCCTAATGTTCTGCTTAAGGTCCTCAGCGTCATCTTCTCATGTCGCAGATCGGTGCAGACCTCTCGCTGACAAGTATTATAGGTACAATGCTTGTCAACGAGCGAGCTTGGAATGCTGTTGCCACCTTCTGCGAAACTATCATTTCGCTAAAGGAGGCACGGCAAAGAGAGAAGGCGAATGCAGCTGAAGCATAGTACCCCAGACGGAGTGGAATAGGAAGCAGGAGACGGAGGGTTATCCAACTCCTTCCCCTGTAGACCATTTTTGAGCCGGCATCATTCGGAGGGGCCAGAGTGGAATGCCACAAGGAACCTCTGGTCCTTTCTTTCCCAAATGACGGGGGCTATGCTGGGTAGCGGGTATTACCAAAATACTACCGGCGAGTCCCACACTCCCGTCTGTCTCACAGGCAGGGTGCGTAAATGCATTTCCCAGCGACAAAAAAAGCCATAGATTATATCGCCACTTACCACCAGATGAAATCACAGTTAACCGCCATCAGAAATTTAAAAAAACAGGTCAGTTCTCTATATAAAACATAAGTTTTACGAGTGTTATTGCAAATATATCATTATAGTACGGTGAAGGAAACCATTGTAAGGAAACTTCCATATTCTTGGAGTAATTTTAGGATATATATATATATATATATATAATGAAATATCGGCAAAATTAAAAATTAAAAATCGCCATCGTGATATGTACACGTTCAAATAGTCAATATGTTAATAAACCACGAAAATTTAAGTTTAAAACAATTACNATTTAGAGAAGGGAGGGTTTTTGAAGCAAGGACACCACGCTGCTCCACTACAGATTCGCAGGCTACACAACCAAATTACTCCTAGGATACTCAGGTTTTCGTTCATCGAAAATCACTATGATGGATCTGAAAAAACAATCAAATACGTATAGTAAGGTTTTTAAACTTGACACAGTTCTCACCACTAAATAATTTTAAAAAATTTGTTAAGGGTAACGGGTTCGAAATGTACAATAGAAACAGTGACAGTGCTGGCTTTACTAACAGAGGGTTTTGACTTCGATTCCCTGTAGGGCAGATAGAAGAGTCTAGCAGAAGGCTTGTCCGTGGCCGTTTACTATCATACTTGGAAAAACCTGACGACAAATAATACATTTGCTTTCTTAGAGCGTTTCCATTATAGATTATATCATGGCGGGCAATCCCCCTTGAAAGTTGAAGGCGGAAGTTCTCGCAGCTTCTTACCAGTTCACCAAATCGTTAGCTGTGAGCTGTCGGCCACTTGCCACGAGTGTGGTGCTCCTGTGGATAGAGCGTACCACACGAAGGCCGAATGTCCTGCTTAAGGTCCTCAGCGTCATCTTTTGATGTCGCAGATTGGTGCAGACCTCGTGCTGACAAGTATTATAGGTACAATGCTTGTCAACGAGCAGGCCTGGAATGCTGTTGCCACCTTCTGCGAAACTATCATTTCGCTAAAGGAGGCACGGCAAAGAGAGAAGGCGAATGCAGCTGAAGCACAGTACCCCAGACGGAGTGGAATAGAAAGCAGGAGATGGAGGGTTATCCAACTCCTTTCCCTGTAGACCACTTTTGAGCCGGCATCATTCGGAGGGGCCAGAGTGGAATGCCACAAGGAACTTTTGGTCCTTCCATTCGAGGGCTACGCTGGGTTTTAGTGGGTATTCTGGTTTTACCAGCGAATCCCACACTACCGTCTGTCTCACAGGCAGGGTGCGTAAATGCATTTCCCAGCGACAAAAAAAAAGTCATAGATTATATCGCCACTTACCACCAGATGAAATCACAGTAAACCGCCATCAGAAATAAAAAAAAACCGGTCAGTTCTCTGTATAAAACACAAGTTTTACGAGTGTTATTTCGAATATATCATTATAGTACGGTGAAGGAAACCATATATATATATATATATATATATATCCTGCCAAACCGCTGTGGGACAGCGTGTTGGGTCAATGCTTCACAAACTTATGTTCTTTTTTAAGTAAGTAAGTTTTTTACAGTTGTTAGCATTCGTATGTGTATTCTTGATAATTTTATATAAAAATATAACATCGCTTCTGAAACATATATGATATTTTTTATATCTTTTCGAAGGAAATAATTTTCCAATGATAATATTAAACATGAAAGAAGACGCGAGCGTCACTTCGTTAGTACGCAATAATCGAATTTCACGTCATGTACGCGATCTGATTATTAATAGGCAAAATATAAAATAAAATATTATTTCTAAGAGATAATATTTATAAAATAAGCCTTTTTATATTTCCTTTCTATTAAATCTTTTTCAAATATTCAATCATTAATGACATCCTTTTTAAATCATTCACGTATATAACGTCTTTTAATCTTCTATTGGAGCAGTTTTGATGTTAATACAGATTTTTGTAAATTAATTTAATAATTAGTATATGACTAACTGATGTAACTGATGTAAACTGATGTAAAAGGTTTAAACGCTTCTTTTTATTTAAACTAACCAACTAAAAGAAACGTTAAGGTAACTATTTAGGAAAAAAAAGAAGTTCGTAGTATATGTGAGCCCCGTCGACAGCTTACACTCGTGAAATGCTGATTCAGGAACTAATAAAACACCAGCAGACTTGCACAACGCCCCGCCGTCCTCTTGTCACCAACACGGAAATAAATGCAATCGCCTTATTTATATTATTAGTAGCAACAACTTTGCGCCAAAACGGGCCTCTTATATGCCGCAACTACGGCTGGCAAACGGACACTACTGGGACAAGTAAACGGTGCTATAGGACACTCTTTATTGATAATAAAGTATGTATTCATATTGGTGTTTTATTTATTTAGATTTCTTGAATTTATGACGATATGAACGGTAATAAAAGTATACAATAAATTCTAAATTAAAACAAAAATAAACCATATGCTTTTTAGCGAAAAGAATTGTAGCGAACAATATTCTTACAAGATTCTAATTAGGCTATTTATATAGGACTCTAAGTTAAACGAAAATATTTAAAGAAAAGGGAAAAAGTCCGACTTTAATTTTTCTTTATTACATAATTACTTCATTTACTAAATGTTTTGATTATAAAGGTTTTCAAATTTTCTTTATTTTTAGTTAAAAAATAAGTACTTATTGAAGTGAAACTTCTGTAGGCGCACGTAGATGTGCAGCGCTTTTTATGCTAACTTGTTTGAAGGTTGGGTAGTTTTAATATTTACAAATAACATGTTTTATGCATGCATTTTAATTTGCTGATCGTCATTAAATAATTTAATAATAAATACTCTTTTCTGAATTTGGACGAATAAACAGGTGGCATTAATTTTCGACACTTTGTATAATTTAATGACAATTAAATTCGTTAAATTCCTAACATTCCTTTTACCCTCCCTCTGAGTCTTGAAAATCTAAAGTTTTAGTTTTGTATTAATTAAGAAGACTTAAAAATTAGTTTGCCAAAGAAGTTTCTCTTTCCACACGTGTACTTTTGTGCGCACGCACTTTTAATTTTTTAGTATTTTCCAAATCAGAAAGTGACTTTGTGAGTGTAGTGTGCCGAAAACTGAACGTGGAACTTCTAACAAGACCTAGGGTAGCTTTTACCCCTGACAGCTTAACACAAAAGCTTACAGCGTATTCAATCAATGCTTGACCACAAAATGATGGGTCTAAATATTGACATAGTTTTATAATAATACATATTTTCAACGTGGGATATACCCGGAAATACGTTTTAAATAGGACTTTTTATTTTATAGTAGTGTAAAGGTTATCATATAATTTTTAATTCAAAAGTTAAACAGGTGTTATCTTCATAGCGTATAGAAAATACTAATGCTCGTTATCTTGGCGATGCTCCAAATTCGAAAAGCAAGCACCCTGTTGTATTATTACGTTAGCTAGGACTTTGCCGTATTTAAGATAGTGCCACAGGTAACATTACAGAACTATTTAAAATAGTTTAACGTGCACAATGAATTAGAGAAAACCTTTTAGAGAAACAACATTCACGAAGAAACAACATTCTGAACCGTTTAAACCTATTACTATTTATTACAGTTTTTCTCGATATTTATAAAATTTCAATTAAAATATACGCACTTCCTTATTAGATCTTTCTTTCTTGATAGGACTTTCCTTAGAGGACTTTCTGAATAGGGCTTTCTTAAAAGGACGTTCTTTATAGGTCTTTCTAAATAGGACTTTCTTAATAGGATTTTCTTAATGGTATTTTATAAATAGGAGTTTTTAAAGAGGACTTTCTTACTAGGACTTTCTTAATAGGATTTTCTTAATGGGATTTTATTAATAGGACTTCCTTAATAGGATTTTCTTAATAGGACTTTTCAATAGGATTTTATTATTAAGACTTTCTTAATAGGACTTTCTTACTAGGACTTTCTTACTGGGACTTTTTTAATAGGATTTTCTTAATAGGACTTTCTTAAAAGGATTTTCTTATTAGGATTTTTAATAGGACTTTCTTAAGAGGACTTTCCTTATAAGACTTTCTGAATAGGGCTTTCTTAACAGGGCGTTCTTTATAAGTCTTTCTAAAAAGGGCTTTGTTAACAGGATTTTCTGAATAGAACTTTCTTAATCAAATCAAATCAAATCAAAATATCTTTATTCAAGTAGGCATATTACAGCACTTTTGAATCGTCAAATATTTTTTTTCTTTTCTTTTCCACACTCTAAATCTAATGTACGTCTGATGATGATACTCCAGAACGACTTAAAATCTGAATTTACGAGGGTTCCTTCGCGCCCTGATCCGAGAAGAGCTCACAACAAACTCAGTCGGGTATTCTGTTTTTTTTGTTATCATCATCATTACAATATCATATTAGTTTAATATTTTTCAATTCAAATTAGAGCAGTTCGTTCACTCCCACGCGTTTCTATCGTCTAAGTACTCTTGCAACTTATAATACGATTTTTCTATCAACTTTCTTTTAACAAAGACTTTGAATTTATTAATTGACATTTCTAAAACGTCTTGTGGGAGTTTATTATAGAAACGTATACAGTTACCCTTAAATGAGTTGTTAATTTTATGCAGCCTACTAGAATTTACAACAAGTTTGTTTTTGTTTCGTAAGTTATATGATATACTCGTACATTCACTCTTTTTATTAAAAGAGTCAATGTTTTTGTGTACGTACAACAAGTTTTCTAATATGTATACGCAGTGAACTGTCATTATGTATGAAATAATAACAACGTCCTATTACAATAATATTATAATGTTGAAATTTTTTTAAGGGGCAAAGATGTTTAGACTTGTATCCAGTAGCATATGAAAACAAACACATTGTAACCTACAAAAACTTTAAGTTTCTTGCCGGTTGCTTCTAAGTGAAATCAACTTACCGTATGATTACTGCTTTTTAAGCCTACTTGAATAAAGAATATTTTGATTTTGATTTTAGGACAAGATATATCTTCAAAAATATTTAAATAATTACAAAGCCTAGAAAGAACTGGTCCTGTTAAATGCAAAGTCTCACCTCTTGTTAGATTGGCTGCAATCCAAAAGGGAAGGAGATCCGAGTAGTTGATAACTCGTTTGAACTCCCCCGCATAAAGTGAATACGAGAACATTATTTTTTAAAGTGTCGAATTTACGAGCTTAATTTAAAGACGCTTTAAATTATGTCGTCTGAAGTAATCTTTCCTTGTTATACCCCGTGAGCGCTTAATTGAAAATTTTGTTTTCTCATGAGAATACTTTGAATGAGACGGTCCGGGATTTTTCACGCTTTATGAAGTAATTGAAACTTAACTAAGCATACTTAATATTGTAAATGTTCGATCAAAGTTGGTCCAGCTGTAAAATGACAGATTAAAACATTACCAGCTGATGAGTCAGAGAACTTGTAACATAAATACAAGGGTCATGTTTTATGTATTGAAAAAAACATCAATCAAAATCAAAATATTCTTTGATCAAGTTGGATCAAGAAGCACTTTTCAATTCTCAGTAGTCCATCTGTTAATAACAAATCTATTACGCTTTCGGAAATTTGATTCCACTGAGAAGAAACTGGCAAGAAACTCAGTGATTACTCTTTGAAATATGGTTATGTGGGCTACAATTTGCAATATTTTACTTCTGTGTGCAACTGGAATCAAGTCGTAAAAGCATGTTTTGACATATATCTTGAATTTATGTAGAGGCAAATTCAAAAATACATACATACAAACATAGCATCACGCCTCATTCCCATTGGGGTAGGCAGAGATAACATCCTTCCACTTGTCACGATCCTTGCATATCTTCTTCGCTTCTTTCATTCTCATTAAACCTTTCATACAAGTTCGTCGGTTTAGAGTACTCTTGACTTGGCCCTTATTTAAAATGTCCTGGTTTTGATCCAGGAATGTTCGCCTTGGTCTTCCCCTTCCAACTTTCGCATTCATTCTTGACTCATAAATACTTTTTGTCCTTAAGCATACCTTTCTCAATTTTAGTCACTACATCTTCTTTTATACCACAACATTATCTTATTATACTATTTCTTACTTTGTCACTCAGTTTTAATCCACTCATTCTACTCAACGCTCTCATCTCTACCGCATGAGATTCAAAAATAATTATGGTATTTTATTAAAAGAGCGTATGTTCAACGCGACAAATAATTTCTGAACTTCCTTCACTCTGAAATGTGGTATAACAATGGTGCATTGGAATTAAATACTGGTTATCGTTTAACTGTAATCTCACCTGGTAATATTAAACGTTGTTACTCAATAATATATCTAACCGAGGTTGAACCCTTCCAGAGCTAGATAAATTAGATAAGTCTAGTGGTTAGCATATTCGATTACAGACATGAGGTCCAGGGTTCGAATCCCGGGTTGGGCCAATTCAAAATCGATATTGAGTTTTCTATTAAGATTTTCTCAATATTTGCCTGAAGTTAGGAAGTTGGCGGTGTGATCCACCCTCGTGCCTCGGAGAGCACGTTAAGCCGTCGGTCCTGCGCCTGATCTCTCTCCGATCGTGTCGGATTCCCGTCACATCGGACTTTGACAGTGAAGAAATAGAGAGTGCACTTGTGTACTATGCCTGCCAATCCGCAGTGGAGCACCGTGGTGGGTCTATACTCTAAAAACCCTCTTTCCTCGGAGCGAGGAGGCCTATGCCCAGCAGTGGGACGTTAATGGGCTGTTACTTCCTTTTACTTACTTAAAGCTCTCTTATTATTATTGCAGGGACATCTCTATTTATTTTTCTATTAACATCTATTTTAACTACACTGAAATGATTTATCAACTAATCACTATTATCCAGAATTTTCTCTTTATTTTTTTGACATTTATAAGTCGGAATCAAATAGTTTCCGAAACGCTAGCGCCATTTATCGGCGCTGTACAGAGTCAAAGAGTCACAGGCCGACGGCGTTCTCGACAGTTCTCGAGGGACGGTCCAGTGCGCTCGATTATTGAAACTGTAGCGCGTTGCTAAATATTACTGTTAACGTGTTTGTGTAATTTAATAGTGGGAACATTAAGTAAATGAACATTATAATCTGAGGTAATTAATAATGTTTGATTGTACCAACATTACCCATCGACACCCATACTTTGGAGGTTGAATTATGGACCCCACTAGTGCCTTTGTCTGCGGGAACTACGCTTTTGACATATATACATGGTGCTTGTGAGAATTTGAATCTGCTCAATCAAAAGTAGTCCGCCATTAAACAATGGAGCAGCGCGGTAAGTGAATGCTTTAAAACACACTCTTCTATTAGTGAGCAAGCTTATATATCGTCGAAAAATGCATTTACAAACGAACCCCGACCCGTATGGATCAGGAGTGTGGAGTTCGGCGAGAGAGGAGGCCTTGCAATGGCCATGAAACACAGTGGAACTCTTCATCCGTCAGTAGGGGTCCATATAAAGCTATAAAATGCTCTCTCTCATGAGGATGAGGTCAGTGCACTGGGACTTTAGGCTGCTTCTTACTTTAAATACAAATATATACAAGGTATTTGGTGACTGCTTCCGAAAACGAAGATACACGATAGTGCTAATGGCACCTGATAAAAAATCATGTTTTAAAACATTTTATTAGCCTTATTTACGCTCAATCAAAAACAGCTGACGTGGGGTCAACGATCGCTAGCTGCCGATGAGACCGCGCCGCGCCCTTGCGTTCGTTAACCCGACATCAGCTGTTTTTGACATTGTGTTTCATTACTGGTTCTTTTTCCAGTAAAGTAATGTATTTTTTATGAAACCATCGGTCAATTTAACTGTACGAACTTGAAGTGTGTGTAAATAATGTTAATAAAACGTCTCAAAAATGTGATTTTTTAAAAATCAAGATTATACTATTTCCGTTTCATCACCATAGGTGTCATTAGTTCTATCGTTTGTCTTCATTTTCGGAAGTGGTCTCCTAACACCTTATATATTAGATGCAGAGAAACACCAGCTTAATATAAAATAAAGAATTTTTTACAGAAATAGTGAAATTTTACATACGTCGGTTTGATCACTATTGGAAAAAGCTTGAGATGGTTTGGCCATGTGATGAGGTGCAGAGATGACCACGTAGTTAAGCAAGCTCTGGCGCTTCCAGACAAGAAGGGGGGAAGAGGAAGACCGCCACTTGATGGACAACCGTGTCCAAAGATCTGGACCGGGCTAATATAGTCCTACAAATAACCCAAGACAGTAGCTCTTGGCACCTAAAATAGAGGAGGGCCGACCCCAATTAATTGGTATAAGGGAAGAGTTCACTTTTCGAAGATCCGTATAACAAAATCAGTTAATTTAAAAATGGGTTTTATTCCGCAATCAAATAACGTGAAAATCTTTCCTTTAAGCTTGGATTAAAGCCAAGCTAACAAGCGGCAACATGTTGTTACCAATCGGGGCTACCGATGTCTTAACGTTGTCTTCCAATTTGAATTTTCAATATCGCATTGGGAGTTCTAGGAAAGAGGAGTTTATTTTATTATTGTATGCAAATTAAAGGCTCATTCGTAATATTAACGCCCAAGAGATTACTTAGTGCATTTTATTATTTATGCTTTTAAGTTATATAACGTAACAAATAGTAGTTTTTCTCATAGAATTTTACACAAAAATGACNAGAATATTTTGATTTTGATTTTAGGACAAGATATATCTTCAAAAATATTTAAATAATTACAAAGCCTAGAAAGAACTGGTCCTGTTAAATGCAAAGTCTCACCTCTTGTTAGATTGGCTGCAATCCAAAAGGGAAGGAGATCCGAGTAGTTGATAACTCGTTTGAACTCCCCCGCATAAAGTGAATACGAGAACATTATTTTTTAAAGTGTCGAATTTACGAGCTTAATTTAAAGACGCTTTAAATTATATCGTCCGAAGTAATCTTTCCTTGTTATACCCGGTGAGCGCTTAATTGAAAATTTTGTTTTCTCATGAGAATACTTTGAATGAGACGGTCCGGGATTTTTCACGCTTTATCAAGTAATTGAAACTTAACTAAGCATACTTAATATTGTAAATGTTCGATCAAAGTTGGTCCAGCTGTAAAATGACAGATAAAAACATTACCAGCTGATGAGTCAGAGAACTTGTAACATGAATACAAGGGTCATGTTTTATGTATTGAAAAAAACATCAATCAAAATCAAAATATTCTTTGATCAAGTAGGATCAAGAAGCACTTTTCAATTGTCAGTAGTCCATCTGTTAATAAAAAATCTACCACGCTTTCGAAATATAGTTATGTGGGTTACAATTTGCAATATTTTACTTCTGTGTGCAACTGGAATCAAGTTGTAAAAGCATGTTTTGACATATATCTTGAAATTATGTAGAGGCAAATTCAAAAATACATACATACAAACATAGCATCACGCCTCATTCCCATTGGGGTAGGCAGAGACAACATCCTTCCACTTGCCACGATCCCTGCATATCTCCTTCGCTTCTTTCATTCTCATTAAACCTTTCATACAAGTTCCTCGGTTTAGAGTACTCTTGACTGGGCCCTTATTTGAAATATCCTGGTTTTGATCCAGGAATGTTCGTCTTGGTCTTCCCCTTCCAACTTTCGCATTCATTCTTGACTCATAAATCCTTTTTGTCCTTAAGCATACCTTTCTCAATTTTAGTCACTACATCTTCTTTTAAACCACAACATTCTCTTATTACACTATTTCTTACTTTGCCACTCAGTTTTAATCCATTCATTCTTCTCAACGCTCTCATCTCTACCGCATGAGATTCAAAAATTATTACGGTATTTTATTGAAAGAGCGTATGTTCAACGCGACAAATAATTTTCTGAAATGTGGTATAACAATGGTGCATTGGAATTAAATACTGGTTATCGTTTGACTGTAATCCCACCTGGTAATATTATACGTTGTTACTCAATAATATATCTAATCGACGTTGAACCCTTCCAGAGCTAGATAAATTATATAATCTAATATTACAATCTTGTCAAAATTGGGTTCTTTTTATATAGCAAAGCTCTTTTTTATTATTGCAGGGACGTCTCTATTTATTTTTCTATTAACATCTATTTTAACTACACTGAAATGATTTAACAACTAATCACTAATATCCAGAATTTTCTCTTTATTTTTTTTGACATTTATAAGTCGGAATCAAATAGTTTCCGAAACGCAAGCGCCATTTATCGGCGCTGTACTGAGTCAAAGAGTCACAGGCCGACGGCGTTCTCGACAGTTCTCGAGGGACGGTCCAGTGCGCTCGATTATTGAAACTGTAGCGCGTTGCTAACTATTACTGTTAACGTGTTTGTGTAATTTAATAATGGGAACATTAAGTAAATGAACATTATAATCTGAGGTAATAATGTGTTTGATTGTACCAACATTACCCATCGACACCCATACTTTGGAGGTTTTTGGACTTCACTTATGGCTTTGCCTGCGGGGACTCAAAAAAATGTATCCTGATAAAAAATCATGTTTTAAAACATTTTATTAGCATTATTTACGCTCCATCAAACACAGCTGTTGTGGGGTCAACGATCGCTAGCTGCCGATGAGACCGCGCCGCGCCCGTGCGTTCGTTAACCCGACATCAGCTGTTTTTGACATTGTGTTTCATTACTGGTTTTTTTCCAGTAAAGTAATGTATTTTTATTTAAACCATCGGTTAATTTAACTGTACTAACATGAAGTGTGTGTAAATAATGTTAATAAAACGTTTCACAAATGTGATTTTTTAAAAATCAAGATCATACTATTTCCGTTTTATCACCATAGGTGTCATTAGTACTATCGTTTGTCTTCGTTTTCGGAAGTGGTCTCCTAACACCTTATATATTAGATGCAGAGAAACACCAGCTTAAAATAAAATAAAGATTTTTTTACAGAAATAGTGAAATTTTACATACGTCGGTTTGTTCACTATTGGAAAAAGCTTGAAATGTGGTGCAAAGATGACCACGTAGTTAAGCAAGCTCTGACGCTTCCAGACAAGAAGGGGGAAGAGGAAGACCGCCACGTAATGAACAACCGTGTCCAAAGATGTGGACCGGGCTAATATAGTCCTACAGATAATCCAAGACAGTAGCTCTTGGCGCCGAAAATAGAGGAGGGCCGACCCCAATTAATTGGGATAAGGGAAGGGTTCACTGTTCGAAGATCCGTATAACAAAATCAGTTAATTTAAAAATGGGTTTTATTCCGCAATCAAATAACGTGAAAATCTTTCCTTTAAGCTTGGATTAAAGCCAAGCTAACAAGCGGCAACATGTTGTTACCAATCGGGGCTACCGATGTCTTAACGTTGTCTTCCAATTTGAATTTTCAATATCGCATTGGGAGTTCTAGGAAAGAGGAGTTTATTTTATTATTGTATGCAAATTAAAGGCTTATTCGTAATATTAACGCCCAAGAGATTACTTAGTGCATTTTATTATTTATGCTTTTAAGTTATATAACGTAACAAATAGTAGTTTTTCTCATAGAATTTTACACAAAAATGACTGCTCATTTGCATATATTGATACAGTATCCGTTTAAAACATAAGATCCTCTTTAATAGGGAAATAAAGTGAATCGTTATGCGGATTGGTGATGTCTGATTCACTCAGGACGATGTGTCCCAAAAGCATTTAATGAGCTCGATACGTGGATTAGGCGATGGGTGATTTCACCTTTGTTTGTGGAGCAGCGTGATAGGTTTATGTTCTAAAAACACTGTCATCTATGAGTGAGCAGACTTTTTTATCGCTGGATAATGCATTTACATACAAACCCCGACTTGTCTGCGTCAGGAGTGTGTTTCGGCTAGGAAGGATACCTCGCAATAGTCAATAAAATCCAGCTAAACTCTTTATCTATGAGGGTATAAAGCATCAGCTTGCGCATTACTTTTTAATGACGCGGATGAGTTCGACTGAGGATTCACGGTGGCAGGATCAGGTGCTAACATGCATCGCGTAGTATTCCGTCTCATTTGGCGTTAAAAGGGAGCTTCCAGTGCAGTTTTCCTCCCTCTATCGTGGGTCATTAGCGAGACTTTCGCAGAAGAGGGTTACTGATCCCAATATTTCTAACTGGAGAGTAGGGCTTGTGCCCGGCTGTGGAACGTCAATTGGCAGCTACTTATCTTACCTATATATTAATTGTTCCAAGGCTCTTGTCATCTAATGAACCCATAAAGGGTTTGGATCCCTGTTAGTACCAAAATATTAGTGTTATAAAGTATCCAAGAAAAGGTAAGGGTGCTACTAACATTCCATATATTTTATGCTCTTTTATCAGGAAATTTATAAGTATTAATCAGAAAATTAGTTGCATTAGGCCGTTATTCCATATTATATGCATACTATTCGGGGTTAACTATAAAATATATACTCGAAAATATAATTTTGACAAAATATTCTCAAGTATGTTCTTGAAAACTCATAAATACGTAGTAGTTTTTAACTAATGTGACAATATTTGTGATTTTATTGTAACTGTCCCGTAAATATGACGTTATCAACTTCTGGTATATTTGTTAAATATTTCCCAGAAAGATATTAATATCAGCTTTTACATCGTGAACGGTTTCACATAAATATTTATTAGGGTCTTTTGGTAGAGTAGTCGATGTACTAGTCATCGATAAAGTGATAACATGCTGTAGAGAATGTTTCGGACAGACTTTGGAAAACACTAGGACGAAATATTTCTTTTTGTAACAATTAATACTATTATAAATTTAAAAAAATATCAAGTATCCTTTTTAAAACGAAATAGATTACGAAACTATTTAATTTTCCTCATTTCTTATATTTATTTATTTATGAACAGCACGTTAACCAGTCATTTGTAAAAAAATGAGCTAGTCTTATAACTACTAAAAATATATTTTTCTTATTTTAAGAATAAAATGGTATATCAACTTAAGAAATCGTATTTGCTGTAAGCCTCAAAATACGAACTTCTCAACAGAGCCAAAAACCTTTCTTAAAATCGAAGGCATAATGTAATGTAATGTCTCTGGTTCAACATTTTGCTGACCTCAAGGTTGGCGTAATTAATAAATCTTATTAAATACTCATGTTAATTTTACTGTAATCTAAAATTAAGTTATAAATGAAAATTGTCCTAAAAGTATGGAACTTAGACCAATCGACTTAGCATTTTCTGCTGATTAAAATAAAAAAAAAATTCAGTTTCTTTAGGCTAACAGCAAGCTTTTCTTACGTCGATATGTATAACAGTTTTGCTATATCTGATATAATTTAAATTAAATTTAAGATGTTATCCTTAACTAGGTCGCCTTGATTTTTAATCTTTCTGAATATTGTGAAAATATATATTTATCGCTAAGAGAAAACGTCTGATTTTCTTCTTTAAAAAATCGTTTAATAATTCAGTTCTTGTTAGATAGAAAACATGAGTAATGAGGAAATCAGTCGAATTTATGATTCAGTACATGTGATTTAAGCATATTATCGAGTAAAGCTTTTTGAAGTGAAACTTCTTAAGGAGTATGCGGGAAAATTTTCTACGGATACGCGTGATTAACGTCACGATGATATGCAGCGTTTTGTATCCTAATTCTTTTGAAGATTAGGTAGTTTTAATATTTACAAATAACATGGGGCATTTTAATTTGCTACTTGTCATTTAACAATTTGATATACTATTTTTCATAAAATATATATTTTTTAATATTTTAAATTCAAAAACAAAATTAATTAATAACTTCAATATTGACAAAAAATACGCGGCATTTTTTTTACAATTCATCATTGAGATTTCAATAACTTATTTGTATTTATTTTCGTCACATTTAGCATTTTAATGACTTTATTGTCATTCATTAAATTTCTAATATATCTTTCTTTATCCCTCCCTCTAAGTCTCTAAAGTTTTACATTTGTATGAATATAAACTACAAAATTAGTTTGCCAAATAAGTTTAACTTCTGACATGTGTACTTTGTACGCAAGCATCTTTTTTATTATCATATACAAATTTAAAAACAATATTTTTGGATATCATTATAAAAACCACAAAGGTTTGCCTTTTATATTAAGATGATATAACATTATAACAACATTTTTGTTGTGTACAAATTGTACTACTAATAATATATTACTTTTACTATTAACTATCCATTTTCGATTGACTGCAATCGTTTATTAAACTTTTTTAACAATCACTGACCACATGGCTCTTCGTTTTCAATCACTATTTTAAAAAATGTGTAAAAAGTATGTTTCTCTTTCACATATTTGGTCACCCTACATCACGCTTTTATACACTAGGGGAACATAAAATGAAATCGTCCGAATTGCCTCTGTGTATAATGCCGCAGTTTTCAGATCGCATATAGCAAACCAATCTTGCTCCGACCTACTAAAATTGATGATGGTCCGCCCTTAGCTCAACGAATCTATTAAAATTTACTTCGTTGGAATGTTTTATATCATATTTGTCGTTGATATTGTTAGGTTTTCTTACTACTAAAGGTCATGAATCAATTATTAAATAAGAAACTTGGACTATGATTACGACTACATGACCGAAGCAAAAACTTCAACAATGCGTGGTTACTTTAGTAAAATACGATTATAGTTTTATTATATATAGATATTGTGTGTTGGGGAGGGATTCAGGATCAGAAAAATCTTTCCAGGCTCAATGGACTGTATGGGGTTCGGTCTTTGATCGTTTAATTTTTTTTATTAAGTACACTAGAAAACTATTCTATTCACTGATGTACACATCAATAACAAGTGTATATACACTTACAAAAACGTCTTGTATACTTTTAAAGTCGCTCACTAATTTGTAGATTAAGAAATACTATTCTCATTATTACACACTTTCAATGACTTTTTAACATAATACAAACGTTGATACAAACTAAAAACTGTCACTAGGCGAATGTTCCTTCATTCCTCTGTGCTAAATTTCTTATACCCACTTGTAAAAACAACCCACTGAAAAAATAATAAGTCCACCAATCATAGACGTCGTGAAAACGACGACTAAACAGAAGTTTTAATTAAATTTGAGAATTTCTGATATAGCGTTAAACCGGAAGTAGCACATGTAAACGTTTTACTAATATAATTACAAAGACCTCAGCATAATAAACAAATATAGTAATTTAATAGCAATCCACAAATAAAATAATAATGATCGCTAACAATAGAATCTTGTATGTGGTCGGTGAGTTTTTTCTTAAACGCATTAAATAAGTTAAAGAATATGCCGATGCCAGGTATTGTTCATGATAATTCATTATATTTTGCTCACAGACGCGTAATTGTGGCTTGGTTTCCAACATGTGTTCTAACGACAGGGATATGAAAGGTTTTTTAAATATAATATCGCGGGTATTTTCGCGGAACGAACATTCCATAACTTTATTTTGCTCGATTTTGTGTAATAACCACAGATCAAGGAGTTCTCATTATTGTCGGTTTTTGCGGGTTCAATCTTCAGATCTCGATTTTTGAGAGGCGTCAGGTTATGTGGTCGGTCCAGGTTCAGTGCTTTGGTCTTTAGTTCTTACGGGATCGGTTTTGCAATATTCACAACTTCGATTGTTCGCGGTTCAGTGTTCACTTTCGCCTTAGATCGGGAGTTTAATCAAATGCGAATGTATCAGTCCAAACTACGGGAGTACCCTTTTGTACAAATTTCCTACTCGGCACGCACATGCGGCCGTGTCGAGCAGAGGATAGGGCAAATGCGGGTGGTCAGGTAGCTGGGGGAGAGCTATCAGTGGCGGTTAATCAATCAGAATTAGTCGACGCGCTAAGCTCGTTGCTCCAGTCCGCAACAGTATGACATATAAATAAGAAATTATAATATAGTAGTGACGCGTTTAAAGATAGCAAACTTTATAATTTGATCCAATCTATTGTTAAATAAAATCGAGCCATAATACATTGGTTTAAAGGTCATTTTAAAATAACAAAAACATCATAACAGCAATTACAGTAACTGATATTTTATGACACTAATCAGATATCTTGGGCATTTTAAAATATATTTTATATCAATGCAAGAAGCTTCGATTTTGATTACAATAAAATGTTTTAAATTACTACACCAATTCTTTATATTGTATTATTAAAGTGCCATTAAATCTTAATTGTACAATTCAATAACGACAGTATTGTTAAGGCAGTATGATAATATTTTATAAAAGTTCTTGTTTACTTGACGTATTTATAATTTTATTACAGCGTCGTTCCGAATGTAAATATTTTGCTTTGCACTAACAAGAGTGCTGTAAAAACCTACCTTAATAAGGAATAATTTATTTCATTTCATAACCTCTAAGGTATATTTCAATTATTTGAATGAAATATTCAATGGGAATACATTTAAAAGTATGTAAACTCAAGTTGCGTCCCATCCATACATTAGTGTCCGTCTCAAATGACACGCCATTAGCATATCACATTCAAGTCGTGTTGTATTCACGTGCCTTTCGTTCGTAGTAGCCAATTGACTTGTCTCTTTATAATTTCGATAGAAATTTACGACAATTCAAAATTCAATAAATTCAAAATTATTTATTTCGTTACACAAACTATATACATAGACAGCGTTGAGATCTTTTAGTAAGCACGATAGTGCCCGTGTCAAGAGGTCTCGCTCTTACACATTTTTTTATTTTAAAGATAGATTTAAAAGAAACTATGTATGGGTTAAGAATGAATGAATTACTGTTTACTCAAATGTTTACTTTACACTGATGATCAAGTAATATTTGAATCATCTGCTAATGAGCTACAGGAGATGGTAAATACTGCGAATGAAGCTTTGAAAAGGAAAGGAGTGAAAATGAATGTAAACAAACGAAAGTTATGCTTTTTGAAAGAGATGAATCTATGATGAATAGCAACATTTTGATAGATGGGGAACAAGTGGAAGAGGTGAAAGAATTTATATACTTGGGATCTAAATTTAGCAAAGATGGAACATGTGAAAGTGATATTGAAAGGAGAGTGAATGCAGGGAATATGGTAAATGATGCTCTGCACGCCTTTGTGAATAGTCAGATGGTGTCTCAATGGGCCAAATTGACTGTGCATGCAGGAATGTTGGTACCAACACTTATGTAAAAGTTGGGTATGGCAGAAGAATCAGTAGAATAAGTTAAATAAATGCGATAGAGGTGAGAGCGTTGAGAAGTATAAGTGGATTGAAACTGAGTGACAAAGTAAGAAATCACACTGATAAGAGCACGTTGTGGTATAAGAGAAGATGTAGTGGCTAAAATTGAGAAAGGTATTCTTAGATAACTTCGGCACGTAGAGAGAATGAATGAAAGGAGACTGCCAAAAAGGTTATATGAGTCAGGAGTGGAATGCGGAAGTTGGAAGGGGAAGATCAAGGTGAACGTTCCTGGACCAAATTCAGGACATTTTAATGAGAATGAAAGAAGCGAAAGTGGCAAGTGGAAGGACGTGGTCTCTGCCTACCCCTATGGGAATGAGGCGTGATGTTATGTGTGTTAACATGTTATTTACATTAGATAAGAGATTCTGTGTCTTGGTAGCTTAGCGATTGTAGCCAAGCAGTTAGGGTTTTTTACAGTCTTGAGATTTCAAACTATATATTTTTAACTTTTTATTATTTTTATTTTATAGAAACGATGCTTGTTTGGTGTATTGACGGCTTGCAAAAATCGTATGAATTATTGTCAACTGCCTTACTGTCAACAGATTGCCATCAGCGTACAGGGTACCCAACAGGGTATAAGTATGGTAAGTAAGACAATTTTAACCTTTATAAATAACAATCACTTTGCGGCGTTGGTATTTTTTATAATTGATTTATGCCACGTTAATATATTCACGCATTCATTTTCACTCTCGGATGTCATTATTTCATCCTTTTTATTCATATATATACAATTAATTTACATTTTCACAATGTTGGTCGATTGAATTTATTTATTTTGTTAAAAATTATACAGTGTCACTTGGAAGATTTAAACCTTAATTTCTATGCGATGAGTTTCAGAACTTCTAGATGATATAGAAATCGCTCCAGAAATATTTAGCTTGATAGAAATAAAACAGTATAGGTATATCGGTAGTATTTCGTATCCTTGGAATTCAAGCTAACTCACCAGTCGCAGGCCCTGTTAATTATAAGGGTCGATATCATTCTCTTTAGATAAACTTTTTATATTCCTTATATATTTTGAATGGACTGTCTGATTTTAATAATTTAAAAAGTATTTTACAGGTATTGAAACGGTCATTAATAAAATTTTATATAATAGAATAAGGATTAATACAGAGGTATGAATAATATTGTTTGATTATTGTCGCCACTTTTATTAACTTTTAAAATGTAAAAAAGTAGTTATAGTGACATAACAGTGGTTGGACATATGTTTTTGTAGATATTAATACCTTCTATTATATTGTAAGACATTTTTTTTTATCATCACTAGTTTCACCAGCGCATGCGATGACAGGCGGTGCGTCCATTCTCGGAAGATTGGCTTGCCAGGGGGCACGGTAACCTGCAGGTTGGTGCAGGTGTTAACTGGACATGGTTGCTTCGGCAAGTATCTGCACCAGATTCTAAGCTGCGAAGAGATGCCTGCTTGCCGTATTTTTGGGGCTGCCGTCGACACTGCGCACCCCACAGTAGCAAATTGTCAGGCTTGGGGACCCCAGCGTCACATCTTGACATCACTGATTGGGAGTGACCTCTTACTCCCCAGCATTGTGGGTGCTATGATTGGCGATGAGTCGATGAGTCAGGATGGAGAACAGTGACGTCCTTCTCCGAGCCTGTCATCTTGCAGAAGGAGTCACTAAACAAGCAAAGGGAGTTTATGGCAGATGCTACTCCCTCTCGCCGGAGGTGGGGGGGGGGGGGGGNTGAAGAGGGTTCCGCTAGGTTTTAGTGGGTATCCTGGTACGACCAGCGAGTCCCACACTCCCGGATGTAAGTTTACACTTCATCCGACGTGCATAAAGCATGTGATAACAGATTTTATGTGACCAATTTGTCCACATCTTGGGTTACATTAATGCATTTTTATTAGGGATCCCTATCATTTTTATTTAAGTAATATAGCCTATGTCGATCAATGAAAATGCACCTTTCTAACGATGAAAAAGTTTTGAAATCGGTCCAGTACTTTTGTAATGTTTAATTTTTATAATGAAGTTGTCCAATTTAAGTTTGTATATATATAAATTTTCATTTCCTTTTTTAACCGACTTTTGGGATTAACTGATCATAACTTCTTCGTATCTTTTTGTGCTTGTAAATAGTTTATCTTTAATAAACGACGTGTCATGCAAATTTCTCCATATTTCCACTTTTTCAGCTAGTTCTAGTATATATATATTACGTTATGAGTCATTTAACATGGGCTTGCATAAAAGCGTATACATATATGTATGTTAAGTATTAGTATTATTGTAAATATCTTTATGTATGTCGGTCTATGTAAGAGTTCGATAATAATCGATCACATCGCCCGATTGAATACTAAATCTATTTTATGTTACACTATTGCATTTTTCTTTTATTCTGTTATGTTATTCAATAAAGTATACATCTATTTATCTAACTATTTTTAGTCAAAACGTGCTGAATAAATTTGCTACTATCAATCGAGTATAATTATAAAGACACACGCTATGTGGAAGAGCTGAGGCTCATTAAAAGTTTGAGAACTTTCAATAGGTACAGTTTTGAGACCAATTAGAGTATGTTTGGCATAAAATTTGCCTTTAAACGATAATATGTTAAGCTTAAAGAGGTAAAGTACCGCTAACCAGGTTATCCTTCTATTTAAGTAATATTTTTTCATCACGTACAGGCGCAGTTATCATCAATATAATGAAACAGTAGGTAAGACCTCGCTGGCACAGTGGTATGAGTACTCGCTATGCTAGTAGAAACCCTGGTTTCGATTTTGTCTGGACGGGTGGGAGGCTTTGGCTGTGGTAAGTTACCACCCTATCAACAAAGACGTACCGTCAAGCAATAGATTTATGTTGTGTGGAAACCATAACAGGTAAATTGCCTCTTACCAGTAACTTGTCATCAGGTATGACCACAGTCAAGCGCTAACCCATTAGCAATAAAAAATACGTTGTTGTTTTCACAAGTAATTATGAATCCTATCATATAAATTTCGTCTTATCAGCATGGACGAGCCTCCAAGCAGCAAGATTTGCGTTTTTTTTTAAACTACTGATACATTAGTGCTTGACTGCGATTTCACCTGATGGTCTGTGATGATACAATCTAAAATGGAATCGCCCTAACCCAGTTAAAGGCAATTTTATATCTTATGGTCTCTATACAGTATCGAGTCCAAACACAATTTCTTGTTTGGCGGTATGTCTTTGTTGGTAGGGTGGTAACTAGTTGCCGCGACCACGGCCATAGCCTTCAACCAGACTTTGACAAATTAAAAAAATATACTTTCCTAAATTCGTCCTACTGGGAATTGCATCTAGGTGTTCTGCTAGCAAGGCGAGTACTCTCAACACTAAGCCAGCAAGGCCTTTCTGGTACAATGCGGTTTAGAAAACGTTTTATGTAAATTACCTCTTACAAGGTTAGCATGCTAGCATCTTGGACTATATCATCACTTACCATCAAGCTCACCTGATAGTAAGTGATGACACAATCTCAATTAACCTGAGGTTATTGCGGCCATCTACCAACAAAGAGTGACGACGAAGGCGCCGAGTCTGTAACCGGATGCTGACGAGGTCCGGAGAATCAGAGGCCAGGCCAACGAGGTTCTGGTCCAAAAATGGAAGGAGAACCTTGGGTCTCCAGGAGTGAGCATAGCCATTGTTGTGGTGAGCCGATTTCATTTGCAACAATGGCTTTCCAGAGAGCACGGGTCGCTCTCCAAAAGATTGATGCAAGATCTGACCAGGCATGGATGCTTTGGAAAGTTGCTTCATCGAATTGGCTGCCAGGAGTCACCCGTTTGCCAACGGTGCAGTGCAGCTATCGATTCAACCTATCGGAAGATTATGCAACCTGGGGACCTCAGCACTACGGCTTGGTGGCACTGATCGGCGGCGATCTTTCACCTGGGAGCATTATAGGTGCGATGTTTACCAATGAGAGGATGTGGGCAAGAGTATCCTTCTTCTGCGAGACCGTAATCTAAGCGAGAAAAGGAGAATGCTCCGGATGCTCCCCCTCACAGCCGAAGGAGCCTGAGTACTAGCCGCGGATTTCCGTACCTCCTCTCGCCTCCTTAAATCCTTAATTGGACAAATCTGGGGTACCAAGTACGAATGGGAAAGTTGAACACCTGGTGCCTCACTTATAGATGAAGAGGGTTCCGCTGGGTTTTAGTGAGTATTGCGAGGTCTCCTTCCTCGCTGAGTCCCCCACTCTTGACCTTTTAGGTAGGGGTTCGCGCCTAAAAGCATATTCCAGCGAAAAAAGGTGAGATTAACAATTGAGTTACTCTTCAACGCGGTTGAACATGTTAAACAAATTTATTTGCTGTTATATCACACTATATTCACTAATGAGTATTTCCATTATTCCAAAAAGGTTTAAAATTGCAAAATACGTTCTGCTCGTACATCAAGGGACATAAATATTAATGTCCGTCTCAAATGACGCGCCATTAACATATCATATATTCCCGACATGTATACTTCACGTGACTTTTGTATGAAAATCCCGTAATGCTGGTCCGAAATACGACGGAGTATAATGACGTCTGTATTCTAAGGGTGAGGTTTTTTGGTCTCTTTCTCTATCTCGTCTCTTTCTTAGTATTATTTTATTGGAGTGAAACTTTTTTAGGCGCATGAGGGTAACATTTTTACGGATGAAACGCATGATTAGCCTCACGAAGCAATGCAGCGTTTTTATGCTAATTCGCTTGAAGGTTAGGTAGTTTTAATATTTACAAAATAACATGTGGCATTTTAATTTCTTAATCAACTTTCCGAACCGGTGGTAGATTTGTTACCAGCGGACAGACTACTGACGATATTAAGGTGCTTTTTGAGCCTACTTGAAATTAATAAAAATTTTAACAAAGAAAGGACCGCCTTCAAGACAAACTTACAAATTTATTAATATCCTCTAAAAAGTAAGAAATATTTTTATTTAATTTTTGATTTTTAGTGAATCTGAAGTAAACTAATAAATTTGTCTCAATATGTGTACACCTAAAAACGTGTTGCAATGCAGCAACAAACGTAAGCTCATTGCTCTTTGGTTACAGACAGTTACATTTTCTGCCATAAACCGCAAGCTTACTGTAAGCCGTTGAGGAGCTCCATTGATCTTCATATTTAACTACGACTAGCTTTTGACCATACCGAAGTTATAGTAGGCAACTGAAATATCCGGATAGCCTATAGAAGATTTTTTCGAGTATCGTTCATCTGCTCCTAAGAATTGAAGAGTTCCGTCACATTGTCATGGATTCCATCATCAGAACCTAACCAAACTATCACAAAACAACCCTTGAAGTATATTCTTTCCAATAAAAAAAGAATCATCGAAATCGATTGGCGTGATCTTGAGTTATTCATCCATTTCTCGCGCACATGCTTACGCAAATTTAAGACTTATGGTTTAAAAAAATGGGACCCTATAACGAGCACCACCTTTCATTTAAAAAAAATCATCAAGATCGGTCTACCCAGTCGGGAGAAATGAGGTAACAAACATTTTAAAAAAATACAGACGAATGGATAACCTCCTCCTTTTTTTGAAGTCGGTTAAAAATATTTTGATTTGCTTTAATTAAATTCATTAAATTTCTAATATACTCTTCTTTTTCTCTCTAAACCTCGGAAATCTTAAATTTTAGATTTGTATAAATATAAACAAGACTTAAAAATTAGTTTGCCAACGAAGTTTCACTTCTGACATGTGTACTTTGTACGCACGCACTTTTAATTTTAACTGAAAGATTGTTTAGTATGAGTTCCTCTGTACACTAAGTTACGTAAGCATTGTTTAGTGTAACATTGAATTCTGCGCAGACGAAGTTATTTTTATTTAATTTTGCGCTGGGAAAGGCATTATGTACGCTGGGTGAAGTATAAACTACTATCCGAGAGTGTCGGACTTCCTGGCTATAATAGGATACCTATTAAACCCCAGCGGAATCTTCTTTATCCAGGAGTTGGGGTCCAGATGACCCCTGGCGCACTCAGCTGTAGGAGCAGGATCTGTCTTAAATGTTTAATTTGGCACCCCTCCTCCTTCGGTGAGAGGAGGTAGCCTTTTCCTTATGCCTGTGTTGTCTTCTGCAGGACGAAATGCCATTTTAATTAGCAAAATTTTAAACATTTTAATAGAGAGAACGATTTCAATTATCTTAGCATTAGAAAGTTTACAAAGATTGTTAATAATATGCGGAGTATTTAGAAAAATGCATTCATTTGAGAAGCGATATGTCGTACGGTTAAATGTACTTACCGACCTACATTCCAGGATAACAATGGCACATAAAACTTCACCAACGAACATTCATATAACCCAGAGCTTATACAAGATTTGTTTACTCACTTGGTTGAGTATTGGCGTGCACTGGACAGGCGGAAAACTGGAGCGAGTCAAGCGAACTGTTTGTTGGTTGGCTTAGTATTTCAAATGCTAAGACCATTTAGTTTTAGACAAACCTATATAGATTATACAGCGGCTATAACCGTTTAATTTAACAGTTCGTTAACATCAAAGACAGATACAATCCATGAGAAATAGAAGACCTAAAATAAAATCAAAATATACTTTATTCAAGCACTTTTAAATTGTCAGTCTATCCGTTGGTAAAATATTGACCACCACCACCACATTGGTTCGAAACATTGATTTCGCTTAGAAGAAACCGGCAGGAAACTCAGCGGTTACTCTATAAAATATAGTTTTTGTGAGCCCCTTCGACAGCTCACACTCGGGAAATGTTGATTCAGGAACGAAATAAAATGCGAGCAGACTTCCTGCTTAACGCAGATATAAGTGCGATCGACTAATTAGCAGTAACGAACTTCGCGTTTTTTTTTTTTTTTTTTGAACTGTGTTTAGCTGTTAGCCCTACTGGCTTTTACAGCGTAACCGGGAGGAGGACGGGCTCTTAAGGAGGCCGCCACATTTCGAGTGCGAGCCCTGAAAAGGGCTCGCTCTCCGGGGAAACGCCGCTCCAAGGGCGTCTCCTGCGAGACCGAGCCTCGGCTTGGAGCGACGTTATCGCTGAAACATCACCTGAAAAGGAAGAATCAGAAGCGCCCCCGGGAACGTGGGTGAAGTCCACGTCCGGGTGACGTCAGAAATCGGGGACCTCGACTCCGCCGGCGGAATCGCTGTGTAACGCTTGTGTATGTGTCTGTCCCTACCTGGTAAGGTAGATTGTCGATAGTTATCGTATCGTCGGGGTCGTTAAGGACATATTTAGGCCGTCTCTTCCTAGGCGGAACGTTAAGACGGATCCTATAAGAGGACGCGTTAACCACTAGTGGGTTCCTATGATTTATGGCTCTCTCGAAATAATTTTCGGAGAGCTCTTTAAAATAACTCTTTATCGTGGGGAGTTCTAAGTCCCTATGTAGATCGACATTTCGGACGTACCAGGGGCATCCCGTGGCCATCCTCATGAATCTATTTTGCAGCGTCTGCAGACGGGCCAGTCTATAGGCTGGCACGTGTGCGAAGACGATGCTGGCGTACGATATGATGGGGCGGATGCAAGTTTTGTAGAGTGTCACCTTGTGGCGAAGTGACATTTTACTTTTCTTGCAGATGAGAGGGGATAATCTACCAAGCACAAACGCGGCTCTGCCACGAACATTGCGAATGTGCTTACTAAAGTTCATGGCTTTATCTAGGGTAACTCCAAGATATTTGGCTTCTTTACTCCATGGGATGTCCATGTCGTAAAGCTTAATGTTAGGCAGTTTGCGATCCCAAATCCTCTTCACTCCTGTGAAAAGCACTGCTACACTTTTCTCAGGGTTCACCTCGATTCTCCATTTGCGAAACCATTCGGCGATGCGATTGGCCGCTTTCTGAAGTCTCGAGGTGATCAGATTGGTGTCACGTGAGGTGGTGAATAGAGCGGTGTCATCCGCGAATTGAGCAAAGTGTACACGCTCTGTGCTTGGAAAGTCACATGTGTACAGCGTGTATAGGATTGGAGAGAGCACCGAGCCCTGGGGGACTCCTGCTCTGAGAGGGCGCGATGAGGACAGGGTGCCCTCGACGCGGTACCTGAAGGAACGGTTTGAGAGATAGTCTCGCAATAAAAATACGAATCTATCTGGCACTTGGAGGTGGTCCAGCTTGTAAATCAAGCCGGCATGCCACACTTTATCGAAGGCTTTCGCCACATCGAGAAAGATTGCACCGGTAGGACCTCTACCGGTGTGGTAGATATTATCGAGGATGTGCTCCGTGAGGCGGTGCACCTGTTGGACGCACGAGTGTTGGGGTCTGAACCCGAACTGCTCGTCGGGGATGAGTCTCATGGCCTCTACCGTAGCCTTGAGTCTTTTTAGGATTATTATCTCATACACTTTACCCAGAGTGTTGAGTAAACTAATGGGTCTATAACTAGTAGCCAGGTTACTGGGTTTTCCTGGCTTATGTATCCCTATGACGATGGCTTCTTTCCATTCGTCAGGGAATGTACAGGCTGCTAGAAGAGCATTAAAAATGAGTACCAGGAGGCACAAAAATCTGTTGGGGAGACGTTTGAGCACCTTATTGGTGATCCCGTCAGGCCCCGGGGCTTTTTTGGCATGGAGTCCCTTGATAATTCCATGCACTTCATCTGTCGTAGTTGGTTCGAGTGGCTCACTCGTGGGGGACGCGAGCTCTAATTGAGCGAGCCTGTTTTCAACAAGCGTGACCTGCGCGGGGGACACGCTTGTGGTACTGGGGGAACATTGTTGCTCTATGCTGTCGGCCAAGCACTCGGCCTTATCAGCATCGTCGAATGCTGGACTTTGATTCGGACGGACAAGGGGCGGCATCGGTTCGCGCCTATCATTTTTTAAATTTTTAGAAAGGGACCAGAAGGACTTGTGCGAGGGCTCAAGTTCTCCTAGTTTCCGGTCCCATCTGTCGTCGCTGAGTTCCGTAAGTCTTTCTCTTACTTCTCTGAAAGATCTCCAGAGTCTCCTTCGATTCTCTGGTGTGGGGTAAGCGGCGTGCGCTCGTGCGTGGGCATTCTTAATCCTGATGAGTTCTCTCGCATCGTCCGGGAGTCTCCTACGACCGACGTCGCAGGGGATATCCCGGGAGCAATCCGACAGAACCTCACCAATGTGAGAAGTTAAAAGAGAGGTGGCGGATTTGGCGACATCCGCCGACTCAATTTGGTCAGGAATTTCTTTTAAAGACGCGGAATCACTGGATTGGAGTCGCTCTGAGAGCTTTTTCCAATCAATGATTCTCTTAGTTGGCATGGGAAGGGGATCAGCCTGTCCTAGTCTGACAAGGAACGAACTTCGCGCCAAAACGGGCCTCTTATATGCCGCAACTACAGCTGGCAAAGGTACACTATTGTGACAAGTAAGCGGCGCTATCGGGCACTCTTCATTGGTAATAAAGTAGACACTTTTATTTAGTTACATTATTCTCCAATCAGAAGGGGGTAGTAAAAGTAAGAAATAACAAAATATAAAACGATTCTAAATTAAATAAAATAAACTATATTGTTCAGCGAAAAGGAATAATAGCGAACAATAATAATTCTTATACGATTCTTATTAGATTATTTATATAGGACTCTAAATTAAACGAAAATAAACTATATTTAGGGAAAAGGTCGTGAACAGTTTTGTAGGTTATAACTGGAATCAGATCCAAACATCTTTATTGCTTAAATAACCTTCAACATTATAATATACCTTTTGTAAAAGGATATGACATATTTCTTAATGTTATGTAGAGGCAAATCCAAATCTGATTGCGATATCTTATTAAAAATGCGTCTTTTTTTTAATTCTGGGAGATCTTCGTGGATACCTGGAGTACTCGGGAGGATGTTCCAGGCTATGCCGGACTCTCAGAGACGGGGTCACGGGAACGCGACTGACAGACATTCGCAACCCCGCCTGCGATGTGCCTGTTTAGGTCCAACCAACCAAAACTTACTCCGAAGGTGGATTGCCTGGAGCACCTGGTAAGCCATCAACCACCTCGCGGGACCTCTCTTTGCCGGGCAACGGACCCCGCTTCCGTTACCCAAAGGTCACCACAAAGGAGGGAGACGGCGGTCGTGGGCCTTTCGCCTCCTTCTCGGTCCTTCTCCTGCGAACGGTCGAAATGGTCACGTTCGCCTCCCTCAACCGTTTCATCATGACATCCCCGCAGAAGGAGAGCGTAGCACACCATGCTCTCTCGCTGCTGACCATCATTCTAATGACGGTGGGGAGCGAGAGATCCACACCGATAACCGCCACGAGCGTGGCACGTTGTTCAGTCCACGCTGTACACGCCTCAAGCGTGTGTTGGGCCGCGTCAACGGCGCAGCCACACTCGTGGCACACCTCGGTAGGCTCACACCTAGCCACTCAGCACAGGTACTTGCCAAAGCAACCGTGGCCCGACAGAAACTGCGCGAGGTGGAAGGTCACTGCGCCATCAACCCGACAAATGATTGCTGAACCTCCTTCACTCTTAAATAAGGCATAACAAGTTTGTTTCTATTGCTTGTATTAAAATTGAATTTTATTATGAACATATAAAGTGTTATTCAATATATATTGCGACTGTAGTATGAGAATTGATATATCTAGGAATTTTTCTCTTAGACAAGCACGAGCTTCTCATTGAAATAATGCATTGATCTGCATGTTATATCTATAATGACTACGTACGATACGTAATAAACTTACTCCTAGCACAATGACACCTAGTATTTTGTTGACGTAATTGCTTCGCTAGTAAATTTCCTGGGTCAAATTCCCGATTCCTGTTAGGACGCTTTGGCGGCAGGTATTTACCAGCAAATACGTGCCGGTAAGTAAAGAAATAAAATAGCATTTAGCTGTGATATGGAAATGGCTGTTTGTACGTGAATACGTCTCGTAACGAGTAATAGTTTCAAATTTTGGAGCTTCCCCCTCCGCCCCACGTAATGTGTTCTAATCCTTACTTAGCGTTATATCTTCTTTGATCCTTTAGCTATTCATTGGTGGAATAGAATTTTGGATGGAGATTATAGATATTGCAGTGAGAACACCAAACTGTATCTCCCGATTTTGTCATCATTCATTTTATTAATTGCCTTAAAAATGTCTTCTGATACGATGCAGTGTAGAAAATATTAAGAGCAAGTTTGTTTTTCGTCAATCGAGATCACAGTTAGGTGTCCAACTTACAAAAAGTCTTAAAATTAGCACGAAATGTTCATATTGATATTAAAGTTCTTTGACCATATTTCCACGAGCGACATCATCGACAGATTCGTGGTTTAAAATTGAATACTAGGGATGTGGTTCCTTAAATAATAGTTTAATAAGAAGTGGTTAAGTATTAGTAAAAAACGAGTCACAATCTTAATATTAACTGAGGGTTTTCGTTGGATATCATGAATTAAAAGAATGCAATTGAAGAAGACAACATATAAATATTCCAATAAATACTGCATAACTAAGAAAAGCAACGAACTAAGGCGAGTTCTTTTGTACCTATTGGAATATTTTAGATAAAAATTGTAATATTTTATATAAAATCAGCAATCGAAATTGTAGACGATTACATATACTTGGGACAAATAGTCAGCTAGGTAGGTCCAATTTCGACAAAGACGTTAACCGCCGAATCCAACTCGGTTGGGCAGCTTTCGGGAAATTACGGCACACCCTTTCATCCAATATCCCTCAGTGTTTGAAGACAAAGCTCTTCGAACAGTGCGTGTTGCCAGTGATGACCTACGGCTCCGAAACGTGGTCGCTGACTATGGGCTTCATACGAAAGCTTAGAGTCACTCAGCGTGCGATGGAGAGGGCTATGCTCGGAGTTTCTCTACGCGATCAAAGTCACTGACATTGCCCTACGAATCGCGAACCTGAAGTGGCAATGGGCAGGGTACATGGTCGGACGGACCGATGGACGTTGGGGTCTGAAGGTGCTGGAGTAGCGACCACGCACCGGGCGGCGCAGTGTAGGGAGACCCCCCACAAGATGGACCGACGACTTAAAGAGGATCGCCGGTAGCCGCTGAAGCCAGGCGGCGCAAGATCGGGCCTTGTGGACATCATTACGTGAGACCTAAGTCCAGCAGTGGACGTCCATCAGTTGAAGCAACGACGGCGACGATATAAAAATTTAGCGTTGAATTTATGTTAAACGATATAGTACAAAAAATGACGTGTGGCTGTGTTATGGACAAGGCCGTTCGTTGTACTTGAATACGTCTCGTAACGGGTAATAGTTTCTATATAAAATAGCGATGTGCTACAGTCCTTACTTAGCGTAATAAATTATTTAATTCCTCAGGTATCCAGTGGTGTAATTGAATTTTAAATGAAGGTTATAGATATATAGCTACAACACCAAACTTTGTCCCCCCGATTATGTTATCATTTGTTTATTAAATTGCCTACCTATGGATTTTAAACATCAATATATCTCTTTGTTAAATATTAATTATATTGTTTAGTTTTAGATACATCAGTAGGTTTTTTATATCAACAATTGAACTTTCCAAAAGTTAAGAATCCTTTCTGAGCACAAAACTCATCTACATTGTAATAGGTATATTTATTCAAGTTTTTTTTTTAAATATATTGTGTGAATGTTCTTTGAAACTTTAATATCAAAATATTATTCTAGTTTTCAACCCTAAATTAACGTGGATCGTATTAGAGCACTGTCTGGATTAGTTTGAGCATAAATTCTGCTTTCGACCGAGATGGTCATTAATAATAATCGGCTATCTCTTGAGCGATACGATAATTTCTATCTTAATTGATTTCTATGGATTAATTAATATGAATTTCAGTTTGCCCTTTATATTATTGGGAAGTATTAGTTTATGGTAGTGAAAGTTGGGTATGGCAGAAGAATCACAAAAGTAAAATAAATGCGGTAGAGATGAGAGCGTTGAGAAGCATGAGTGGATTAAAACTGAGTGACAGAGTGAGAAATAGTGTGATAAGAGAACGTTGTGGTATAAAAGAAGACGTAGTGACTAAAATTGAAAAAGGTATGCTTAGATGGTTTGGGCATGTAGAGAGAATGAATGAAAGGAGACTGACAAAAAGGATTTATGAGTCAAGAGTGAATGCGAAAGTTGGAAGGGGAAGACCGAGGCGAACGTTCCTGGACCAAATCCAGGACATTTTAAATAACGGCCAGGTCAAGAGTACTCTAAACCGACGAACTTGTATGAAAGGTTTAATGAGAATGAAAGAAGCGAAGGAGATATGCAAGGATCGTGGCAAGTGGAAGGATGTTGTCTCTGCCTACACCTATGGGAATGAGGCGTGATGTTATGTATGTATGTATGTATTAGTTTATGAAACAATGCCCAGAGATTATATTTTCAAAGCTATTTGTACAAGTGAAAAAGTTTCGCTTTGTATTGGAGAAATAAATCTTTATATATCTAAGGCTAACTCCTTTGCATTGATTATTGTAAGCTTGTGTTAGTATTATTTATGTAAAATTATAAATAATATTAAGCATATATCACATAATGTTAAATAACAATAGTTTTAGAAAGTTGTGAGTGTCGGAGAAGCATAGTTCCCGTCGAAATTGTCATAATTCAATTTCCAAAGTGTGGGCGCCCGTGGGTAATGTTAGTGCAATGAAACACTTTATTAAATAACTCAGATTGTAATGTCCAATAACTTATTTTTACTTACTTTAACTTTATATCAAATTACACGAACACATTTACAGAACACTTTAACAGTAATAGTAAGGAACGCGCGACAGTTTCAATAATCGACCGCACGGGCGAACCGTCACTCGAGAACTGTAGAGACCGCCGCTGGATCGTGACTTATTGACTCTGTCCAGCGCCGATAAATGGCGTTGGCATTCTGGAAACTAATTGATTTCGACTTACAAAATAATAAGTAAATAAAATAAAATAAGTAAACTTATTTATCTGGAACTAGTCCTTCCTGTCGAAATTGGTGCATTCAAGTAGCGTAACACAGGCTACTTGAATGCACATTCTTTGTAAAATCATCTTTCTTTCTGTGAAAGTCCTATTGCAATAGGCCTTTATATCATCAGGAATCTAGTAAAAATTCAATCATATTTAATTTAGTCGTTTAAGATATTTGCAAGAATAAATATTTGAAAGCCACAAAGGAATTTCTGGATAAAAGCTATATATATAATATTTTCCTGTACGCTTTAAAGTTATGGAGCTCCTTCTCCACGAGCTGTATTGATAAGCTTCTGAGATTGTTGTTTATGTCAACGACCGGTTGACAAGATACCATAGTACTGACTCAAATCAAGCAATCGGTAACAAAAACATTTCTTTTTAAGTCTTAATGTGTATTATCTATTTCGCTTCTCGATAACTGCCGTAACACAATATACGTATATATAAGACACCAGACAATAGAAAAAAAACAAATAATAAATCAGTTACAAACCGTTACTAACGGTGCGTGTGTTGCGTCGAAGTTCGTTAAGTTCTTTTGTGGTATTTTATGAACTGAAGTGTTGGTTACTGATTATCTGAGTTTTTGATTATATATGTGATGTGAATAACAATGAAAACCCTTGAGGTAAGTTTTAATTTATAAGATATGAGCTTATAAATACGAGCCCGTTTTTTTTACTATCTCAAAGTTCAGTGCAATATGACGCTACGCTTTTGATTTAATACTTTAAATAATATGTAGATATTCAGTTTAAATAACAGAGGTTGTTAATTCAGGAAACAGAGCCCTAATAAAAGAGTTACAAGGTTAATTAGGTCAAAGGGAGTAATATCCAAAGTTCATAGTATTATGTTACTGTATCTATATACACTATTGTTTACTCTATTCTGTAACAAAATATAGATAGTTGACAAATGGCTGAATCGCCACACAATGAGATTGATCGCCAATCAGATGTTATGATGAATGTGGACTGCGACTCTGTAATAAATTGTTGATGTCAATCCACTCTGCTGACATAGGATATCTGTACATCGGTATAGATTATTAACTAAATGGAATCTAATTTGTTAATTATAACGACTATTAATATGTGCCATATGTCAGTCAGGATCTCATGCTCCTTTAAGAGACAAATTCAAACAGACATCGCAATATATATTGAATAACATAGTAATAATATTAACTTATATAGCAAATAAAGTGAAATACGCATTTTAATAAGATACCATAATCAGTTTTAGATTGTCCTCCGCATAGTTTTAAGAAATATGTCAAAGATATACTATTACAAAGGGCATATTATAATATTGATAATTATTTAAGGTATATAGTAGCACGCACAGGCATAATATTACACGTTAGAACATATAAAACTATCTTTAAATGCGTAACCGTTTCTAGCCGGTTTCTTCTCAGCGGATTCAACTTTCCGGACCTGTGGTAGATTTGTTACCAACGGAAAGATTAGTGACGATTCAAAAGTACTTTTTGAGCTTGAATCATAAAAGAATATTTTTATTTTTGAATGAATAACATTGAATCTGCGTATCAGATGTATTATTCAATTAAAATATGGTTTATTCGAGTATTTGCAACACTTGCATATTGAAACATGTTTTTACTCAATAATTAAGATGCACGACTGATTATGATATTAAATAACAACTTACAATCTAAAATTACGAGGGTTCTTTCGCGCCCTGTCCTGAGAAGAGCCCATGACAAACTCAGTCGGATATCTTTTATGATCATCAATATTTCAATCATCAACGTCACATTTTAGGGTGTAATAGGTTAAGAAATAGCTTGTTGGGCTAAACATACGTATTTGTTGCGGACGGGAGCACAGAGCCTAGCGCGTCGCCTGCGATGACTAATTCTGATTAGTCAACCGCCGGCAACCCCCCTCCCTTCCTACCTTAGCACCCGCGATCGCCTTCTCTCCTGCTTGTTGCGCCGCATGTGCCTGCCGAGTGGGAGAGTTGTATATAACGCCTCTCCCAGAGCTGTATGTCGCCCGTCTCAACGTTCCGCCTAGGAAGAGACGGCCTAAATATGTCCTTAACGACCCCGACGATTCGATAACTATCGACAATCTTCCATACCAGGTATGGACAAGCACTTACGCAAGCGATACACAGCGACTTCGCCGGCGGGGTCGAGGTCCCCGATTTCTGACTTCACCCGGACGTGGACTTCACCAACGTTCCCGGGGGCGCTTCTGATTCTCGGAGAGCAAGCCCTATTCAGGGCTCGCACTCGAAATGTGGCGGCCTCCATAAGAGCCCGTCCTTCTTCCGGTTACGCCGTAAAAGCCAGTAGGGCTAACAGCTAAACATAGTCCGAAAAAAAAACTGTATGTTACATTTCGCCTTAGACTCCTGGGTGGAGTAGATCCCCTACTAAGCGCGACTTGTGAACATCAAGAATCCAAAACTCTGCCGAACCAAACCCGAGAACACTGAAGATCCAAGCCTGGAACAACCGAAGACCTGAATCCTCAAGAATCGAAGACCTAAGAAACTCATAAAGTCCACTGAACCCGGAGGGATTTGCCTGAACTTGAATGCCCTCCCCAACAGTATTTTTAATAATAAGATACCGCAATAAGTTTTAGATTTGCCTCTAAATAATCTTAAGAAATATGTCAAAAACATTCCTACATATAACAATGTTGAAGACAGTAGACTAAATTGTCCGATTCCATGGTAGGTTTCTTACCATCGAACAGTCTAATGACAATTCAAAAGAGCTTTATGAGCCTACTTAAATAAACAATATTTTGATTAGTATTTTTATTAAAGACGCAAATATATAAAATCACATTTTCGTACTGTGGGATAAGAGAGAATCACTGTATATTGTCTGTTCGTGTTATGTTCCATAGTATAGTCTTTTAGGTAATAAAAGTGGATCTAATGGAGCGGTCGAAGGGAAAACATCTGAAACCGATGCCGATTTTACCATAATCGCACAAGATTGTGTGATTTCAAGAAAATGTTACATTGTTAACATTAAGTTGTATAATTTTTATTTATTTACTGGCCGTTCCGCGTGAGTTTAATGATAAACAATTTGAACAAATTTGATTAACATAAAAACTGTCATAGTGAGCCAATCTTAAAAGATAGACGGATGCTACAAAGGACTTTTTTTTACAACTTTTGATGAGGAATAATACTGTCATACACAATTTTAGCGAAACTTTAACCGTTTACACAGTGCATGTAGCGATAGCTCTCAAAAGTAAAAACCTCGATTTTGAAACATTGTTCATTGGTGCACAGCTCCTTTTAGCCTTATAGTAATATATTCTACAGTCTTGCTCGATAAAAGGGCTATTTATCACTAAAAGAATTTTTCAAATCCGATAAGTAGTTCTTGAGATAAGCGCATGCAAGCAAATGAACTCCGATGTATAATATAGTATAGACTATTCATTTATTTACTTACACATAATTTAAATCAAAGTGTGTTTGTTCAAATTAATGGGTTTTTACGCAATATAAATGAAAGATTTAGTCACTTAAGGTATGCAAATTATAGCATGATCTTTTCGATTAGATTGCTATGTTATTTTTGCTTCTTATATAAGGTGCAATGTGAAAATATATTGTATATAAAATAGACATCATTTAAATTTGTTTGGATATAACATTTATTGGTTAACAGTTTAATATTTAACAAAAGAAATAATTTGAAATGCGGTTTAGTTTTCCATTGGTTGATATGGATTAACACGATACATTTAAACGAGCCGCAGATTTTTTTGTAACTAATAATTTTTACCACAAACCACATTATTAAATTCAATAATCATTAAACAAGTTCACATTTCGAATAAACCACTGTTTAAGTATTTATATTTGTGTTTAAGTAATTTTTAGAGGCTAAATGGTCTGGTACTCCGAGAGATTTGGAAACTTTGGAAGGGGCACTACGCCTCCTTCAACCTCATATGTTAGAGAAGAGGAGTGTCTACAGCGTCCTCCTTCTGCCTCACACTTGTCTACATCAGCGAAATAACAGTTCGACTCGTATTTACAGACATAATTTTTTTGTACACGTATTACCTGACAGCTCATGAAATTTATTAATTTATCAATTTAATATTGTACACAAATAAATATTTGCATAGTATCAGAATGAATATGACTTATTGTAGATATATTTTATGCCCACCACTTTCGCTAGTGGTAGTGCACAGTGCAGCAGCGTGGTGGGTTTTTGCTCTCTCCTGTGAGTGAGGAGGCCCGTTCATTAAAACACATATCAAAAGTGAGACTTCTTTGGAAAACAAATTTATACAAATCTTACTTAAGAGGGAGGGGAAAAAGAGAGAGAGAGAGAGAATACACTTTATCGTACACCATAAACAATACTTACAATATGTACCATAATTTAATCATAGGGTACAAAAAGGCGGCCTTACCGCTATGTAGCGATTTCTGCCAGGGAATATGTTAGGAATTTAATTGTCATTAATATATTAAGTGTGACGAAAATTAATATAGATAATTTATTGAAATATCAAATGACGGTAAATAAAAATGCCACATACGCTGCACATCTTTGTGACGCTATTCATGCGTTTTATCAGTAAATATTTTAACCTCATGCGCCTAAAGACGTTTCACTTCAAAAAATCTAGTCCCGTTTTTTATATTACTCAAATTTATTTTCAATATTTGATATTGTTATTGTTTATTATAATGTAGTCTTTTGTATATATCTTGATGAGGTATATGATATTAATTCTATTGAATGAAAATGCCACGACACTAAAAAAGGGTTTACCATTAAAATATTTGTAAACTTAGCTCAATTCCATGAATGAAATGGATGATATAGCCAGTTGAGATAGTTTAGCGAACTGGGCCAAATTTACATAGTTGACAAATGACCGAATCGCCACGAAATAAGATTGATCGCCAATCACTTGCTGTGACGAATGTGCGACGCGCGATGCGCCCGTGATTAATTGTTGATGCCGGATTGATTCTAGCGAGCATTTAATATCTAACTATGAGATATTAGATCATTAAAACCTGCTACACATTGTCCTGCTAACTTGTATTAATATGAATTACAAAACAAATCAAAAATTATTTCAAAGCAGTGAGGCATTTGCACGTTTGCTGTACGCAGGCTATTCAATTTTTGCCGCAACTACGGACTCGTCGAATTCGATAAAAGCTCTTTATACGAGTAGGTTTTTATTCCTTAGACAACCAATGTTAATTATTGGTAGACATGACCGATTTAAAGTAGATTGCTCGTTTCAACTACTAGTTGACAATACAATAGTTATGTCTCAAGAAATATAAGCATCTATTTCTTTTTAAGTCATAATGTGTATTATCTATTTCACTTCTCGGTAACTGTCGTAAGAAAATTTTGTTACAAATAACACCAGACAAGAAAAAAAAAACCAAAAATAAACCAATTAGAAAGTAACAGTTACTAACGGTGAGTATGTTGTGTCGAAGGTCGTTAAGTTTTTTATAAACTGTGCGTATTTATTAGTGATAATCAAAAAGATTGTATAAGTGGTGCGAACAACAATGAAAACCTTTGAGGTAAGTTTTAATTTTTAAGATATGAGCCTAGCCAAGACATTTTTCACTATCTCAAAGTTTAGCGCAAGAAGATACTACACCAGAATCTTAATTTAATAAATAAAAGATAACATTGTATAGTTTAACTATTAGTAAAGAGCCACTTAAGCGTCATTCAATGCAATGTAAGGGTTATAGCACTTTTGTATAATCAAGTATCGTTTTTTCTACATACAATATGTACGGCTGATGATGATATTAAAGAACAACTAAACGCAAATGTTATGAGGCTTCCTTTACACCTTGCTCTTAAAAGAACTTGCAACAAACTGAGAAATAATAAGTTTTTTAACGGATAGAAATAAATAATACAAAAGTGGTACATCATAAATAGTGAATTAATNTGTGCGTATTTATTAGTGATAATCAAAAAGATTACATAAGTAATGCGAACAACAATGAAAACCTTTGAGGTAAGTTTTAATTCTTAAGATATGAGCCTAGCCAAGACTTCTTTCACTATCTCAAAGTTTAGCGCAAGATGATACTACACCAGTATCTTAATTTAATAAACAAAAGATAACATTGTATAGTTTAACTATTAGTAAACAAAAATTATGGCATTTCTGAACATTTAAGTCCCAAGAGCCACTTAAGCGTCATTCGATGCAATGAAAGGGTTGTAGCACTTTTGTATAATCAAGTATCGTTTTTTCTACATACAATATGTACGGCTGATGATGATATTAAAGAACAACTAAAAGCAAATGTTATGAGGCTTCCTTTACACCTTGCTCTTAAAAGAACTTGCAACAAACTGAGAAATAATAAGTTTTACAAATATATGTACAAATATGTTTGTATGTTTGTAAAACCAATTGTACTGTTGAAGGGAAATTCGCGGTAGATATATGCGGTTAACCAAAATTTTCATTTTATTTGTATTGTATTACACCGATATTATTTTAACTATCAATTATTTTATATATATTGATAGAAATAAATGATACAAAAAGTGGTACATCATAAATAGTGAATTAATAATTTCAAAAAACCTTATAAGCGTCAAGTTTCAGCACTGATAGTAAAAGAACATTTGTTTTTGAGTAGCAGAATAAAAAGTAATATATCCTTGATTTATTGCGTATGATATAAGGAGAGGTTGAACTATTGAAAAAATAATACTATTTGAATGAAAAGGCGATAGTGTGGCATAAAAACCTACTTTGCATTGCCTTGGATATATTGGCAACCATTACGATCGATTCAAGTTTCAATGCTGTTAGGGTTCTGTATCATTATACGCAATATTATAACACACTTAACTACAAAGTGTTAATAGAGTTAAAGATGTATTCTCAGCATTCCAGCAGCTAAACATATTAAAGATAAAAGTAAAGTGTAATATAAATATATAATGTACACTTAAATGACTTAAAGTACGACGCGATCTATTTGATTGTTTTGTAAAATAGTTCACAGCAGAAGTCCTACTTAATGAAATCATGTTTTGATTTCTTGATTATAAATTAATATCTATCCCATGACCTAAGTTGGATCACATCCAATAAAATATTCATCGAAATTGATTAAGTACTTTCTGAGTCCATTGACGACGAACATCATTACACGAGTTTTATATATATTATTATATATAATAAAGTAAGTATCAGCTTAAGAACGTCCCATTGATAGGTACAGGACATTAACCCTTTTCCTTTTTCTTGTCTAGGAGAGAGGGCTTAATAAAGCATAAACTTACCGCCCTTATTTATTCAAACTTTATTCCACACAAACCAATAAAAATACAGATTGAACTTTCTTAAAGAGTGAGTTGCTTAATTAAGTGCGCAAAGGCGGTCTTATCATTTAAAGCGATCTTTTCCAGACAACCTTTGATAATAGGAACAGTAGACAGGAGTGCAGTTCTCGAGTGGCGGTCGGCCGGAGTGGTCGACTATTGAAACTGTCGCGTTCCTAGCTATTAGTGTTAATGAGTTTGTATAAATTGATATTGGGAACATTAAGTGATTGTACATTATAATCCGAGTTAATCAACAAAGTGTATAATAAATATATATATATATATATATATATATATGTCGGAGAATAAGCATAAAGCATAAAGTACAGGGGCGTAAGGTTTTCTGCCGACATCGTTATTAATTGGATCCATTATTTAATTTCATATTCTGTGGGCGTTCGTGGATAATCTTGGTGCAATCAAACATTCAAACACTTTGTTAATTAACTCGGATTATAATGTTCAATCACTTAATGTTCTCGAAATAAATTTACACAAACTCATTAACAATAATAGCTAGGAACGCGACAGTTTCAATAGTTGACCACTCCGGCCGATCGCCACTCTAGAACTGCCGCGAGATGGGCCATCTCGCGGCTGCCACGGACTGCCACTTATTGACTCTGCCCCCACGCCGAAACACAGATGGCGCCAGCGTTCCACAGACTCTTGCACTCCGACACACACACACACACACACACACACACACACACACACACACACACTCACACAAACTCATATATACACACACACACACACACATATATATACACACACACACACAACAGACTATGTGAACCTAAACTAGCTACGTGCCAGACATTGGCACATAAATAATATTCTTCTGCAGATTGGCTGGGTACCTATACCCCAGAATTACTCAGGTTATGCAGGTTTCTTCACGATGGTTTTCCATCAGCGATTAGGACAGAGCTGTACAGCATAAGGAAGTTCCTTGTTTTATAAACAGTGGTACCTGTCCAAGATTCGAGCACACTTTTAGGCTATAATATATGAATTTGAAGTGGCTCGTTTATTTAGTACGGAACCCGTGATTCATGTTAAAGTGATCGTGTTTAGAGCAAAAACAGCATATTCGTGCGGCGAACCATCGCAAAGAAACTTTTCAGTTTCACCATAAACACAAATATAGGTATTGATCTATTTTTCTTTTTACATTCGGTAGCATCGATGACTCAGTTAACTGTGGTTGTTCGTATTTGATACACACTGCCATACAACCCTGTGAATATGTGAGTTGTTTATGGTTCATTTGGTTAAACTTTGATTTAAAACCTGCAAAATTATATAAAGAATAAAACACTTCAATTGCTTTAGGTATATCAGTCAGTGCGTCTTTTTATTATAAAATTGTGTACGGTTTACGGCATTACATAATTTTTACTGTATGAAGTGCATCAAATCTGGCCATTTTGGCAAATTTATAGTGGATTATTGGCTAAACATGTTGATTTTAGCTCATAACATTTTTGTGGTCTTGACCAATATCCTTGTTACATTTTTGGCTTGTACCAATATCCTCACAAAATTTGTGGCTTGCACCAATATATTTATAACATTTCTGGTCCGCACTAATATTCTCATAACATTTGTGACCCGCACCAATATCTTCATAACATTTGTGTCCCGGAACAATATTTTCATAAAATTTGTGGCTTGCATCAACATCTTCATAATATATGTGGCTCGTACCAATATCCTCACAACATTTGTGGCTAATACCAACATATTCATAACATTTCTGATGCGCACTAATATCCTCATAACATTTGTGACCCGCACCAATATCTTCATAAAATTTGTGTCCCGTAACAATATTTTCATAAAATTTGTGGCTTGCATCAACATCTTCATAATATATGTGGCTCGTACCAATATCTTCATAATAGCCTGCAACAATATCTTTGTAACATTTTGGCTTGCACCAATACCCTCATAACATTTGCAGCTCACACCAATTATCTTGTAACATGGTAGCTAAATCTGCGACTTCGTCTGCGTGAAATGTTTTTTGTGTAGCATTTTTATTAATTTAGCTCAATTCTTTTCGAATGAGAAACGTACGTATAACACTCCCGCTACCCCCATTACGGGTGGAATTTCGTGAAATCCTTTATTAACTGACATCTATTCGGCGAAAGGAATAAAAAAAAAAGTAAGTAAGTAGCAGCCCATTTACGTCCCACTGTTGGGCACAGGCCTCCTCACTCATACGAGAGAGGGTTATTAGAGCATAGGCCCACCACGCTGCTCCTTTGCGGGTTGGCAGGCATAGTACACAAGTGCACTCTCTATTCCTTCACTCTCATAGAGCGATGTGACGGAAAATCCGACACAATCGAAGAGAGATCAGGCGCAGGACCGACGGCTTAACGTGCTCTCCGAGGCACGGGGGTGGATCACACCGCCAACTTCCCAACTTCAGGCAAATATTGAGAAAATCGTAACAGAAAACTCAATATTGGTTTTTGAATTGGCCCGACCCGGGACTCGAACCCAGGACCTCATGTCTGTGGCGGAACGTGCTAACCACTAGACCAATGAGGCAGTTTGCGAAAGGAATATTCCTACCAAATTTCAAGTCTCTACGCCTTATGGTTCCAGAGATATCGCGATGAGTCAATAGATACCTGGATATCTCTTATATCTATAAAGATGTGGCTCGTACCGATATTCTCATAACATTTGTGGCTCCCATTAATATCTTCATAAAATTTGTGGCTCTCATCAACGTCCTCATAACATTTGAGGCTGGCATCAATATCCGCATCACATTTATGGCTTTCATCTAGCCAATTCTAATTTAAGTGGTAAAGTCAAATATCTTGTTACCCCGTGTAATGTTTTTGATAATAGTCCACAGCTAGCATTGAAAGAGTAGACACCGTAGTCCCTTCTAAGTGTTTGGGCAAATTTCACTAAGTCGCTTCAACTATATTTAATAGATAAGTCAAAGTTGAACCAACAAACAGGTGAAACAATGTTTGTTCAAAGACAATTCTATCAGATAAGCAAACGATTGGGAGGGTCGAAGGTCCCTTTATTTAATCAAACGTCACACCTGTATCCAAGATTCTCTTTAGATAAGGGTGTCCCGCAAATTAGTTCGGACTGACATGTCCTTGTTGAATGTGCCTTAAGCAAATACATTGGAAAATTGGATTATTTATGTGAACACTAACTCCACGTACACATAAACAATGGGGTGCTTAAGCTATTATTCATTACATATATAATTCAATTTAGTCTAAGATAAATTTTAATAGGAGGCTTTGGTACAGTGTATATAGAAGACTATATCCGATTATATAACCTTCCCATTTTGTTCAAGATACTTAGGACTTATCAGAAATTCTAACAGTAGAAAAAGCTTACAGAGTAGTTTAAATTACTCCCTATTACTGAAGAACATGCAACTTCTATAGCAACGTTATTTACTGTTATAACTTAATTATGAACGTTTTTCCAACGTTTTCATGACACAATATAAAATATCAAAATCTGCTGTTGGTAATGAAATATACAACGGTGTTATTTGAGCTAAACAAAAATAGTTCTCATATTCGTATTGTGGTGTATTAATTTTTAACGTGTATAAACTAGCTAAACGCGACTTCGTCTGCGTGGAATGTTTTTTGGGTAGCGTTTTCATTAATTTAAGCATTTTCATTAGTTTTAAGCAGTTAAGTAATATACGTATAACACCCCCGCAAACCCCCTTGCGGGTAGAATTTCGTAAAATCCGTTCTTAGACGACCTCTACTCGGCAAAAGTAATATTCCTACCAAACTTCAAGTCTCTACGCATTATGGTTCCAGAGATATCGTGATGATTCAATAGATACCTGGATATCTCTGTTATATATATTTATAGATATATAGATAAAGCAAACTCCTAAGTCATCTAGCACAAACTTCTTAAAAGAAACAAAAGTACAAGTTATTACAAAATAAACTTCGTCACATTGATAAAATTGTATTATCATCAAGTTTCATCACCTACAACATTAAAAATTATATTTAATTTGATCTCGAGGGGACAAAAGGACAGGCTTTCTATTCAAAATTTCAATAAAATATATAAACATCATATTAATCTACGGTTTATAGTTTTTCATATGTGTAAATATTGCAATTAAAAATATTAATCTCGATCAGATAAAGAGTGAAAAATAATAAATAATCCATAACAACGAAAGACTTGAATGAATAGAGAAAAATGTAATTTCAATCTATAGACAAAGAGTGTACTCGCTGTACTACATTTGTAGATATAAAGTCGATATTAAATGCTGGAAACTTTTTTAAATAGATGAATTTTTAAAGCCTTTAAATTCGAGTTCGCTCACGGTTTTGTGCGAACAATAGGCGGATTTAACGCTTTCACCCACACAAAACTGCCAATATTTTAGACTTCCAATGTAATAGGATTCAATAAAATAGTAGCTTCGAAAATATAATATTACCTATTAATTCGAACAAGGATAGTATATATCAGACTGCAAAACGTGCTTGGGCTCGGTTAGTTTTTTCAAACTAAAAAAAAATAAAATAAAAAGCATAACTCTCTCACTTTTTAGGCGTCGTTTTCCCAACGCTGGGAATCATGACCTATCTAGATAGTTTTGTTTTTCTTGTAATGCTTCATCTATTTGTTTTGTGCAACATGAACATGTATTCGAGATCTGAGTTTTGAGAGTGGTGTGTAATAACTTAGTCTAGCACATTCGACTCTCTCTTGGTCTTTTTTCTCAATTTTTTCGATGACTAAAAATTTTTCTAAGTTACAACCGGGTTTACCAGCTACGTGGTCAAACATCTCAAGAGTTCTTCCAGGGCATGTGGATGAAAGTCTTGGCTTGGATACTGCCAGACTGGTATATTTCAGCTATTTTCACAGCATTATGTCATATGGTATTCTACTTTGGGGTAATGTTGCTGATATAGATGCAATATTTGTGCTGCAGAAAAGGGCCGTTCGTGCGTATTACAATATGGGTCCAAGAGAGTCGCTAAGAAACGAAGGCAGCTAACATAATGACAGTTCATTGCGTATATATATTAGAAAATTTTTGTATGTACATAAAAACATTGTACACAAAAAAGAGTGAATGTACATCATATAACTTACGAAACAAAAACAAACTTGTTATAAATTCTAGTAGGCTGCATAAGATTAACAGCTAATTTAACTGTATACGTTTCTATAATAAACTCCCACAAGACGTTCTAAAGATGTCAATTACAGAAAAATCGTATTATAAGTCGCAAGATTACCTAGATGATAGAAACGCCTGGAAGTGAACGAATTGCTCTAATTTTAATTGAAATATAGTAAACTAATATGATATTTTAATGATGATGGTAACAAAAACAAAGACCCGACTAAGTTTGTTGTGGGTTCTTCTCGGATCAGGGCGCGAAGAAACCCTCGTAATTTTAGATTTTAAGCCGTTCTTGAGTACCATCGTCAGAAGTATATTAGAATCAGAGTGGAAAAAAATATAATTTGACGGTTCAAAAGTGCTGTAATATGCCCACTTGAATAAAGCTATTTTTGATATTGATTTTGATATACGCTCTCCATTGGACGCTAAGCATTATCTCCAAAACTTCATCACAAACGCGTCTATGCGTTTTTTATAATTGATTTAAGGGTCCAAGTCTCTGTCTGATATAAGAATATGGAGAAAAACATGTGAAAGTACCAGCTTGATTTTAGTTTAACTGCTTACGTTGCGATTCTTCCACATTCTCTCGAGTTGAGACGTAGCATTTTTGGCCATACCAATTCATCTGGCAACTTCCAATTTGCAAGAGCCGTAGTTACTGATGCAAGAACCCTAAACGTGAACATTTATATGCCTAGTTTAACAAAAAAAGTCACTATTAGCCCTTTATCGTCTATTCTACTCTTTTCAGGTGTTATTTTCGCAAGAAAATGTAGTTGTAGAATTTTACACCCTTCGCTATTGTCGCATATTATTCCATTTAATGTTATTTATTTTAAGGTCTTTGAATATCTTACAAGTATGGCCTTTTTTTTTTCTTGTCGGGAAATCCTCATGGATACCCGCAACGCTACGGGGGAAAGGCGTTACGGGTTATGCCGGACTCTTACCGACTAAAACCCGACGGTGCTCCTCCCTCGGTTCTTTGGCGAAAGCACGGGATCGGAATACATCCGCACTCTCGTCGACGATATGCCAACAGGGCTCCTCTCTTTGTGTTCCTCTTATTCTGGTGGCATGCCACCTGTCCTCCCTCGGAATCTCTCTAAAGTGGCAATAGGTCCCGCCAAGCCCTCCACCGCCGTATGGCTGGAGCATCTCCGTCTGTCTCTCTGACACGCTCCGCCGCCTCCTTTTGCGACATCACGTCCTTATAAAAGGAGACCACGGCATTCCATCTGGCTTCTCTGCCCACCATGGTTTTTACCACAGCAGGCAGAGAGAGGTCATCCCCGACAACTGTTACCAGTTCGGCTCGGCGGTCGGCCCACTGCGGACACTCAGCGAGTGTGTGTGCCGCAGTGTCCTCCACCGCGCCGCACTCGTGATATTCCTCCGTCATCTCTCTCCTTGCTATGCGACACAGGTACCTCCATCTTAACTTAACAGTTCTCATTCTGTACAATACTTTAAAAAGTGTAAAGATCTAATATGTTTAGTTCTCTCTAAGACATCAATTCCATTACCAGTTATGTAAAAATTACGGTAATCTTTTTATACAAACAAAAGTCCAGTCATTTAGCCAAGGTCCGATATTCTTCAAAACCAAAAATTATCTAAACCGCTTTAGTTCTTGGATAACTCTACAGATAGTTTTCTTTCTGCATTAGTAATTGTATTGTGTAATAAATACCTTGCTATAGGACCGTTAAGGTAATGTACAGACAGAGTTGGCATTTTTTAGGAAACGTTAAAAACAAATATATTCGCGTTTATAACTTTAGTGCCGATGTTATGAAATAGGAATCTAAGAAATTTATAGCTAGATATAATGAATTATATAATTTATATATATATAATTTACATTTTTTTTACAAACAAATGGTCAATCGTTTTCCAAAGTCCAATATGTTTGAATACCGGTTTAACTCTTATTGAAACATTACAGATTGATACATTTACTTTAAATCATTTATAATATTATTAAGGATCCAATAACACCATGTAATATGAGTTCAATTCGCAATAAATGAAAAAAAATGTAAGTAACAGTAAGTTCTGATATGAATTTCGAAAGCACTAAGTCAGGCAGGAAATTTGCTTCTTTGCAATATAAAATCGTAGCCAGCGACCTGAATTTCGCTTGACATTCAATCGGAACCGCGCTTTACACAGAAATGCTATGTAAAATATTTGTAGCGACATTTTAACCCACAAAGGACACGCGCATCTTTGAAATTGTAGCATTCTAAAAATTACAACACACCCCTTGGTTGAGTAGGACCGCTTTATTCATTTTTAACAGGCCTGAGTGGGGGAGAGCTTTTTTATCGTAACTTTCACAGCCTACAGTGTCGTTTAAAATATACTGTAAAGTTTCCAATTCATATTTCGCAATTTTCATTCTGGTTTGTGGCGTATTAAATACCTTTTCTTTTTTTATTGTATCCGTATGATTGCACCTGCTTCGATTGTCTTGATAACAAACTTTTAGCAGCTGAATCTCGAAACTTTGCCTGCGTTTGCGTACTTATGTAAGAGAATATAATTTTTTTAAAGGAATAATTCCGTCATGAATTGTGTGGCTTTATTCGTTGAGGCAGCGCAACTTAATGATGGAACGCAAACATGGAACATGTGAAAGTGATATTGAAAGGAGAGTGAATGCAGGGAATATGGTAAATGGTGCTCTGCACGCCTTTATGAATAGCTTGAGGGTGTCACAAAGGGCTAGACTGGCAGTGCATGGAGGAGTGTTGGTGCCAACACTTATGTATAGTAGTGAAAGTTAGGTATGGCAGAAGAAGTATAAAATGTTAAGAAGTATAAGTGGATTAAAACTGACTGATAAAGTAAGAAATAGTGTGATAACAGAACGTTGGTATAAAAGAAGATGTAGTGACTAAAACTGAAAAAGGTATGCTTAGATGGTTTGGGCACGTAGAGAGAATGATTGAAAGGAGACTGATAAAAAGGATTCATAAGCCAAGAGTGAATGAGAAAGTTTGAAGGGGAATGCCAAGGCGAACGTTCCTGTACCAAATATAGGACATTTTAAACAAGTGCCGGGTCAAGAGTACTCTAAACTGACGAACTTGTGTGAAAGGTTTAATGAGAATGAAAGAAGCGAAGGAGATATGCAAGAATTGTGGCAAGTGGAAGGACTTGGTCTCTACCTACCCCTACTGAGGAGTGATGCTATTTATATAGGTCTCAAAGCTCTCAAAAGAAATACATTTTTCCCATTTTTTTTTGCAGTATTTTTCAACGATGCTTCTATTATTCCATGATACATTCAATATAAGCAATATATCAATAAAAAATGTATATCTAATAGCTTTCTTCGGTATTTGAGTTATTAAACACAAAAAGATATTTGAATTGAAACCAGTAGATCCTGAGATGGGATGTTTAACCAAATGAGCAAACAAACTCACTCAGCAACAAATCTTCACGATTGACCTGATAATATGTATTTAGTTCGAATTCCGGAGTGGTCCACCTACGATTGATCTGGAGTCCTTGCGAGACCTGACTAAGGCTGCGATAAAAAGGGTCAAGGTGGTCCTGGCAGTTTCGCTAGATATAGCGAACGCCTTCAACATCCTCCCCCATAAGTTATGTCACTGGAGGCATTCCTATATCATAGTGTTTTATTATCTCGGGAGACTGCTGAAGACATACCTGGACGGGGAGATCATATGGGAAAGCAGAGGTAGTGCGTTTCGGCGTCGAGTTGGTCATAGAGTTCGGCAGGAGTCAGTGTTATGGAACATAGGCTTTGATTGGCTTCTGCAGTGTCCGCTTCTTTACTCCGCAGACGACACCCTCATCACAGCTCGGGGAAGCACGTTTGCATAGGCGGTCCAACTTGCCGAAGTCGACACAAATTTGGCGGTGAACAGAATCCAGAGAATGGGGCTGGCGGTGTCTTTCACCAAAACGGAGGCCTTGCTTTTTCTTAGATCTCGGAGCGGTCCTCCACGAGGGGCTACTCTTTTACTGCGAGGTGCGATTGTCGAGATAAAGGCCCAGATGAAGTGCCTAAGCCTTATGTTGGATGGTCGTTGGGGATTTCAGGCGCAATTTGTCTGAATTACCACTCTGCTAATTAATGTCGACTCTGCGCTTGCATGATTTTTGCCAAATGTCGGGGCGCCGGAGTCGCAATGCAGGAGGTTATGCCAATGCTTTATGATTCCAAGCATGGCACTGTAGAAAGCACCTTTATGGGTAGTTTTAATTCATTCGGCGTGCGTTGCCATTCATTTATCCATTCCAGCGACAAAAAAAAGTGCGGTATTCTCCATATTGACGGCCTCGCTAGCACATTGGGTAAGCACTCGCTTTCCTAACAGAGGTTCTGGGCTGGATTTTTAGCAGGAGAAATGAAATTACAATAGGCTTGGACCGATGGAAGGCCTCGACCGTGGCAAGTTACCACCCTACCAGCAAAGATGTGCAACCAAGTAAAAAAGCTGTGTTCCAGTACGATTTTTTACGTAGAAACAATAAGAACCTTTTAGGCTTTCGCCTTAGATTATATCATCACTAACAATCAGGTGGGATCACAGTCAAGCTCTAATCTAGCAGCAATTCTAGATACACGTTGATGATACTAGAAATTACATTAATGAACATGTAACAATGTATTATATATCGCTAGACAAGGAGTCGCAACTCTCAATTAGTACGAGAAGGTTTTATTGTAAAGTTGTTTAAAAGATGATGTTATTTTGATGTTTTGTTTTGACGTTGTAAATATTGAAATAGAAATTTGTACCTCACAATTTATATAACATTTACGCTTTGTTTAATGTTCCAAATTATTACTGTGCGAAGTTTAATTAGTTCAACTTACAAAGGGTTATAGTTTGCGAAGATAATAGGGGATAAAGTCTAACAGTTTGGATCAAAGGTAACTTTAGAGACTCCGGAATCCTGCGTAATTCTAGACTATATCAAAGTTGGCAATGATTGAATTATAAATTGAATATCGGGTGTCGACTATTAATAACATTGGGGATGTATCGAATTCAATAACCTGTTAGCAAGAATATAAAATTTCAATTACAACTTTACTGGTTAAGAAGTTTTTGAATTGAATTGAATAAATTATTCTATAGTTTATAGATGTATTAAGTTACTTTATTATTGAGACTCTTCGTGCATGAGAAATCTATCAGACAATTGACAATTTTTTATTATTTTCTAAGCGATCTATCTTCGTGTGATCATTTTTTGTTACCCGATGATTAATCATGATAACATGTTAAGCTGGTCAGAGATAGTTTACCTATTATTTGTTCCTATGTCTATTCTGGTAACTGGTAATGAATGCTTTTCCAGTCTAGAAAGTTAGACCAATTAGAAAATATACTGTATGTATTAAAAAAAGGGCATATGATCTTGAGTAGATGAATGTATAAAGGTAGAGTAAACTAAAAGTATGAAATGAAAAAGGTTATGTTTAACTACTGAAATTTCCATTTTGATTCTTATTATAATATTATAAATCTTAATAATTTATTTGTAAGAAAGTTATTACTGTAAAATGGTATAATAATAGTTAGAAATACAACATTGGTACTTAATAGTATGCAAATTATCAATAACTTGATATATCAATTACTTTTACAATTCAAAACCATAAAATGTTAAATAAACTATATCAAACTGTAAAAAAGTAATAGAAGTCAATACAATATAGATGGCTATTTTTTGAAAAATATCTGTATTTATATGGTTCGCTTTTTAAAAAAATGTATTTCATTTTAAGTGGATGAATATATAAAAGGACAGTGAAGTAAAAATGATAAACGTTAAATTTTACTTTAAGATTGTTATTACAATACTATAAATTCATAATAATTTATTTGCAAGAATGTTGTTACTTTAAAATAGTACAATAATATTTACAGATCATAATATTCAACTATCTTAATAATATGCAAATGTAGATCAATCAGTTATTTTTACAATTAAAACAATTTTACAAATTAAAAATGAAAGAGACGTTAATACATTGAAGACATGTTTATTTATTTTTACAGATTATTGAAAAATGGCAAAAAGCGCAGAAGCAGAAGTAGAGAAGATGAAGAAATTGGAAGAAAGGATAAAAGCTCCTTCAATATGGGGCAGAGTGCCAAGTGGTGTTAGATTTGAAGACCTTCAAGACAGGAGGTATGAGGATGCTGTTCGATTGTTGAAGAAGCATTTTTTACCAGAGGAAGTAAGTGGCATGGTTAATAATAAAAAAAACCTAATAAAATGTTTGTTTCGTTTAAAGCAAAACTACACTCTGATGGCCTTGCTGGTTCAGTGATGCGGATTTTCGCATTTGTGGCAGAAGACCCGTTTTATATCCCCATTTTATAAATTATCTCACTCTAGATTAGGAGGCTTTGGCCATGGCTAGTTACCACTCTACCAGCAAAACCCATATCGCTAAGAGATTGGTGGTTCTATACGTTGCTGTGTAGAAACCTTATAGCGCGTTTCTATCTTAGACTGCAGCATCACTTACCAACTCAACAATATCAACACAACAGCAGTAAAAACATTGTAACGGCTCCATTGGAAAATACCTGCACCAAATCGTTGGCTGTGAGCCGTCGGCCACTTGCCATGAGTGTGGTGCTCCTGTGGACACAGCGCACCACACGGTGGACGAATGTCCTGCTTGGGGACCTCAGCGTCATCTTCTGAAGTCGCAAATCGGTGCAGACCTCTCGCTGACAAATATTATATGTGCCATTCTTGTCAACGAGCGGGCTTGGAATGCTGTTGCCATCTTCTGCGAAACTATCATTTCGTTAAAGAAAGCACGGCAAACAGAGAGAGCGAATTCAGCTGAAACACAGTACCCCAGAAGGAGTGGAATAGGAAACAGGAGACGGAGGTTTATCCAACTCCTCCCCCTGTAGAGCACTTTTGAGCCGGCTTCATTCGGAGGGGCCAGAGTGGAATGCCACACCGAACCTCTGGTTCTTCCATTCCCCAATAACGAGGGCTACGCTGGGTTTTGGTGGGTATTCTGGTACTACCAGCGAGTCCCACACTTCCGCCTGTCTCACAGCGGGGTGTGTAAATGCATTTCCTAGCGACAAAAAAAAGTAAAAACATTGTTAACTTCTAATTGCAACAGAGGGTGCTTAGTCAGATAATCTTTCCGGTTACTAACTAAGCATGCGGGTAAGCGACCCCGGGTGCCTCGAGCGATTACTACCGCTCTTCAATTCCCTATCTACGGCAGTAATGTCCTATACCTTACCCCAATGCTTCCCAAAACTCTCCTAATCCCATATACCAAGCTCTCCTATCTAACTCCCATACCGATAAATGGCGGTATATCCATTCTCCGCTGACCTAAATGTCATAGACCGATATCGGGCAGCAGCGTTATCGGTGCGAGAGGGTCAACACTGCGATCACCAACCCGCCTGCCATGGGTGGTGATTATTGGCAAAACCAAGAAATGATGACAACAAGGCAGCAATGCCCCCCAGTCCCCGGCAGCCCCGCTATTCCAAGCTCTGGCAGCGGTTTCGGTAACGGCGGGGCAGGGGGTGCTAAGAATCTCCGGAAGAGATTCCGCTGCCAACCCCGACGACTTGACCTGGCAACATACAACGCACGCACTTTGAGGACCGACGAAAAAGTCTTCGAGCTGGAAGAAGCCATGAGCAAGTTACACTGGGATATTGTGGGATTATCCGAAGTCCGTAGAGAGGGGGAGGACACGATAATTCTCAAATCCGGTAACTTGCTATACTACCGGGAGGGTGAACACCAATCCCAAGGTGGTGTCGGGTTCCTCGTCCACAAATCTCTCGTTAACAATATTGTCCAAGTAAACAGTGTGTCCAGTAGGGTAGCGTACCTTATACTCAGAATTACCAAACGGTATTCGTTGAAGGTCATACAGGTTTACGCACCCACATCATCGTATCCCGATGATGATGTAGAGGTTATGTATGAGGATATATCAAGAGCCATACATACCTCTAGGACACACTACAATATTGTAATGGGAGATTTCAACGCAAAACTCGGCGAACGAAGTGGGGCAGAGTTGAGAGTGGGGCAATTTGGATACGGGCAACGGAACCAGAGAGGTCAAATGCTGGCCGATTTCATGGAAAGGGAGGGCCTCTACATGATGAACTCCTTTTTCAGGAAACGGCCACATCGAAAGTGGACTTGGCTTAGTCCCGATGGTTCCACGAGAAACGAGATTGACTTCATCATGTCTACGAAGCGAAATATATTCAATGATGTCTCTGTGATCAATAGAGTGAAAACTGGGAGCGATCACCGTATGGTAAGAGGCACATTGAATATTGACGTTGTCCGTGAACGGAACAGACTGGTGAAGTCAACGCTCCGACCCACTCGCGCTCATATCCAAGACCCCGAGAGCTTCCAACTGGAGCTGCAAAACCGCTTCGCTTGCCTCGAGAATTGCGAATCCGTGGACGAGCTAAACAATAGGCTAGTGGAAACTGTCCATACGGTTGGGATGAAATTCTATAAACCCCGTAGAAAGAAAACCAAGAGATTCTCAGACCATACTCTTAATCTCATGGAACAGAGACATGCAATGAGCTTGCAGTCTGCAGCAGACGCGTCCGCATACCGGCAGATCAATAGACAGATCTCTAAATCGCAAAAGCGTGATGTGCGACACTTTAATGCCGAGCGTATACGAGATACCATCGAACGCAACAAAGGCACTAAAGTGTTCGCAAAAGATCTGTCTATCGGTCAGAGCCAGTTGACGCGGCTGAGGACTCATAACGGCGAACTCATTGCATCTGGACCTGAGATTCGGAGGGAGGTTGAGAGTTTCTATGGGCAGTTATACACATCGACCTGCAAGCCTATTGATAGTTTGGCTAAAGATCCTCGTGCCAAACTTACTCGACATTATACCGAAGATATCCCGGACGTCAGCTTGTACGAGATTAGTATGGCCCTTAAACAGATGAAGAACAGCAAGGCACCTGGTGATGACGGAATCACAGCGGAACTCCTGAAGGCGGGTGGAAAACCCATTCTAAAAGTCCTTCAGCGAATGTTCAATTCCGTCATCCTGGAAGGTACGGTGCCAAAGGCGTGGCATAGGAGCGTGGTAGTTCTGTTCTTCAAGAAAGGTGACAACACCTTATTGAAGAACTATAGACCTATTGCGCTGCTAAGTCATGTCTATAAGCTGTTCTCGAGGGTCATTACGAATCGTCTCGCTCGCAAGTTTGACGACTTCCAGCCCCCCGAACAAGCCGGATTCCGAAAAGGCTTTAGTACCATAGACCACATCTTTACGCTGCGGCAGATTATACAGAAGACCGAGGAGTATAATCGGCCACTTTGCTTGGCGTTCGTGGACTATGAGAAAGCCTTCGATTCGGTGGAAACATGGGCCGTGTTGAGATCTTTGCAGAGATGCCGAATTGACCACCGGTACATACACGTGTTGAAGTGTTTGTACGAAAACGCCACCATGTCAGTCCGTATACAGGACCAAAGCACAGCGTCTATCCAACTGCAGCGTGGAGTGCGACAGGGAGATGTTATCTCCCCGAAGCTCTTTACTGCGGCGTTGGAGGACCTGTTTAAGCTTATGGAGTGGAACGGACTGGGCATCAACATCAACGGCGAGTACATCACTCATCTACGGTTTGCCGACGACGTGGTCATTATGGCAGAGACTCTGGAAGATCTCAATGCAATGCTCGATGACCTCAGCAGAGCTTCTCGACAGGTGGGCCTAAAAATGAACATGGATAAGACGAAAGTTATGTCCAATATCCATGTTCCGCTCCACCCAGTCATCGTTGAGAACTCTACACTCGAAATTGTTGACGAGTATACATACCTGGGACACATAGTCCAGCTAGGTAGGTCCAATTTCGAGAAAGAGGTCAACCGCCGAATCCAACTCGGTTGGGCAGCGTTCGGGAAGTTCCGGAAGACTTTTTCGTCCAATATCCCTCAGTGCCTGAAGACCAAAGTCTTCGAACAGTGCGTGTTGCCAGTGATGACCTACGGTTCTGAGACGTGGTCGCTGACTATGGGCCTCATGCGGAAGCTCAGAGTCACTCAGCGTGCGATGGAGAGGGCTATGCTCGGAGTTTCTCTACGCGATCAAATCAGAAATGAGGAGATCCGTAGCAGAACCAAAGTCACCGACATAGCTCTACGAATCGCGAACCTGAAGTGGCAATGGGCGGGGCACATAGTCCGACGAACCGATGGACGTTGGGGTCGGAAAGTGCTGGAATGGCGACCCCGCACTGGACGACGCAGTGTAGGAAGACCCCCCACAAGGTGGACCGACGATATAAGGAGGATCGCCGGTAGCCGCTGGAGCCAGGCGGCACAAGATCGGGTCTTGTGGGCATCATTTCGTGAGACCTATGTCCAGCAGTGGACGTCCATCGGTTGAAGCGACGAATTGCAACAGGAAATAATAAGTGTTTTTTGTATCTTGCGTGTATAACAAAAAGCGGTTTTAATACGAACATAGTTCAGTAGGTAATTAATGCTCTACTGAAGGCACCAAATATAGCCTACGAACAAAAGGAATCAATGGATTAGTGGGATGATACAAACTAAGGCTTGTTGTAGCCGTAATTACTTTAACATACATTTTTTTACACTAGCCTTTAGCTATGTCATAGATAAATGTGGAAAAATTAGTTACTGGATAAATATGGGAAAATTACTTACTTTTCGCGTTAGACTAAACTTTTGTCGAATCTACATAAAAATGCCATATGTATGCGACTGAAGTGTTTTAAGTAAAAAGGTTGGTTGTCTGTAAAGTTGGTTTACGGAAGTAATTTTACGTAATACCGCCAAAAGAAATAATCGATGAAAAATTGTTGTTGTAATAAACAATGGAATTAGGCCGATTGTGCATCTCTATCGCTTCGATTCCCTTCGGTGAAGTTTCGGGCTCTCGTTTGCACGCCCTACTCAGGCGGAATATGAGAATGAGTCATGCATACAGTGCGTGCAGCAAGCATCGATTTCGTGTCAACTACTAGATGACATGATACCATAGTAATACCTTAACTCGGGCAATCGGTAATTTCTTTTTAAGTCACAGTGTGTATTATCTATTTCTCTTCTTGGTAACTATCTTAACAAAATATGCGTAGAGATAAGACCAAACAATAGAAAAATCAAATAATAAATCAGAAAGTGACCGTTATTAACGGTGTGTGTCGCGTCGAAGTTCGTGTTCGATTTTGTGGTATTTTATAAACTGTGAGTATTTATTAGTGATTATTTGTATTTGTGATTATGTAAGTGGTGTGAATAACAATGAAAACCCTTGAGGTAAGTTTTAATTTATAAGATATGAGCCTATAAATACGAGACGGACTTTTTTCATTATCTTAAAGTTTAGCGCAATATGACGCTACACCAAAATGTTAATTTAATAAACAAATGATAACATTGTATAGTTTAACTATTAGCAAATAAAAATCATAACATTTAGTAGTCTTTCATGAACATTTAAGTCCCAAGAGCTACTTTAGGGTCATTCGACCCGCGGGGCCATCGACGGAAAAACGGTTAGGTTAAAAAAACATGGCTGGACAGTCAAACAGTTGTGAGACGTTATCACGTCAAAACTATATATTTCTTTACTTTATTATCTGTCACCACGTTATACCCTTTAACTTTTTAACAATCTCTCCAGTCCAAAGGTTGTCTTAAATAAATATCTATAAAGCGTGAAGGCCACCATATTGTAAAGCTGTTATTTCTCTGTAACTTTTGTGGTGTACCATAGAAGCGTTCTTTTCTCCCTCTCTCTCTCTCCTCCTATACTTGACCCATTTTGATTTTATTCTAATCTAGACTGTAGTAGACACTTGTCCACAGGACATATCAGCCCCATCGTAACTTCGCTTTAATGTAAATTACTGATAACCCGCAGTGATCATATTTCTCAACTTGGACTACTCAGAATGCTCTGCAGTAGACCAATTTTAATGATTTTTTGTCCATTTTCATATAAATTCCTTGTAACAGTGTTGTATTGCTATTTTCTACAAACTGCACAATTAATTTTGCTGATTTTATTTTCATTTTTCATATATTTAATAGTAATTTTGTTTTTTGTGCAACTTTTGTTATTCCAAGAGTTCGGTAAGTATAAGTTCTGTGTATGTAACTGTCAAGTAAGTCGCATTAATTGTTCACAGACAAAGTTGCGCGGATCAGCGAGTATATATATATTGTATAAAGATAATTTTAGGCAGTTTTAACCGTATTCCTGTCAAATGCATAAAGGACTTTACAGATTTCCCCTATTCGCAGATTAACAAAGGCCAAATTAACAATGGCCCGAATCGGAAACGCATTTTTGGGGCGCTATTTCCTCAAATTAATTTAATTAGTGGTCAGGAAAAAGATTTAGGGGTCTCAAATGCTATTATGCTATATCTCTCTGACTTTATTAAAAATCGCGAAGATTTCCCGAGTGGTCGAACAAATTAATTCCGAAATTAATTCCTTTTCTAAAGTGAATTAATTCGTAATAAAATTTTTGAGCCATCTCAAAAACGGATTAGCTTTTGATTATATTTAATACCTGTCTTATGAGATTGAATACTTGTCCTAAACTTGAATTTAAGATTATATTTTTCAATTCCGACTATTAGATTACACTCTCCTTAAATATATCTTGTTCAAATTTTTACTGGTTGATAAAATACTTTTTTATTTGTTTACTCAATTTCAAATGCTTCATTCATTAGATTAGACTTGATGTTTATACAGTTTCCTTTTACAAATATAAGTAAAACTTATTTTTCAATATATTATAACAGTGTCATCTATTGGAAAATAACGTAAAATGTTTAAAAGTTGGTTTCTATTTAATGATGACCCACGCTGTGGGTCAGACTCCGGCGGCCCGTTGCTATAGCCGTTCTTTGCCTCAAGTCGCCCAGCAAAAGCCAAACTGAAGGTCTACGGAGCCTATGTCTGCTCTAAACTGATATATGCGGCCCCTGCCTTGTACTCCTTCTGCTCAGGATATCAGAGAAAAAGGCTGCAGGGCCAGCAGAACAAGTGCCTACGTCTGATAGTAGGAGCTCCGAGGTACGCCAAGAATGACGTTATCCACCGTGATACCAGGACGCCCATCGTGGGGGTGTTCATCCGCCAGTTTTCGAGGAGCATGTTCCGCCTGATGGATAACTCTGCGCATACACACCTCCACGGCATTGCCAGCCAGTACCAAATAACGGCAAACACTGGGCATCCTCTGCTTCGTGAGCTCCTGCTGTTACCACCACCAGCCGTAGGTGATAGCGGCGAGGATGACGCGATTGCTGCAACACCCGCAACATACCCCCTTGGAATTGACCCGGATGGACCCGCTGGCGACGCCGGCGAGATCCAGTCCGTATGAAATACGGGCAAAAAATAGTACCGGGCATTTACTAAATGCCCGAGGAAAGATGCCCGGGCAATGAGATCCTGCCTCGAGGCCCGTACCCCGCAGAATGCTGCGATGAACCCAATGATACACGGTTAACATTGCAGAAAATAGCTAGTAATACATTGGAAGCGTTTGTTTGTTTATATATATACACCGGCATATTTAGCGGAACTTAAAAAAAAGGTTTGATGTCAGTATCATAACCTTATTTGACGGCCTCGCTGGCGCAGTGGTGCGAGTATTCGCTTTGCTAGCGGAGGTCCCGGGTTCGATCCCCGGTAGGACGAAATTAGGAAATTGTATTTTCTAATTTGTCTGAGTCTGGACTGGTGGGAGGCTTCGGCCGTGGCTAGTTACCACCCTACCAGCAAAAACGTACCGCCAAACAAAGAGATTTGTGTTCCGGTACGATGCTGTGTAGAAACCGTAAGGGGTATATCGCCTCTTAACAGATTAGCGCGCTTCCATCTTAGACTGTATCATCACTTACCATCAGGTGAGATGACAGTCAAGCGCTAAAAACTGTCAGCAATAAAATAAAATTAAAAAAAATATGATACTGATATCAAATATTTTTTTAGTAGTCAGATTCAAAATCTACTTGTTGTATTTGAAAAATCGGATATATTTGAAACCAAGAATCTTATTAAGCAGCAATAAAGCACAAAGGGTTATTCTAGAGGTTAATAAATAATCACAACTTCAAAGACACTTGTGACATTCTACATTTCGCTTTTAATACTTTGGCAGTGAGACCCTGAAAACGCTACGTGTTCATTATACCCGTGTATGCATATATTAACTTTATGTAAACTCCATTAAAGAGCAAAGTTGTGATCTCAGGACACCTATTCGGAATTTAAAGTAGCTAGTTTCAACCGACTAATTGGGTTGTGTAATATGAGAATTACATCTTAATACAATGTTTTAAAAGTTTTTTTCAGAAGTTATAAGGGCTTAGTATAATTATAATAAACTAGCAGACCAGGCAGACTTCGTTCTGTCAGAAAGATCTGAAATGTGGCAGATNATTAGATTAGACTTGATGTTAATACAGTTTCCTTTTACAAATATTAGTAAAACTTATTTTTCAATATATTATAACAGTGTCATCTATTGGAAAAAAACATAAAATGTTTAAAAGTTGGTTTCTATTTAATGATGACCCACGCTGTGGGTCAGACTCCGGCGGCCCGTTGCTATAGCCGTTCTTTGCCTCAAGTCGCCCAGCAAAAGCCAAACTGAAGGTCAACGGAGCCTATGTCTGCTCTAAACTGACATATGCGGCCCCTGCCTTGTACTCCTTCTGCTCAGGATATCAGAGAAAAAGGCTGCAGGTCCAGCAGAACAAGTGCCTACGTCTGATAGTAGGAGCTCCAGGAACGCCAGGTACGCCAGGAATGACGTTATCCACCGTGATACCAGGACGCCCATCGTGGGGGTGTTTGTCTGCCAGCTTGCGAGGAGTCTGTTCCGCCTGATGGATAACTCTGTGCATACACACCTTCACGGCATTGCCGGCCAGTACCAAATAACGGCAAACATTGGGCATCCTCTGCTTCGTGAGCTCCTGCTGTTACCACCACCAGCCATAGGTGACAGCGGCGAGGATGACGGGCAAAAAAGAGTACCGGGCATTTACTAAATGCCCGAGGAAAGATGCCCGGGCAATGAGATCCTGCCTCGAGGCCCGTACCTCGCAGAATGCTGCGATGAACCCAATGAGTTTATGATGTTCGTGTCTGATACACGGTTAACACCGCAGAAAATAGCAAGTAATACATTGGAAGTTTTTGTTTGTTTATATATATACACCGGCATATTTAGCGGAACTTAAAAAAAAAGGTTTGATGTCAGTATCATAACCTTATATGATACTGATATCAAATATTTTTTTAGTAGTCAGATTCAAAATCTACTTTCTGTATTTGAAAAATCGGATATATTTGAAACCAAGAATCATATTAAGCCGCAATAAAGCACAAAGGGTTATTCTAGAGGTTAATAAATAATCACAACTTCAAACACTTGTGACATACTACATTTCGCTTTTAATACTTTGGCAGTGAGACCCTGAAAACGCTACGTGTTCATTATACCCGTGTATGCATATATTAACTTTATGTAAACTCCATTAAAGAGCAAAGTTGTGATCTCAGGACACCTATTCAGAATTTAAAGTAGCTAGTTTCAACCGACTAATTGGGTTGTATAATATGAGAATTACATCTTAATACAATGTTTTAAAAGTTTTTTCAGAAGTTATATGGGCTTAGTATAATTATAATAAACTAGCAGACCAGACAGACTTCGCTCTGTCAGAAAGATCTGAAATGTGGCAGATTTCAGTTTTACGAATGATTTTCAAAATGAAATTACTGCAGTACTAAATATCTATAACTCTTAAATTTTTGTAACTATTCAATTTGGTCGGGTTGTGACAATTCAATTGATTTTGAACTTCGTACAGCGGCAATAAAGTGCTAATTGACTCTTTGACGTTAGGAAAACACCTACACTGCTTAGACAGCAGTGAGTACTTGTAATTTATTATGAACTTTATTGAATAGCAATAAAGGTCAAATTGACTCTACATTCTAGTTAGAAAACGGTTGTACGGGAGACAGAAAAGGGCTATTTTTAGGGTTTTCCTCTGCAGTTATTCGAACTTTTCTCGCCGTAAAAACCATCCTTGGACTCCAATGAATATTTAAAAAAAAATTGGCAAAATTGGTCCAGGCGTTGTTGAGTTATGCGCTTACCAACACATTTTGCGATTCATTTTTATATTATAGACTAGTTGATCTGCTGAACTGTTGAGTCATAACTTTTTTATATTTTCCAGCTTACATATCGATCAGTGAAAATATCTGAAGACAAAGAGGGTGTTGATGAATTTGTCCATAATCTGAGGATATGGATGAAAGATAAAATGTCAATTGCAGCGGTCAAAGAGGGCACAGACAAACTAGTTGGCGTACTCATCATGAGAATTCAGGAGAAAAGTTAGTACGTGCTGTCATGGAACATTATTTATAGTATTATATTATTTTTACAAAATATTAAGGGAATAATATAATCTATACCAATAAATGAGACTGACGTATTCTAATGTTAAAATCACAGCTTCTCTGAGGGCATACAATCTTTATAGGCTGCTTTTATCAATAAACAAATGTTATGTTATTTTCTTCCCCTTTCTTCTTACTAAAATTGAAAATGCTATGAATGATGCTATTAACTGGTTGGAAGCTTTTCATCATTGTTCCCTACCAAAAATAACTTGCCCGCGAGCAATAAAAGACATTGCATCTATGATATCATATTTATAAGATATTTCGCAAAAGATCTTGGGCATAATATGTTTAGTTTTTAAATATAATGGTAGTAGGACCGTTCTTGCGCTCGTCTCCGTTTATTCTTTAACAAAATATCACTGCAGCTCTTTGTAGCTCTGCAATATCTGTTAGCGTATCAATTGTATCGATTCACATAAACCCAGTTCCTCCGTATCGATGGCCGTAACATTAAGGGCGGATTGCTTGACTGCTTTGAGCCTAAATTTTTACAGCACCCGTAAAAGAATTCCGATTCAGCTATAGAATTTTTTATATAGTGCAAGCCATAAGCTTCCAACCTCTGAACGTTCTACTTTATTTAATTAAAACTTTATGAGTTCCCAACCGCAATTGAGTGGATGAGTGATTTATTTCCTCCACTAATTTGGAACACATAAAGTTTATTGATCGTCCGTTGGTGTGAAAATGTTAGTATTGGAAAGAAGGCGCGTCATGACGAGGGAAGCGTGGAGGAAAGCAGACGAGAGGGTCGGTGGATAGCATAAAAGAGTCACAGAAGATTTAAACGAATTTTTGTGTAAACGGGCAAATAGTCAATTTAAATCCAGCGAGTGTTTAAATTGACCTGATTTGTTATAATTAACTTTTTTCAAAAAACAAATTTTTCAAAAAACAAATGTGATCCAGTCGTAGACTACAGATCAATTAACTTTTCTATCTCTGACATAGACTAATTAACATAAACTTTACACAATGTATGTATCATTTTTTGACGCTGAGAAATTCTTTTATGCACCCCGATCCGGCTAAAAATTAATAGGGAGTGTGGAATTATGTGGAAATCTGGCGATAAACTTCTTATCCTTTAGTGGGGCACTAGACAATCGGTGGACAAAATTAACCCGGTCCTCTGTATGATTCCCTCTGGTAAACTTAGTAAAATAAAACGCGAATTTACACCCAACCTCCTGAGCGGCAGAAGAGTAGAGTTCATAGCATCCTCCCTCTGCTACTCATATGCCTCCTTCAGTAAAATAAAACGATTAACAATCACGATACTAGTGTCTCAACTACGATAAAACTTTATATTATTATTCCGGTTATAATGATGTATCATTATTCTAGCCATTACATTAATATATCTCGGAGTATATATTGCTAATAAACTTACTACATATTTTAATCATAAAGTATAAATAAGAAAACAAGAGGCAACAAATATCTGACACCATTTTTGATTTAAATATGTAAATATTGGTTATTTTCCTAATAAGTACAATAATATAAATAACATTAACATAAATAACATTAACGATATACTGTTTTTTTAATGATTTAACCGTTTGTTTATTTAGCGGTTCTTCCCAATAGGATTAGTGAATGCGTCATTTTGCTTAACTCCTCCTCCCATCTTTCTCGTCACGCTTAGCTCCTCAACCCGTCTATTTCATTATGCCTAGCTCCTCTTCCTATCATTCTCCTCGCGCTAAACTCCTCCACCCATCTTTCTCATTGCGCTTAGCTCCTCTTCCCATCTTTCTCGTTGCGTTTAACTCCTCTGCCCATCTTTCTCATCACGTTTAAAACCTTTTCCCATTTTTCTCATCGCGCTTCGCTCTTATATTTATTGTGACAATAGTACAGCACTATTTATCTTAAGCTCACGTAAATGTTTCTTTGTAGTAATGAGTTAAAGAAATTCGTGGCTGTCAACGTGGAGAATGAGTTTTTTTTTGTTATACCTGTTTTTATGCTAGATATATAAATAGATTTAATATTTGCTGTGTCATCGCCTTTGTCTTGCACTGTACCATTTGAACGTAAATTGGATTCGAAGTAGTCTATCGGGGTAAGGCGGTATTAAGGAAAGTTGTTGGTTTCGCGAATAGAGGAACATGTGAAAGGTAGGCATTACATCACGATATTGTTTCGCTTAGAGTATTGTGGGCGGGTGATTCTATTGTGGTAAGAAATAGGTTTACTTCTACGCCAATCGGTATCCATTAAGTAGAGAGTGTTATAAATGAGACCATCGAAATTACTACAGTTTATGACGTCACGAATTTTTTTATACTAAACTGAATATATTAATATAAATTCGATGTAGCTTTGTTCTAAAGGTATCTAGGATTTCGAATAATTTATGCTCATCGTGTATCCCAGTACAATCGGCAGACATAAGGTCTTGGGTTTGAGACTAGAGTTAGGCGAATGAAATATATCGATTTCTGTTAAGAAATCCTTAATATTTGGCCAAAGTTGTATAGTTGGTGGTGTGCTTCAACCCCGTGCTTCAGAGAGTACGTTAATTCGTCGGTCCTGCACTTAATCTCTCCCCAGTCACTTCACTTGTGCTAAATTCATACACTTGTTTACTATGTCTTCCAAGTCGTAGTGGAGCAATGTGGTGGTCTATGCTTTAAAAATACTCTCGTCTATAAATACAGGATGAGAAAGAACAGGATGTTACATATCTTAACTTTTTTATGTACCCAGTTTCTCTAATAAATTAAAGTGATAGATGTCTTATTAATTGTTCCATTGTGTAAGGGTGAAATATACCGTAATTTATATACTATTTTTAACGTCCACGTAATCATTCAAATTATAACACGATTTTTCCATTACTTTTCTTTTTATTATAACATCACTAGATTGTCGTCTGAAAGTTTCTTATAGAAACCCAAACCAAAGTTACCTTTAAATGGGTTGTTATTTTGTAAAATCATGCGTTTAGATACTAACCATTTGTATATATTATCAATTTATAGTATCGTATATAACCTTAAAATACAGGTGCTTACTCGAGAACTTTCAGTCGTGTGAAGATTACGTACAATCCCCAATATACGACTGTGATGACATTCTACAGAGCGGTTGAGAAGCCTGTAGACCTGTTTGATAAACTTGGCGTGAAACGTTACTTCAAAATATATGTGTTGGCTTTGAAAACGAGATACCGGCACAGGGGTGAGAAAGTTCTTTTATTTATTATTGACAGGTTAGCTCTTGATTATTATCTTACCTGATGGTAATGGATATAGTGTAAGATGAAAGCTCGCTAATCTGGTAAGAGGTAATTTACACAAATAAACTAGAACTTTTACTTAGCAGCATCTTTTTTCACGTAACTAGCCACGGCCGAAGCCTTTAATCAGTCCAGACCCAGAGAGATTGGTAAATGGAATTTCTTCTGCCGGAGATCGAGCCCAGTTGCTGGAGTAATCACATCGCGAGCAGAGGTTGTGGTTTAGATTTCTGGCAATTGAAAATTAGGATATTATGCCATCGAATATATCTCAAGGTCTTGAAGAATGGGTGGTTTCGGCTGTGGCTAATTAGCAGCAAAGCTGTACCGCAATTCAATAAATCAAGTAAATTACCTCATACTGCCTCATTGGTCTAGTGGTTAGCATGTTCGACTTGTAACGGACTCGTCCGTACGTAAATAATTATATTTATGGATTTTTCATACTTTCACACATATTATAAAAAGAGTATAAAAATATATTATTTATTAATCACAAAATAAAATTAATATATTAAGAAGATAAATTCAACAAATAATTACAAAATATCATTAAAGTCGGATTCACGTATAGACGGGGCGCGTTCGTGTATTGAACCGCGCGGATCGTCACGACAGCCTCCGCGCATATATAGGGAGTGGTGAGCGGCGCGAAGCGATGCGGCACGGAGATGTCGCGAATGTATGACTGCATGTATTGTATGAGATTATGCGCCTAGCGAATAGAGGGACCGAATTTAAATATTAAAACAATATTTAAATTATAATTAAATATTATAAATAAAATAATAAATGTCATACATTACTACTGGGGCGATACACATATTAGTTGAGTTTATCTTGACTATTTCGAACGAGCGTGCTTCGGCATGCCTACAGTTGGTGTTGCGATCCTACCTTTCACTAGGAGAGGTTGGGGTTCGACTCCAGCTTATTATGGTGTCTTAAATGATACTTTATGGGGGTGACTCCACGAAGTAGTGTAAGACATCGTACTGAATATTACTTTGGTGCGTACTGGGGTCGTCTTGGGTTTCAGGCCTGTATTGATTTCGATCTTTATAGCGAGCCTCGCTCAAGGGCTTCCCCAGGCTGTTCGTCGTTAGGGCGGGGTTTCAGGCCTGTGGCCATTGTGTTACAGCGAGCCTCGCTCCACCTTGACGGCAGACAATCAAAGTTACTGTAGTTGTTTTGGGTGATACGGGTTGTGTTTCAGGCCTGTTGTAGCCTCGGCTATGGCAGTGAGCCTCGCATAACTTTGGACGCCTAGGACTCTAGAGTAGTGCTAGTACAATGTGGTTTCTGAAATGTTACTGATTGATGATCCGGCGCTATAAGCGTCGTCATCGTTAATCGGTAGTGCTAGAGCCATGACCGAATGTTGCTAGGCGTTGCGTTAGCTTCTGCGTAGCAGTGATGGACAAATGAACACTGATCTTGTGGGCTTGCTCACATGTGAAGTGTTCGTCTGTTAGGGACAATCTCTTAGCTTACTATTAAATGTAATAAAAATGACATTGTAGCATGTCATAGATATAGGGCCGCTGGTCGGGCCTTTATTATCAAGGCTGCGGGCTAGCTTATAGACAGTGTGGCCTGCATATCCCTTTGCTTTCAGTGGCTTGCCACGAATATATAATGAACCAATGCTTTTGTTGGGTTGAGAGCTCAGCGACTGG
>JACTOM010000198.1:2296933-2394663 GCA_015832385.1 Elymnias hypermnestra
AAATCAATATTGAGTTTTCTATTAAGATTTTCTCAATATTTGCCCGAAGTTGGGAAGTTGGCGGTGTGATCCACCCCCGTGCCTCGGAGAGCACGTTAAGCCGTCGGTCCTGCGCCTGACCTCTCTCCGGTCGTGTCGGATTCCCGTCACATCGGACTATGAGAGTGAAGGAATAGAGAGTGCACTTGTGTACTATGCCTGTCATCCGCAGTGGAGCAGCGTGGTGGGTCTATGCTCTAAATACCCTCGCTCCTCGGAGTGAGGAGGCCTGTGCCCAGCAGTGAGACGTTAAAGGGCTGCTACTTACTACCTCTTAAAACTTTAGCACGCTCTCATCTAAAACTTTAAGTTGGGTGTGTTTGTGTGGGCATGTGTGTGTGCTATTAAGCAAAGTCGTTATGTTATGTCTTCGAATTTATCTAGACTAAGGGTTGGTTTCGGCCGTAGCTAATTACCAACAAAGATCTACCGACAATCAATGAAACAATTAACTTTAGCACACTCACGTTCTAGACTGTAAGTTAGGTGTGTTTTGTGTGCCGATGTGTGTGTGCTGTTATGTAATGTCGTGTTATTTAGCAAAAGAAACCTTACCGATATGCTGTGTAGACACTATTAAGAGATAAATACCTCGTAACAGGTTATTTTTAACGCTGACATGTAAGTGTTTGACAGTGGTAACACCTGATGGTAAGTGATGGCACAGTCTTAGATGGAAGCGCGCTAATCTGATAAGGTGCAATTTACCTCTTATAGTTTCTACACAGCATCGTACCGAAAAACAGATTTGTTTGTCAGTACGCCTATGCTGGAAGGGTGGTAACTAGCCATAGACAAAGCTTTCCACCAGTCCAGACTCAGACAGATTAGTAAATGCAATTTCCTTAATTCGCCCCACCGGGGATCGAAAGCGGGGCATCTGCTAGCAAAGCGGGCGCTTTACCATCTTACCGTATCTTATTTACCATTGAGTGAGATTATAGTCAAACGCCAAACGGCTGCGTTGGCAGTTAGCGGTCGTTGACCCGAGCTGAGACCTCAGATGTTATTAATTTTGTGCTTCAGTGTAGATTTTTTTTCCAAAATTATACTTTCTATGAAACTAGCGAGAGAGAGAGAGAGAGAATACACTTTATTGTTCACCACAGAATATAAAAGTAATAATAATTAGCGAACAAAAATTGTTCAAGGGGTACAGGTAGGCGGCCTTATCGCTCACTAGCGATTTCTACCAGGCAACCTCAGAGCAAAAAGTTATTATTACTAAACAAACAAACGGAGCAGGTGGTGTTCAATCCAAACGTAAATTTAATGGATAATATACTAAAAAATACAAATCCATACATAATCCACATACTCTCAAATATAAATCATACATATATACTAATATATAAAAGCTAACGATTAATTTAGCTGTACAAAATGATGAAGCGTAAATAATGCTAATAAAATCAGGATTGATTTTTTTCCGTCCCATCATCAAAGGTGTCATTATCGATTGTCTTCGTTTTCGGTCTCCTTACACCTTGCTTATACTTTTATAGAGAAAAATAAATCCATGTTGTCGTCTATAAGACTTTATTGGTACATTGGTCGTGTTGGCTCTCGCAATATAAAACTGGTAGAATTTTTAAATATTTCTTTTCCAGGTATTGCTAAAGATATGCTAAAAGCGGCAATCGCACTTAGCGCGAGTGCAAATGTGCCAGCTATATCTGGTATTTTTACAACGGCCCGCGGCCATCAAGTAGCTGAGGAGTTGGGTTTTGAGAAATTCAACGAAATATATTACGTACGATATCTGATCGACGACGAGGTCAGTGAGCTATGATTCTCTTATTTCTGATAGGATAGTCATTAACGGGATCTTACCTGAAGGTAACTGACGATGCAATCGCTACGCTTTCGTTTTTTAAATCTGTGATACTTATTTTATTATTTAACTGTAATTAACAGCGTTATATATACAAATATACTCGTACATACAGTTAGAAACTCAATACAAAATAAGGCCACTTAAGATTACACACAGATAATAATAAAAAGAAGAATAGAATGAAAAAAGTTAATAAGTATTAATAATAAAAATTCACAACTGAAATTCATGTGTGTGTGTTTAAATGTATTAATGCTTCTGCTTGTTGTTTCTTTTCTTTGATTCCAAGATACCTTGCAAAATATCTTTTTTAAAAGAAATGCTAAGGCCAGTTATGTATGTAATATATTCAATTAGATAAAGAACACTGTATGATATGTAACAGCTTTAATAATATGTAAAATATTGTAAGTGTGAGTTTTCCTTTATAGATAAATATATATCATCGCTAACTTGTAGCACATTAATTTAATATATCTTGTAACAAAATATTTTTGTTATCATCATCAAGACACCAAGTAACAAATCTTTGATTTTTTGATTTTTTTGCACTATAATATTTATATTTTATACATATAACCCTTCATCTTGAATCATTTTATCTATCGCCAAAAACTGCGTCAAAATCCATCGAGTAGTATAAAAGATTTCAGAGAACAGATATCCGAAGCGACTTCTTTTTATAGTACAAGGTGTTAGAATAATACTCCCATAAACGACGACAGACGATAGTACGTATGACACCTTTGACGATTGGACGGACAGAATAGATCCTGATTAAAAAGAAATCATATTTTACATTCTATTTAAAAACAAAATTAAAAACTGCTGAAGTCTAACCCTAGTCAACGAGCTCTAGATGCCTATGGTTAGCGGCGGCCGCTGCGTTAATAGATAGAGGTCATTGACCCGGGCTGTACCGGAATTTTGTGCTGCTTATTTTTTTAGTAAAGTAATATATTCTTTATAGAACTATTGTTTTATTTAGCTGTACTAAAATGATGGAGATATGGTAAATAATGGTAACAAACTTTTACCGTTCCATCATCAAAGGTGTCATTAGTACTATCATGTCTTTGTTTTTCTCCTAATACCTTGTATGTATAGCTTTATAGAACTTATTATCACCTCCATTTTGTGTAGTCGATTAAAATGTAGCACTTCATAATAGTTACAAACTCACATACACGTAAATTTTCAGATAGTATTTTGGGATACAGGATTAGGTAACTATGGTGCTGCACTTATGGCGTATCGGATACCATCAGTTGAAGAACCCGAAGAATTGCAGACTCAAGCATCTTCTCGATTCAACATACAACCAGCAGATGAAGAAGAAGAAGAAGAAGCAGGCAATGGTCTTCAATAAATGTATACCAATAATGTTACTATGTTTCGCTTTATTTATTTACTAGCTGACCCGCGCGACATTTATTCGACGTCACCGTAACAGTCGCTGTGACTCCGCTTCTTATATCTCTCATATCTTCTATAATATCCATTTTAATCAAATTCTGTTAAGGGCAGTTTTGATCTACATAAAATATACAACATATTTGACGTCTTTAATTGGATAAATAATAATACTGTATTGTATAAAATAGCTTAGTAATTTTTTTTTTAATATGTCAAAGATAAAAATGGTCACTATGGGTTATATGTCGTAGAATAAGAGAGAAGGAGTATAAAGCACAGGGGTGTAGGGTTCTTCGCCGACATCGTCATTAGTGGCATCCATAAATCCATCTCCATACCTTTGGTGCAATCAAACACTTTATTAATTAACTCAGATTATAATGTCCAATCATTGAATATTCCCGATAACAATTTACACAAATAAAAACAATAATAGCTAGGAACGCGACAGTTTCAACTGTCGACCGCACCGGCGGGCCGTCTCCCGCGAACTAGCGAGACGCGCGCCGGATTGTCGCAATTGACTCTGTCACAGACTATTGCACTTCGACATATATATCAATGTGGAATAAATTATCGATATTTTTAAGATACGTAAATCTAGTGTACATCAATTTGATTTATCTTATAAGGTTTAGCGTTTGCAATTTAAGTGCACAAAAATATTTTTTTTACGACGTCACATTACAAATATAACCCTTCCTATTGAATCACTCTATCTATTGCTTAGAACTGCATTAAAATCTGTTTAACTGTTTCCAAGATATAAGCTAACAGACAATGATGGCAACTTCGTTTTATACTATAAAATAAACCGACACTAGAAAAGTAAAATTAATAAGAATGATTTTAAGGTAAGATTTTCAATTATGGTAAATTCTATTAGAAACAATTTATCTATCGAGTACTCCTTTATGTTGTTAACTGAAACTTTTTCATTTTGAACTGATCATAAACTGATAATCATATTTACAAGTTGATAAAACTTGTCCAAGCACCGTTTCAATCATGGCTTTTTGTCTTGAAAACTTTTTAATTAGCTTTTTTAGACTTTTCACAGAAAAATAACTTATTTAATCTAACTTTCAACAAATATCGCGATAGTATCTCGATCTCGTTAAAATTGTCAGGCGAGAATATTTTCGATGACGTCGATGTTTTGATGTCCGTCGGTTTTATCTTTGAAAGTTAACTCATTATAATTCTTGGTTAAGTTTGGCGATTCGTTTGTCACGTCATGTTTACATTATTAATTTCATATTTATTATCTTTTAGTTATTACTTCCAACTTTCTTCACATAAATTTGAATTAAGATGAACGACATCATCTATGACAATTTAGAAACCTAATTATACATCAATAATTATCTCTTTTGCCTGAGTTTGATGGACTGTTTAAATAAATTTGATATATTAAATAATATTTTCAGTTTAAAGCTTGTTTGTTTGATGTATTTATAATTGAAATTTTATAAGAAATGCCTATACTTATAACCGTTACCACAACTTAATCGACATTTCTGACATGTTTACTAGAAAAAAATAACCAAGAGATTGAATTGCATGAAATGATTTAATATTAACAAATAATGTTCTGAAATACAAAGTGGATAAACTTTATAATGAAGCAAACTTTACAGAAACGCTATTTTGTCTATTTGATAATCGAATCACTTCAAAGGAAATTATGGGTTTCCAAACAAAGGGTACCAATTCGAAGAGAAATTACATTTAACTAAGTAAATACGGCTGTTTAATGCAATAACGTCAATCATAACTCCTTCACAGATAAAAGAGATACAAGATGTTAACGAGAAGGAAGTGTGATAAGGAGGAAATATAAGTTTGAATAAAAACAATTCAATGATATTAATTTGCTTGAAAACGGGGTTCTGGTTTCCGTCATGGATGCTATAATTTGAGAGGATAAGCCTATTGATTTCAATTATAAAGTAAATGTTTGAGTTACCATGTGGAATTTTAAGCCAACAATTTGCGAGTGTGATGTAATTGTTAAGTATGAAGCTTAAGCAAATGTTATGTGCTAATTATTTGACGAACTCGGGGGTGCAATACTGCGAGTATTCTACGCTAGTACCGAGTCTTATAATAGAGAGAGAGAAAGAAACTATACTACAGACAGCTCTGGATTCAATATCAGGAAAATTTTGGAAATTTGGCTTTTCTAATTTGGTTGGACCTGCACTCCTAAGGGTGCTAATTATCATCCTACTAACAAAATGTCTCCAAATCGATGTATTGCACTCACTCCGAGGAGCGAGAGTTTTTAGAGCATAGACCCACCACGCTGTTCCACTGCGGATTGGCAGGCATAGTACACAAGTGCACTCTCTATTCCTTCACTCTCATAGTCCGATGTGACGGGAATCCGACACAACCGGAGAGAGATCAGGCGCAGGACCGACGGCTTAACGTGCTCTCTGAGGCACGGGGGTGGATCATGCCGCCAACTTCCCAACTTCGGGTAAATATTGAGAAAATCCTAATAGAAAACTCAATATTGATTTGTGATTGTGGCCGGACCCGGAACTCGAACCCAGGACCTCATGTCTGTAGTCGAACATGCTAACCACTAGACTAATTAGGCAGTTTGTATTGCAAAGCATGTTCATATTCCGATACGATACCGTGTAGAAACCATTAGACCTTTCATGTTAGGACTTATATTTCATCGATTGTACAGTTTCATGAGGTAAAATATTCATTTCATATGATACAAATTATTGCTTACCTTGGTTTTGAAACTTCAATGGGCTTCTCTTTCCATTTCTTATTAGCTTCATGTATAAAATTAATTTCTCGTTTATGCAAATTGATTGAGTTTCAAAAGACTGTAAATGTCTGAACAGTAAAGATAAATCTCTCCCTTGGGGTTAAAGTGTGTTCGTGAGAAACAATATAGTACATCGGTACAAATGTACAAATAATATGGCTCTGGCAATAATATGGCTGGCTTATTTAATAACACGTTTTTTCATTTATTATCCTGAGTAAATTTTTTTTAAATTTCAACGCTATTGGACTTGGCCTAAGCGTTTTATGTTGTCTTGTTAGGGTAGTAGTAACTGATTGAATTATAACTTTTAATGAATATCTTTCTCAATATTGATTTAAGATAAGTAGATTTTTCCGTTTCTTTGCTAATTAGTATGTTAGTGTTGCCTGGAACCCACATTACTCGTCTAACATTAACACATTGGAAAAAGTACAAAAATGTTTCATACACTCTTTAATCTTCCGTCACAATATTAGGTATGTCTCCGGTTATGCAAATAAATTAAGACACTTCCAAATGCAATCTTTAGTGAAACGGAGAGAAATTAGTGATGCTGTATTTTTATTTAAGATTGTCAATGGTGTGTTGGACTGCCCTCTACTATTAGACAGAATTAACCTTAATGCGCCCTATGGACTAACTAGAGCTAGCACAGTTAATAATCCCTTCCAACCATCAGTAACTGGACTAATCTGGGCTATTTTGCTCCTGTTAATTGGATGGCGAGGCAGTTCAATACACTATCCGTGGACAGCGGCTTTGTAGGTGACATCTTTAACAATAATTTGAATTGTTTTAGATCGGCTATGTAATGTGGAATATGTAAAATTAATATAAATATATATTTTAATTAGATTACTACATTGCTTCATTATTTTAATATTATAATTATCATTATTCACATATATTACAACTAATAACAACAACTACACGTTATGTGCTCATTTTTATAGTGTATGAAATGTTTAATTGTTTACCACACGGGAATGATGTGTGCACCTATAATTGGGTATGTACTTAATTGATTATAGTACTCTGCAATTTTATATAAACCTATGTTGTAAGTGCATATCTGTTGGTGTTCCAACAATAATAAACAAATAAATTATGAAACTACGTTAAGTTTAAGCGACGATGGTGTGACAATTCCCAAATATAAAATGGTGGAATTGGTTCGCCTTATTGGGAGAAACAAACACAGCAATAAAATATTTTATTGTTCTGGGAATGGAGACCATCCAAAGAGATAAGTAAGGATGTAGCCTGTTAATATATTAATTAGGTAAGATTGTACCCGATTAAATGAAATTTTCTATAGTTGCTTATACTTGTACAATAGCGAAGTATCTTACATTTATAATTATTGTACAAGCAGTTTGCTACAAATTACAAGTGTTCGTTTGTCAGATTTCAATCATCATCAATGATTCTTTTGACAAATCACCGATCTGTTTTTGTTAGTATAAAATAAAATAAGCTGTTATCCCTATTTTTTTTATATAAATTTGAACTTTATTCTCTGCAATCGGGTTTTCCTTCCTCAGAGCTTGTCTTGCAACCAACGCCTCCTCTAATGCTTTCCGTCTGTACCTATCCTTTGCTATACATAGCCATTTTGGTCCTACTAAATACTTCAGACCGTCTTCCCATCGCTTTATTGTCCTTCCTTTACTTCTTTTGCTTTTTGATTTTATTAGAAATAAATTGAAAAGCCGTAAGACTGTTATTGGCGATTTTATTTTTGAAGTATGTTGTTTATTACCTTTGTTAATTACCTGAGTTGGGGTTTTGTATCAAAACTTCTGCTAGTTAAATTATCTGTATAGTGTATTGACACTAGGTCTTAAACTTCAAAAACGAATGCTAATGAAGTTATTATCATTATTATACAATACGGTGGAAGATGTATCTACCTATGTCTTTTTATGCACCAAAAAAGAAGTCACAGTAAGATATTAAAAGTTAGTATACATAGGATACCTTATCTCATCGGATAGATCCAGGCACCCCAGAAAGTGGAAGAATTTTATAAAACGTGTGGCGTAGGTACAGATATAAGAAAAATCTAAGAATATGTCAGCATAGATACAAGCTAAAGATATATTATATACATACATATACTCATACATAAAGATATGTATGAGTATATGTATATATATATATATATATATACAGATAATATAAATAAATACTAAAAATATAACCATACGAAGGTAAATAGAAAATAATATATATATTAAGTAAATTTCAGTCCTAATAAAAGTGATTAATAAATTATTTTGTGATAGTCAATATGTAAATAAATAAATAATCGTTTATTTGGGATAAACAAGTAACAAGATGTAAGATACAAGATACAAGTAAAAATAACAGATATCCCAAATGGGAGGCACCTCAGCATAATGCCGCATTGGGACGCAAACTAATATGACGCTGATTTTCAGGCGTCCCCGAAGAAAAAATAGAAAAAAAAAACTAAAAATACAAAAATAAAAAAATAAAACACAAGTAGCGTTCGGACCGCCTCGGCCTGTTGACATATTTTACGACTATACNACCTGATTAATTACTTGAGTTGGGGTTTTGTCTCAAAACTTCTGCTAAATTATCTGTATAGTGTATTGACACTAGGTCTTAAACTTCAAAAACGAATGCTAATGAAGTTATTATCATTATTATACAATACGGTGGAAGATGTGTCTACCTATGTCTTTTTATGCACCAAAAAAGAAGTCACAGTAAGATATTAAAAGTTAGTATACATAGGATACCTTATCTCATCGGATAGATCCAGGCACCCCAGAAAGTGGAAGAATTTTATAAAACGTGTGGCGTAGGTACAGATATAAGAAAAATCTAAGAATATGTCAGCATAGATACAAGCTAAAGATATATTATATACATACATATACTCATACATAAAGATATGTATGAGTATATGTATATATATATATATATATATACAGATAATATAAATAAATATTAAAAATATAACCATACGAAGGTAAATAGAAAAAAATATATATATTAAGTAAATTTCAGTCCTAATTAAAGTGATTAGTAAAATATTTTGTGATAGTCAATAAGTACTCCTTTAGTCTCTTTTTGAAAGTATCATATCCAACATCATCTTTAAAAATATGTTCCAGAGTCGCGTAGCCGTAACAGTGAATGATTTAACGAGATTTTAACGCACGAACGAATATGTTGAGTTTTGAGAGGGCACAGATGAAAGCGTTCTCGCAAGTAAGACTGAGATGAATTTTGGAAAATTTTAAAACGAAGTAATAACATGTCCATATTCCGGCGAGAACTGATCGGATTTTTATTAGCAAGGCAATATTGGGACGATGGTTTTAGACATTTTTAATAACTTCACTTAGAATAGAATAGAGTATACTTTATTGTACCCACAAACATTATACAAGTAATACATGAAACAAAACTTAGCGAGTAATACAATTAGGCGACCCTATCGCTTATTAGCGATTTCTACCAGGCAACCTTAGGGTAAGGGAGATTATTTAAAGTATGAAGGGTAGGTGTTGTTCATTAATACACATACATAAAATACATACTAATACATATACGTTTACATACATAAAATCCGTATAATATATGGATTATAAATGAATACATACTATAAATATTAAATAAATAAAACTAAGTACAAATAGTCGTCGTCACTAAAAACATAGAAAAAGGTAGTGATTCTTTACATGTTCTTCTTGAATATGTTCAATGATTTAGATTCTCTTATACTCAGAGGTAACTCGTTCCATAATTTTATAGCCTGACCTGTGTAAGATTCCCCATAAAACTTTGTTTTATGCTGTATGGACCTAAGTTTCAGGTCACGACAGAGTCTTAATACCGTCCATCCATCTACTTAGTGAAAATAAAATGAAACGTAAATGTAAATACATAAATATATAGCATCACGCATAATTCCCATAGATGTAAGCAGAAACCACGTCCTTCCTCTTGCTTCCACGATCCTTGCATATCTCCTTTACTTCTTTCATTCTCATTAACCTTTTCATACAATTTCGTCGGTTTAGTGTACTAAGGCTGCCTCATTGGTCTAGTTGTTAGCATGTTCGACTACAGACATGAGGTCCTGGGTTCGAGTCCCGGGTTGGGCCAATTCAAAATCGACATTGACTATTCTATAAAGATTTTCTAAATATTTGCCCGAAGTTGGGAAGTTGGCGGTGTGCGGTGTGCCACACTCGTGCCTTGGAGAGCACGTTAAGCCGTCAGTCCTGCGCTTGATCTCTCTCCGATCGTGTCGGATTCCCGTGACATATGAGAGTGAAGGAATAGAGAGTGCACTTGTGTACTATGCCTGCCAATCCGCAGTGGAGCAGCGTGGTGATCTAAGCTCTAAAAACCCTCGTTCTTCGGGGTGAGGAGGCCTGTGCCCAGCAGTGGGACGTTAATGGGCTGCTACTTACTAGTGTACTAAGATACCTGGCCTTTATTTAAGATGTCCTGGATTTGGTCCAGGAACGTTCGTTTTGGTCTTCCCCTTCCAAGTTCCCATTCACTCTTCACTCTTAAATCCTTTTTGTCAGTCTCCTATCTTTCACTCTCTTTACGTGGTAAAACTATCTAAGCATACCTTTCTNTTCTTTCATTCTCAATAACCTTTTCATACAATTTCGTCGGTTTAGTGTACTAAGCTGCCTCATTGGTCTAGTGGTTAGCATGTTCTAACTACAGACATGATGCCCTGGGTTCGAGTCCCGGGTCGGGCCAATACAAAATCGATATTGACTTTTATAAAGATTTTCGAAATATTTGCCCGAAGTTGGGAAGTTGGCGGTGTGATCCACCCCCGTGCCTCGGAGAGCACGTTAAGGCGTCGGTCCTGCGCCTGATCTCTTTTCGATCGTGTCAGATTCCCGTCACATATGAGAGTGTAGGAATAGAGAGTGCACTATGTCTGCCAATCCGCAGTGGAGCAGTGTGGTGGGTCTAAGCACTAAAAACCCTCGCTGTTCGGGGTGAGGAGGCCTGTGCCCAGCAGTGGGACGTTAATGGGCTGCTACTTACTAGTGTACTAAGATACCTGGCCTTTATATAAGATGTCCTGGATTTGGTCCAGGAACGTTCGTTTTGGTCTTCCCCTTCCAAGTTTCCCATTCACTCTTGACTCTTAAATCCTTTTTGTCAGTCTCCTATCATTCACTCTCTTTACGTGCTAAAACTATCTAAGCATATCTTTCTCAATTTTAGTCACTACATCTTCTTTTATACCATAACGCAAATGTAAATGGGATCTAAATATGTATGGCATCGAAAATATTAAAATTATACAGCGATGTTTAAAATAACAGTTACATTTTCTGTTGGAAATCCCAAAATAGCGTGTTTGTATTAATTACCCAGCGTAGCGAGGTTTATCAGTGTACGTGCCGGTGCACGGCGCTGCACCTGATTCTACACGAGGGAACTCATACGTGACAATGATAAATAGAGTTTAGGCAACGTATGCCGTATTCACACTGGCGTTAACTGTCGGCGTAGATCATTGATTGCCTCTTAGCAACTGTTGCTAAAGCTTTTTTTGGTAATAGGATTCAAAAATATACTCCCTATAACCCGTTTAAATAGAATAACTTTGCGGTAACAGGAGCGCTTACATTTACGAAAAGAGTCACTCTGGCAATTAGTTGTGAAGACACTAAAAAAATGTATGTAGAAGTTTATTAGCGTTCCATTGCAAGGCATAGGACTCCGCAATCACAGGAGAGAAGGTTTTTAGAGCATAGACTTACCACATTGCTCCACTGTGGGTTTGTAGGTATAGTACACGAGTGCACTTACCTTTTCTTCACTATCCTAGTCCGATGTGACGGGACTCTGACGTGACCGGGGAGAGATCAGGTACAGGACCGACGGCTTAATCGACATCGGGCAAATACTGAGAATTTCATAATAGAAAGTGAGTTTTTTAGAAGACTCGAACCCAGGACCTCATTTCTGAAGCCGAACATGCTAATCACTAGACCAATGTGGCAGTCACTGGGAGAAAGAGAGCGATTATATATTATAGTGAGTTTAAATTGGAACAAATCTAGCAAAAGAAAATAAAAATAGATCATAGTAGTTTTGGAGCTACCTCTTCGCTGTCAAAGTGGCATGTAATTTTCTATAGAATCTGAGCACAGGCTTCCTCAGTCATAAGAGAGGGGGTTTTTAGAGCACACACCCACCTCGCTGCTCCAATACTAGAATGACAGGCTATATATATGTATATGTGTCGGAGAATAAGAGTGAAAGGAAATCATAAAGCGCGTAGGATTCTCCACCGACATAGTCATTAATGGCATCCATAATTCCATGCTGTGGGTGTTGATGGGTAATGTTGGTTGATGGGTAATGGGTAATGTTGGTTGGTCGATGGGTTGGTTGGCAATCAAACCCCTTATTAACTAGCTTAAATTATAATGTTCAATCACTTAATGTTCCCGATACGCGATAGTTTCAATAGTCGACCGCTCTGGCGGACCGTCACCCGAGAACTAGCGAGACCGCCGACACATGACTCTCTCCCACGCCGATACATAGATGGCGACAGCGTTCCACAGATTACTGCACTCCAACATTTTGAAAAAAATATTCCTTTAGAAATGTATATGCCTAAAAGCGGAATTCTCTTTATAGTAGTATCGCTGCGGGAAAGCCTAGTCTATATTGACTTTAATTTTGGCATATATGCAGATATGCCTTTTGTGACGTATATTCTCAATAAGAACGGGTTATATCTTTCGGATGGGGATGGAGAATCGTGTAGTTGCACGAGTAATACCTTGGGATATAGTTAATACATTATAACTCGGTATTTCCTCCTTTACAAATGTCCCATACTTTGAAAACATTTTACCGTACATAACAGCACATATATTGAATAGAAGTAAAATGAAAGGTATATAAAAAAATCTTTAGTATTTTAGGTCGTTGGGCGTAGAACTAAAAAAGTGTCATGATGTCATATATCGTTTTGAATGGAGCGGATCAGCAAGTGTTGTACGTGACCGTGCGTATAATATTTTGATCAGACCGAGAGAGAAAAAATGCTGAAGTGTTTCTTTTGCCAAACGCTTGAAGGGATTGTTTGGCTGGTTGTTTGATATAAACAAGCGAAACGCGCCGGCTTTGTATGTGTGGGATATTATATCTCCAGGTTTAGTCTGTCGTAGGATCGCATCAGGTTGTTAAGTTGAAGGTTACATTTCCTCTTGATCGCATCAGTCTTGATGGAGAGGTCGTGGTTATCAAATATTATCCTTTTGGGTAGTTACTTTCTAGCTTATTTAAAAAATCATTTAATAGTCTATTTATCGAGGCAAACTATAGACTATATACCATCATGACAAGACAAATAGGAGCAGTTTACCTCTGAAGAATGTTTCTGTTCTCGAGTTTTAGGATACTATGGACGTATAAATAGTTTCATAGATAGTTCATGATTTTTCTTGTAGAATAAGATAATTGTTAATGGTTCTCATTATGTATAGTTTGTTAATATTAGATTTGAGTTGTTACTCGTTTACAATGTAATAGGACTAAGTGTAAGAATTGTCAATACAATTTTTTTTCACGCAACGCAAGCGCCATCTATCGGCCCTAGACAAAGTCAATAAGTTACAGCCCGGCGGCGTTCTCGACAGTTCTCGAGTGACGGTCCAATAGAGCTGTCGATTATTGAAACTGTCGCGCCGACGTAACTATTTCTGTTACTGTGTAACTTGATATCGGACACATAGTGATTGGACTTTTTAATGCGAGTTAATTACTAAAGTGTCTGATTGCACCAATATTACCCACCGACGTCCACACTTTGGAGATTGAATTATGAACCACTACTAATGACGATGTCGGCGGGAAACTGTTCTTTTACGCTGAGATATATATATTATAACTACTTATGCTCGGCAACAAGTGAGTCCCGTCCCGAGGTGTGAGAAACATTCATTATTTTTGATATAAAATTTAAACTGTAAGTGGCCTGTGCCTATGTCAGTGGATTCATTAATTGATTTTTCTGATTTCCCCAAAATATTTAGCTAAACTGATTTTTACATCAAAATCCGTCAATTTTTTTTTAGGTTAAAACAACGATCGGTCTCTCGCGTGCGGGAAAAATCGTTTTCAATCAAAACATAGTTTGTAGGGTGCGTATATTTCTGCGTCACGGTAACTGGAAAAACTGTAAATGTTTAATTGTTATTCCGGTTGCGATCCAAGTAACTGAAATATAATATGACGTATTAAAACATGTGAATAAATTCTTTATTGTAAATTATTTCGAATATATCCATGTCGACTATCGGTTGACATGATACGACGCACGACAATAGAAAAAACAAAAAATAAATCAGTTACAAAGTGACCGTTACTAACTGTGAGTGGTCGCGTCGAAGGTCGTTAAGCTTTTTTGTGGTATTTTATGAACTATGAGTGTTTATTGGCGATTATTTGTGTTTTTGATTACATAAGTGAAGGGAATAATAAGGAAAACCCTTGAGGTAATTTTTAAGATATGAGGCTATAAATATAAAACGGACTTTTTTTACTATTTCAAAGTTTAGCGCAACATGACGCCTACACCTGGTTCTTAATTTAATATCATGTCGACGCGTGGGGCAATCGACACAAATACGTTCGTGCGGGGGCGGTCCAGGCGACGGTTATTTTTGTTAAAAGCGTGGACAAATTATGGGGGCCATTAAAAAACGCGGCCGGACAATCTAAGGGTTAAGTATCAGCGTAAACCCTTATAGAGTTAAACGGTTAGTTATAAAATGCGTTGGGAAAATAAATCTAATTTTATTTGTTACAGATAGATTAGCGCTGTGATCACACCTGATGGTAAGTAATGATACAATGTTAGATGGAACCGCGCTCATCTGGTTTGAGGCATTTTATTTCTCATTGTTTCTACATAGCATCATCGTCGTCGTCGTCTTTGCTGATAGGGTGGTAATGCAATTTCCTAAACTTAATTTAGGAATCGAATCCTGGATTTCTGTTTGCGTTGACTATTTTAAATTACATAATCATAACTTATGTTCACACTGGCCGTGACCCTATCATGGACGCGACCCTGGACTCGGGCCCATAAGACGTCCAGGTCGAATCGGTCCCTGAGACGGCGGGAGGAGAAATATAGGGGAGGGATTCCATCTAGGTGTCGAGCAGATGTGAATCGGGGCACCTGCCTGGAGTCCCGAGCGCCGATCTCCTCGTGCGGCAACCGGCCCTGGCAGATGTCTGGGGATGTGGGTGTATTTATGAATATGTATGGTGCGTGAAAATGTGTCTTACTTGACCTGCCAAGGCGTTGCGGTGGTAGCTGCTTTCGGCGACGCCGGTCTTCTTATGCACTCCAAGGCGTTCTAGGTCCACCACCAGGCACAGAAATGTTCAAAACTGAGGCCACTACCTGGGATGAATAACCTGTGGCCGCGTTGACCCACCGCACTTCGTTTTATTAGCAAGAGGGGCTACCAGAGGGTCTCTAATGCGACGACTTCATCAACGGCATCACAAAACCCAAAAACACGCGTGAAATTACTGCACTTTTCACGAATAGATAAAAGCCGAGGCGGGCTTCCTTAGCCCGTCCAATACGCCTCGTAGTTGGCAGCTACTCATCGATTATATATCATAGATAAAACGATATTGCTCCATGCTTATGGTACGGAGCAGGAGGCGTCCTCTAGTGGTAGACGCGCCGCTTCCCGATAACTAGCGCATTAGTACGTTGGATGGCGTAAATACGCCGTTTCCAAGGTACCAATGCTTAGTAGCATATGGCGCGAACAACTTATTTCTTACATACTTAAATATGGACGCCAACATTTCAAGTAATAAAAGACAAATAGTGTTGAAATCAAATGAAATCGAAAATTCTTGTTTATATAAGCTTTCACAATACTTTTGATGCGTCAAATTTTATATTTCAAGTAGTTTTATCACATCATTTTAATGTACCAATAAATGATATGATAGAGTGGCTCAATAATCTTAATTTAGGAGGGATCCCTTCCATTCTGTTCTAACTAAAATTGACAAATATCTCAGCCCGGTATCCTTTTTTATCATCAATACTTTGTTACTTTGTAGTGATATTTGTTTAACTAGTTTAGGTTTTATTTTAGGAAATTGTATTGTTATATATGTTCCTGATATTTATATAAATAAAACAGTCTCAAGAAGTACTAGTGAATCGTCAAATATTGCTTTCATATTATTTCTAATGTATGACTAATAATATCAAGTATGATTTAAAATCTAAAGTTACGTGGGTTCCTTCTTCTCAACGTCTTTTGAGAAGAGCTCACAACAAACTCATTCGAGTGTCATGTCTTTACTTATAATCATTATAATGTAATTTGTAAGGTATTTTATTCTGATTAGAAGAATTCATTAATTTCAGCGCTTTTTATCGAATTATTTATCCATTTTAAAATTAGCTTTGTTTTATTTAGAACGTCTTTTGGGAGATTTATTTCAGTTTCAGTTTTTTATGTAGCCTATTAAAATTTATAGCCCTTTTTTCTTGATAGTGTCGATATTTCTATGGACGTACAAGTTTTCGATACGATGTGTGGTATAAATAGAGCTTGTTGCTTTTAACTGTAGGTTTTTTAATACAATATAACTAGTATTCACGGAAAGCCTCTTTGTACTCAATTCAAATCTAATTTGACCCAATACAAAAGTGAGAATACGTAGTTAAGCTTGTTCAAGGTGTGTTTCGTATGAAATTTTGAAAACCCTTTGTGACATTTCCAGACGAAGGCTGGAAGAAGCCAATTGAATCAAGAGAATTTGAGTAATACGGGTATCTCATTTGATAAGCCTCTTATGGAATGTATTGATGTATTCTTAAACATTTTAAGCATCGAGGTCTTCTACGTTGGCTTTCTTATAAAATATTTTAGAAGCGAAACTTCTTTAGGCGCATGAGGGTATAATATTTACGGATGTAATGCGTGATTAGCGTCATGTTGGGTAGTTTAATATTTACAAATAACATGTGACATTTTTATTTGTTATTCGTCATGTGAGATTTCAATAAATTATTTGTATTAATTTTCGACACTTTTAACATTTTAATGACAATTAAATTTCATTAAATTCTTAACATATCTTTCTTATTCCCTCACTCTTAACTCTCGGAAGTTTAAAGTATTAGATTTGTATAAATATAAACAAGACTTAAAAATTAGTTTGCCAAAGAAGTTTCACTTCTGAAATGTCTACTTTGTACGCACGCACTTTTAATTTTTTGTTGTATATTCTCGCTGGTGCAATGGTGCGAGTACTAAGTTTGTCAACAGACTTCCTGGAATCGATTACAGGCAAAGCAAATTTAGGAAATTGTATTTTCAAATTTTTCTGGAGCCAGGACAAGTGTTGACAACTACCACCCTAGCCGGAAAGACAAGATCGCCAAGTAAAGAGATTTGTGTTCCGGTAAGATGCTGTGTAGAAACCAAATGAGGTAAATTACCTCTTATGGTGTTAACGCACTGCATATCAGCTCTTATCATCAGGTAAGATTACAATTAATATATGTCGGAGAATAAGAGAGAAGAAAAGCATAGGGGCGTAAGGTTCTCCGCCGACGTCGTCATTAATGGTATCCATAATCATATCAATCAATCATAAATCACACCAATTTCCATACTGTGGGCGTTGGTGGGTAATGTTGGTGCAATCAAACACTTTATTAATTAACTCAGATTATAATGTCCAATCACTAAATGTTCCCGATAACAATTTATACAAAAACATTAACAATAATATCTCGACAGTTTCAATAGTCGACCGTCACCCGAGAACTACCGTGCTCCGGACTGCTACTAATGACTGTGTCCCACGCCGATAGACAGATGGCGCTAGCGCTCCACAGACTACCGCACTGCGACATATATATATTTTTTATTGCTGCTAGTAAAATGTTTGGACTTGATTCCAGTTGCACACAGAAACAAAATATGGTGCATTGTAACCTACAAATCAATATCTAAAAGATTAAGGTAAGGTAAGTATCAGTCCATTAAGGTCCCACTGCTGGGCACAGGCCTCTTCACTCGCATAAGAGAGGGTTTTTAGAGCATAGACCCACCACGCTGCTCCACTGTGGATTGGCAGGCATAATACATAAGTGCACTCTCTATTCCTTCACTCTCATAGTCCGAAGTGACTGGAATCCGACAGGACCGGAGGGAGATCAGGCGCAGGACCGACGACTTTACGTGCTCTCCGAGGCACGGGGGTGGATTACACCGCCGACTAAATCTAAATATAACATATAACATAATATAACTCAATATTGATTTTTTTCAGGTTTCTTACTCATCCGGTACACCAGGGCAGAATGCGAAAGCTGATCACCTGGTGCCTCACTAATGGATGAAGAGGGTTCCGCTGGGTTTTAGTGGGTATTGCGAGACCTTCCATCGCCGAGTCCCACACTCCTGGTCTGGTCATCAGTCAGGGTTAGTGCGTAAATTGCATTTCCCAGCGACAAAAAAAAAAAAGGTTTCTTCTCAGCGAGATCAACTTTTAGAACCGGTGGTAGATTTGTTAGCAACGAAAAGACTAATGACGATTCAGTGCTTGTGAGCCTAATTGAGTTAAGAATATTTTGATTTTTAGAGTTTGCTACCTGTTGGTAAGTGAGGAAACGCGGTAATCTGGTATGATTTGGCCTCTTATGGTTTCTACAGAGGATCGTAGTGGAGCAAATCTTTTGCTGGGTAGTTCGTTTTTTCTGATAGGGTGTTAACCAGCCACGACCAAAGCCTCCCGCCAGTCCAGAATAACACAAGTTACGAATAAAACTCCGCCCTACCTGAGATCGAACTCGGGATCTCGTCGTCGCCACTCCAGCACCTTCGGCCCCCAACATCCATCGGTCCTTCGGACTATGTGCCCCGCCCATTGCCACTTCAGATTCGCGATTTGTAGGACTATGTCAGTGACTTTGGTGCTACTAAGGATCTCTTCATTTCTGATTCGATCACGTAGAAAAACTCCGAGAATAGCCTACTCCATCGCATGCTGAGTGCACGCTCCAACTCTGAGCTTCCGCATGAGGCTCATAGTCAGCGACCACGTCTCAGAACTGTAGGTCATCACTGGCAACACGCACTGTTCGAAGACTTTGGTCTTCAGGCACGGAGGAATATCGGACGAAAATATCTGGCGTGGTTTCCCGAACGCTGCCCAACCGAGTTGGATTCAGCGGTTGACCTCCTCCTCGAAATTGGACCTACCTAGTTGGACTATATGTCCCAGGTATGTGTATTCGTCAACAATTTCGAGAGCTGAGTTCTTAACGATGACTGGTTGTGGCGGTACATGGATATTAGACATAATTTTGGTCTTATCCATGTTCATTTTCAGATCCACCTGTTGAGAAACTCTGCTGAGGTCATTGAGTAATGTATTGAGATCTTCGAGAGTCTCTCCTGTGCTTGCAATCTGTGCCGGGATCTGTGCTAGCAATATTACATACACACATAAACACAATGTTTTGCCATGTCAGCTAGTCGAAACATATTTTGAAGAATAAAGCAATTTTATTATATTGTATTATAAATTTCCGTCGTAACCTATGTCTATGCCAAATTTCAGCTAAATCTGTTCAGTAGTTTTTACGTGATTGAATAACAAACAATGGATATGGGTAAATTCGTTTATATAAGAGAATTGCCAAACTAAACCATTCTCAAATTCACATAAAGAAACAAAAAGATGTTCAATAATTCAAAGATGTTCATTTATTCAGTAAGAAAAGTGAAATACACAATTTTAACACAAGAAATAAAAACAAACTTGTAATTCCATATTTTAGAGTGAAGAAAGTTCAGAAATCATTTGTCGGGTTGAGCATACGCATTTTTAATAAGATACCTCAATCAGTTTTGGATTTGCCTCCGCATAGTTTTAAGAAATATGTCAAAAACATCCTTTTACAAAAGGCATATTATAATGTTGAGGATTATTTAAGCGATAGAAATGTTTGGATTTGATTCCAGTTGCTCACAGAAGCAATATTTTACACATTGTAGCATACAAAACTATCTTTAAAAGAGAGATGTGTAAGTTTNTTGATTTTGATTTTGATTTTGATTTTGATTTTGATTTTGATTTTGATTTTGATTTTGATTTTGATTTTGATTTTGATTTTGATTTTGATTTTGATTTTGATTTTGATTTTGATTTTGATTTTGATTTTGATTTTGATTTTGATTTTGATTTTGATTTTGATTTTGATTTTGATTTTGATTTTGATTTTGATTTTGATTTTGATTTTGATTTTGATTTTGATTTTGATTTTGATTTTGATTTTGATTTTGATTTTGATTTTGATTTTGATTTTGATTTTGATTTTGATTTTGATTTTGATTTTGATTTTGATTTTGATTTTGATTTTGATTTTGATTTTGATTTTGATTTTGATTTTGATTTTGATTTTGATTTTGATTTTGATTTTGATTTTGATTTTGATTTTGATTTTGATTTTGATTTTGATTTTGATTTTGATTTTGATTTTGATTTTGATTTTGATTTTGATTTTGATTTTGATTTTGATTTTGATTTTGATTTTGATTTTGATTTTGATTTTGATTTTGATTTTGATTTTGATTTTGATTTTGATTTTGATTTTGATTTTGATTTTGATTTTGATTTTGATTTTGATTTTGATTTTGATTTTGATTTTGATTTTGATTTTGATTTTGATTTTGATTTTGATTTTGATTTTGATTTTGATTTTGATCTTGATCTTGATCTTGATCTTGATTTTGATTTTGATTTTGATTTTGATTTTGATTTTGATTTTGATTTTGATTTTGATTTTGATTTTGATTTTGATAAAATCGGTCCAGCCGTTAAGGATGGGTTCAGTGACACAGACACACACACACGTAAGTAATAATTATTTATATAAATACAACTATATATAGCGGTATATAGACTCTTTTCTATTTCTGATAAACAATTAACTGTGTCATGGTAAGAGATGATACAGTCTAAGACAGAATGAAATCAAATATAAGAAAAATAAAATGGTTTAGGGAAGTGGCATCCTCTCATATTGTAGTTTATGCAAAAGGGAAATGGGTAGTGAATCAGGGAATTTCATCTATATGGAAATAAACAATAACACATTTATCTTTATTTTCAAAACATACGATATCAAAAGAGAAATCACTCTAGCGGTTGTGATATAGCCAATGTCACTGGTTTTAGGTACGATTTTGATAAAACAAGTTTAAAAGATAATTATATAAAGATATGTTAATCCTTAAACCGTCTTACACAAATATCTTAAATACTTTGGCGAAATAAACATAAATAATAAAAGTAATATTTGCGCATTACAATTTTCAAAAATTGTAGGTGTTTGGAGTCTAATGGATTAACAAGATATTTATACGGAGAGTGTGAACTAATAGTAGCTATTAAATAAATGGTGATATGTTATTGTAACTGCCTCATTGGTCTAGTGGTTAGCATGTTCAACTACAGACATGAGGTCCTGGGTTCGAGTCCCAGGTCGGGCCAATTAGAAATCGATATTGACTTTTCTATTAAGATTTTCTCAATATTTGCCCGAAGTTGGGAAGTTGGCGGTGTGATCCACCCCCGTGCCTCGGAGAGCACGCTAAGCCGTCGGTATTGCGCCTGATCTTTCTCCGGTCGTGTCGGATTCCCGTCACAACGGACTATGAGAGTGAAGGAATAGAGAGTGCACTTGTGTACTATGCCTGCCAATTCGCAGTGGAGCAGCGTGGTGGGTCTATGCTCTAAAAGCCCTCTCTCATATGAGAGAGGAGGCCTGTACCCATCAGTGGGACGTTAATGGGCTATTACTTACTTACTTTTACTTTTATGTTATATTTTATAGATTAGGTACCAAATTTTTCACGGATATTGTATATTTAAAAATCATAAACTAAATAAATCCCATCATAATAATTTCGTATTTTAAAGTTATAAGGCAAGCTTTTAAACTAAATTGCGAGAACAAATCCAATGCTGACTCAACTTCGTTTAAGAAATTAAAGTCGGAATGAGCAAACGAAATCATTCGATTACCTTTGAGAAGCTGATTTCAAGCCAGCCAGGGCACTAGAGTATTATTTTCATCTTCAAGTGTTTAATTGGGAATTAAGTTTGCATGGTTTATTTACTTTTTGATTAATTTATGTAATTATATCAGCTGTTCTTGGAGGTGTCAACCACTGATCTCCCGATCCCTCGGAAATATTAAGAAATTGTCCATCCAAAAGATTATTGAATCCATTTGAACACAAGTATCAAAATTGGTGTAGCCAGTAGCAGTTAAGATGTTTTTGACTAAATTTAGGTTATAGCTCATTATTTGATCAACCTCAGCAAAAAAAAAATGGTACTCTCCGTTATTTAATCCGATGACGGCTACTGTGGGACGTGGGGTCTCTTCCAATTATTTTCACAGGACACTATCTTGTGCTTGTAGTATTCAGCAGCTGTTGGCAACGAGCTTCATATGATGGGTTTAGTGAAAGGTCTGCTGACGCTCATTTTCCATGAGTGTGATATAAGTTTCTCAGCGGCAATCTTCCGGAGTACCAGGGTAGTTTGCGTCTACCGATCCTTTGGTGCTCCACTTAAGGACGGGGAAGGTATCGATGGGTTTAAGTGGATATACTGATTGCCAGCGAGACCCACACTCCTGATTAGATTTGAGGTCAGATTGGGGTGCGTAAAAGCATTTCCCAGAGGAAAAAATGGATGCATCTTTGGATCCGATTTCTATTGAGTCTGAGATTTATACGCCGAGCCCAGTTACTCTTCAGCTTCCCAAGTTATGTGAACAAACGAAATTATCTTAAGAATATTTTACTTTCGGATTTGATTGAATAGAGAAACTCCAGACATAATGCTCTTTATTGGTTGACCACACTTATGAAGTCCACATCCTCTAAGGCCTCTAAGGCCATATTTCAAATGCATAGATTACTGGCATCTCGCACTGATTGAATGATTTTGGTCTTCAGTTTCTGAGGAATTGGAAGTAGATCGACGATATAAAGACTGTCGCTCATAGCTGCTGAAGCCAGGCGTCAGCATTAGACGTCTATTGGTTGAAGCCACGATGATAAATTTGTAACATAAATGCAGAGAATGCTCGTGTTACTTACAGGCTGAAAAGTCATAAATATTTCTTCTCCTGCCAGATTATCTCATTACTTGGGAGGACTAGGTCTTTAGCAGAGAGAGCACTGATTCAAAGGTGGCGTGAGGATCTTGCTGAGAGGAAACACCCGCCTGCCATGAGTGTGATGCACCTATTGATTAAGTGCAGCCCACTCTGGAAGAATACCTGACATGGGGACCCCAGCGGCATCTTTTGACGTCATTGATCGGCGGGGACCTTTCGTTGGAGGGTATAGTTGGCGCAATGCTCACTAGCGAAAGGATGTGCAGGGCAGTGATCTCCTACTGCGAATATATGTTATTTCGCTGAAGGAGGCACATGAGATGCAGAGGAAGGACTCTATGGACACTAGGAGGCGTAGAATAGCGCTTCTCCTAGCCCCTCCCTAAGTTTCCCAGCGGGAGTATCCCGAAGTACCGGGGTAGTTTGCATCAATCAATTCTCTGGTGCTCCACTAAAAGATGGAAAGGGTATCGCTGGGTTTTGGTGGGTATTCTGGCTTACTGCCAGCAAGTCCCATACTCCCGTTTAGATTTCGTCTAATCGGGGTGCGTAAAAGTGCGTTACCCAGCGTAAAAAATTGTTATCTCATTACTGTCATTAGCTGTAACGAATATAATAAACTGCTTTCTTGTTTTGTTCTTGTTCTTGTTTTATCCTAATTTAGAGAAAGATGTTTGATTTCTTTATGCACCATCCGCCTACATCGCACACTTTCCTTTTAATTATGGTTGTCTGGATATAATCGCCTTCTTGTGCATTTACCTTTCTTAGACTTTGTATATTATTTGGTCGATAAATAATAATAATTTTATTTAAATATTGGAAAAGAAAATTGGCACAGTTAAGATGGATACAAAGCCTGATGTAACCACGGAAGACCATGGGAACAGGAACGTAAAAGTTATTTATTAGGCGACGGGAACACAGTTATTACGTCATAAATAATATTTATACGCGTTATACCATTTAACATCGTCGCCTACGATATTAGCGTAAATTTTTTCGGCTTGCTGAATTTTCGGATTTTTCGTTACGTTCAATGTGGGAGCAATTCAAAAAATCGAAGTTTTAATTGCTTCGCGTAAATTTATGGATATAATTCTTAATATTTGTTTAGGGACGTATAATATTTAAGAGTGAATTTTTGCAAAAAAAGGTTTTGTGATAAAAAGATTTTCTCATCAAACATATGGAAAAAGTAAATTCAATATTTGTATATAGCGTCAGGCAGCAATTGTTGGAAAGTTTCATCGTATAATTAATTTCAAGGATACACATATTAAACTAAATGTTCCAAATGTTGTCACTCTTGAAGTTAGTAATCTCGCGGAAATTTGAAGAAACCTGTCGTCAGTGAACGTCTACATCGCAAAAGAAATATGTAATTATTTCTGGAGTATCTTGGTGAGTCAATGACTATTCACAATCGCTGTCCCCAAATATATCATCCTCGTAATTCCCAAAGACTTGATAACATGGGAAACATATTCTTAAAATACCGCAAAAGAATATGTAAGTCGAATTTTAAATCAATTGGCCGTATAATTTTGTATATATCATGAGGAATTAGTGAGTAATCGATTGTGGGGTATATATACATATTCTGTGGGATTAAGTATTATTCCAGCTAGGTAGGTCCAATTTCGAGAAAGAGGTCAACAGCTGGATCCAACTCGGTTGGGCCAGCGTTCGGAAAGCTACAAAAGATCTCTTCCTCCAATATTCCTCAGTGTCCAAAACGCGTGTTCTTAATTCGACAAATCATCTCTGAACTGTCTTCACCTTCTTTTCTTTAACTTATTCAACGGCTTTACAAGGTTTTTATAATGAGCGGGTCAGTGATCATTATTCGCTTATGTCCTTATAAAGATAGAATGAATAATATGAAAATGATAATTTATTTACACGTTTTGAAGGAAATGTTGAAAGCGGATCAGCGTAGCAAGAAATTCCGAGAGTTGTTCACAAACGGCTGCAACAGTTTTGGAGTTGAAGTCATTTACGCTCCAGTTCTCCCAGTAGCCTAGACTGGGATGATGTTAACATTTTTTCCATAATTGTCTAGATACTTTTCTTTTCATACGGGAATTAAATATTTTATATGAAAATGTTTCAGTTGTTTTATTAAGACTCTTATAAAGACGGCCTCATTGGTAAACATGTTCGGGCACTGATTTAAGGTCCTGGGTTTCAATCCTGGATCTAGGCTGATTCAAAAGTGGAAATTGAGTTTTCTACTAAGATTTTGCCCGAGGTTGGGAAGTTGACGGAGTGCTTCAACCCCGGAGAGTTAAGCCGTCCGTTCTGCTTCTGATATCTCTCCGGTCGCGCCTGATTCCTGTCACATCGGACTATAAGAATGAAGGAATAGAGAGTACACTTGTGTACTATGCCCGTTAACCCGCAGTGGAGCAGCTGGTAGGTCTATGCACTAAAAACCCTCTCTCCTATGAGTGAGGAAGCTTGTGTCTAATATGGGACGTTAATGGGCTGCTACTTACCTATAAAGTTCATTAATAATGTTGGAAATACCAATTTGAATTAATTAACTTATTTATGACGAAGGAGGAATCTCCGGATGGCTTTTAAACTTTTAAATCGTCAAATACAGTTTTTTCCATATATTTTTCAATGTATGATGATTATATAAAGTCGACGACTGTCCTATTTACCATAATAAAGTATAGAGGTATTTACTTCTTCCAAACTCAGTAGCAATCTTTTAAGTAGTTCCTTACTTCTCAACTGCTCGAGCACTACTGTCCCGAAATCGTTTTCATTTTCGAATTGTGTTTAGCTGTTAGCCCTTACTGGATTTTTCAGAGTCCCTTTAGCTAGATAATTTATTAAGTAATATTTCCCATCAAAACGATAAACTTATGAATCACAGCTTAACATGAAAGCTATCTAATTTACATTATTACAGAAAACGAGGTGTTACTTCGCCTGGTTATTAATATGAAGCTAATGTTTGGTATTTCATTGCACTTTAACACGCGATGCCGTGACCACTCACATTGCGGTTGAACTGAGGTTGGAAGTGGTAAGTGACATTTTTGTATTTATATTTTAATGTTTCGTAATGTTTCTTTTACACATACATATTTAATTAAATTCTACCCAGTTTATTCGTTGTTATTTTTTTTTATTGAAACAAAAAACCCTGCGATAAATTTAATTACTGATACAAAACTTTTCAGTAAACGATGTTTTTTTGTGAAAACTCTTTCATCACAAATTTTACGAAAACTGAACCACCATAGTAACTTTTTTAATGTAACCTCCTTGGTGCTTTTGACAATAAAAACTTTTTAATGTCACCATACGGCGTTTGAAATAATTGTCAGCGATTGACTGATACACATATATACATTTAACACATCAAATACATTATATAATCCTTTTCATGAAAGACGTCCCCAAGACTCAGTGCTGTACTCTCTTGACATAATGTTGCCATTTATGAGTAAAAAGTTTATCTATTTCTACTAATAATATTTTATGAGAAAATAGGGTAAGGAAAAGAAAATCATTACAATTATTTTATTCAGATTTAAATAAAATAATTGTGATCAGTTGCCATAGAAGCATCACTGTCTGAAGAGTGGATGGAAACAGAATGAAATTGTGTTTCAGTATGACTAACCGTAAATATAATTATTCGGTCCATCTCTTCATCTGTTCGTGACTTTTCCCTTTTTCCTTTAAATATAGTTTATTTTCGTTTAATTTAGATTCCTATATAAATAGTCTAATAAGAATCGTATAAGCATATTGTGCGCTATTATTCATTTTCGCTAAATAACATAGTTTATCTTGTTTAATTTAGAATCGTTTTATATTTTGATATTACTTATTTTTATTAACCCCTTCTGATTGGAGAATAATGTAACTAAATAAAACAACAATAAAAAGGTCTACTTTATTACCAATAAAGAGTGCCCGATAGCGCCGTTTACTTGCCACAATACTGTACGTTTGCCAGCCGTAGTTGCGGTATATAAGAGGTTCGTTTGGCGCGAAGTCCGAATCCGTCGAAACGTTCTGCCTAGAAGAGACGGCCTAAATATGTCCTTAACGACCCCGACGATACGATAACTATCGACAATCTACCATACCAGGTAGGGACAAATACTTACACAAACGTTACACAGCGACTCCTCCGGCGGAGTCGAGGTCCCGTGGACTTCACCCACGTTCCCGGGGGCGCTTCTGATTCTCCCTTTTCAGGTGATGTTTCTGCGATAACGTCGCTCCAAGCTCAGGCTCGGTCTCGCAGGAGACGCCCTTGGAGCGGCGTTTCCCCGGAGAGCGAGCCCTTTTCAGGGCTCGCACTCGAAATGTGGCGGCCTCCATAAGAGCCCGTCCTCCTTCCGGTTACGNCTTTTCATGAAAGACGTCCCCTAGACTCAGTGTTGTACTCTCGTGACATAATGTTGCCATTTATGAGTAAAAAGTTTAACTATTTCTACTAATAATATTTAATAGGGTAAGGAAAAGAAAATCATTACAATTATTTATTCAGATTTATATTGAATAATTGTGATCAGTTGCCATAGGAACATCACTGTCTGAAAAGTGGATGGAAACAGAATCAAATTTTGTTTCAGTATGACTAACCGTAAATATAATTATTCGGTCCATCTCTTCATCTGTTCGTGACTTTTCTCTTTTCCCTTTAAACATAGTTTATTTTCGTTTAACTTAGAGTCCTATATAAATAATCTAATAAGAATCATATAAGCGCTATTATTCCTTTTCGCTAAACAACATAGTTTATTTTGTTTAATTTAGAATCTTTTTATATTTTGTTATTGTTTATTTTTATTAACCCCTGCTGATTGGAGAATAGTGTAACTAAATAAAACACCAATAAAAAGGTCTACTTTATTACCAATAAAGAGTGCCCGGTAGCGCCCTTTACTTATCACAATAGTGTACGTTTGTCAGCCGTAGTTGCGGTATATAAGAGGTTCGTTTGGCGCGAAGTTCGAATCCGTCGAAACGTTCCGCCTAGGAAGAGACGGCCTAAATATGTCCTTAACGACCCCGACGATACGATAACTATCGACAATCTACCATACCAGGTAGGGACAAATACTTACACAAACGTTACACAGCGACTCCACCGGCGGAGTCGAGGTCCCGTGGACTTCACCCACGTTCCCGTGGGCGCTTCTGATTCTCCCTTTTCAGGTGATGTTTCTGCGATAACGTCGCTCCAAGCTCGGTCTCGCAGGAGACGCCCTTGGAGCGGCGTTTTCTCGGAGAGCGAGCCCTTTTTAAGGCTCGCACTCGAAATGTAGCGGCCTCCATAAGAGCCTGTCTTCCTTCCGGTTACACTGTAAAAGCCAGTAGGGCTAACAGCTAAACACAATCCGAACAAAAAAAAAGTGAAGTTCGTTGCTGCTAATTAGTCGATCGCATTTATATCCGCCTTGGTGATAAGTGGACGGCCGAGCGATGAGCAAGAAGTCTGCGGGCATTTTATTTCGTTCCTGAATCAGCATTTCGCAAGTGTGAGCTGTGAAAGGGGCTCACATCATCCATGAGGCCGTCACTATAAAATATTCCACCTGCAATTAAATAATGAACAATTAAAAATAATAGTAAGTAATGCTTATGTATTATCTAATATATATTTTAATTTCGGTTATCTAGTTTCATAACGTTTGGTATTTGTTAAATTTTGTGGCAAAAATGAATTTATATCATAAAAGTCCCACCAATACAGCAAAAGATTATATGGCAACTCTATAATATTTTTTTTTTAAATTGCTGACAGATTAGCGCTTGACTGTGATCACACCTGATGGTAAGTGATGATACAGTCTAAGATGGAAGCGCGCTAATCTGTTACGAGGCGATATACCCCTTACGGTTTCTACACAGCATCGTACCGGAACACAAATCTCTTTGTTTGGCGGTACGTTTTTGCTGGTAGGGTGGTAATTAGCCACGGCCGAAGCCTCCCACCAGTCCAGACACAGACAAATTAGAGAATACAATTTCCTAAATTCGTCCTACCGGGGATCGAACCCAGGACCTCCGCTAGCAAAGCGAATACTTGCACCACTGCGCCAGCGAGGCCGTCAAACGGCGGCGACTCTTTTCCGAATATTGTTTAGTGGTATTAAAACACCTTGATTCTTTTGTGCCGCTTCACAGAACTCTTTCACAATCAATATCATTTCTCGAGATCAAATATTTACAACTTATGGCATTGTAAACAATCTTTAAAATGCACTAAGCTAGTTAAAATCTACCACAACAAACGAACTTGATAACATCGACGAACGTCAAAATGGCCGACCTTTCAAATTTACTTCCAAAACATCACCACGGAACTTCTTTCATGAAAAGGAATCTAGCGTGTGTAATGTATTTCTTTATTGATTTAGTATATTTAGTATGCATAATTATAAAAAAAGTGCTTGCGTACACAAAGCACACATGTCAGAAGTGAAACTTCTTTGACGATCCAATGTGTAATATATAGCCATAATAATAATAATGTATAATGTATAGCCATTTATTTTTTCAAAATTTAAATTTTTATATAATTTATATTTTACTGTGTTTTTGGATTAATTTAATTTTAACTCATGTTGTGGCTACCTTTTTTTTTTGTGGCTGGGAAACGCATTTACGCACCCCGCCTGTGAGACAGACGGGAGTGTGGAACTTGTCGGTAGTACCAGAATAACCACTAAAACCCAGCGGAGCTCTCGTCATTTGAGAATGGAAGGACCAGAGGTTTGTTGTGGCATTCCACTCTGGCCCCTCCGAATGAAGCCGGCTTAAAAGTGCACTACAGGGGGAGGAGTTGGATAAACCTCCTCCTTACATTTCCGAGACTTAGAAGGGGGGCAAAAGGAAGATATGTTAGGAATTTAAGGAATTTAATTTTTATTAAAGTATTAAGTCGAAAATATATTAATAATATTTCAAATGACTTTTAATATTTTATGAAAAGTAGTATATTGAATTATTAAATGACGAGTGGCAAATTAAAAGGCTACGTGGTATTTGTAATTTTTAAAACGTCCTAACCTTCAAACGCAATAACATAAAAACTGCTGCATGTTTTCGTGACACTAATCACGCGTTTCATCCGTAAAAATTTTACGGAGCGCATAAAGAAGTTTCACTTCAAAAAGTTAAAAGGAATAGTTCAGTTACTCCGTTTTGCGCTTCACTAGCATTTGGTTTGTAGAAGCTCGCGAGGTGTACATTTATCTTTTGCTTTCACAGGAAATGTATTTAGCTAAGTAGTGTTTGTGCTTCATAAGCTACAGTAAGCTATTTACAGTAAAATATTTAGAAACGTTCATTTACTAGTACCGAAAAGCATGACTTACTGTATGCATTGACATTCTGTGTCGATTCAAGTAAATGTTACTCGAGGTCAAGCTTAAAGGGGTTATATTAATTTAAGCGGCTTAATTACTTTTAGAATGAGAGAGTTTGTATTTCATTAAAAATAAACCTGAAATAAAAATTAGAAAGCCTTTTTTAACATATTCAGAACTGTAATTAGGTCAACATCGCTCAAGTATACAAAGTGTTATGACACCGCTTTCGAAAAAGAAGACATAAGGTAATAGTAATGACGCCTTTGATGTAAGTAAAGTGAGTAGCAGCCCATTAACGTCCCACTGCTGGGCACAGGTCTCTTCACTCATATGAGAGAGGGTTATTAGAGCATAGACCCACCACGCTGCTCCACTGCGGATTGGCAGGCATAGTATACACAGGTGTACTCTCTATTCCTTCACGCTCATAGTCAGACGTGACGGCAATCCAACACAATCAAAAAGAGATTAGGCGCAGGACCTACGGCTTAACTTGCTTTCGATCACACCGCCAAATGAAGCAGTCCTAAACCAATGAAGCAGAACCTTTGATGATGGCACAGAAAAAAATGATATTGATTTAAAAAACGGCCGCGCCGGCAGCTAGCGGACGTTGACCCAAGCTGAGACGTCAGCTGTTTTTAATATTGTTTTTAGTGCTGGTATTTTTTTAAGTTAAGTATTGTATTTTATACAAAACTATCGTTTCATTTTGCTGTAAATAATGCTTATAAACCTGTTTTCAAAATATGAATTTTTTAATCAAGATCGATTTTTGCCATTCCATCATCAAAGGTGTCATTAGTACCATCGTCTTTTTTCGTTTCTGAAAGCGACCTCCTTATACCTTGTAAATTGTTACTTCAGTAAATCCTGGCTCCATTACAAAATAAGCCAATGTCTTGGAATTTTCTCGGTTACAGAGAGATATGTGGTCCTGAATTTGAATTCCAAATTGTGAAGTGGGCGATGTGATCCACCCCCGTGCCTCGGAGAGCACGTTAAGCCGTCGGTCCTGCGCCCGATCTCTCTCCGGTCCTGTCAGATTTCCGTCACATCGGATCATGAGAGTGAAGGAATAGAGAGTGCTCTTGTGTACTATGCCTGCCAATCCGCTGTAGAGTAACGTGGAGGGTCTATGCTCTAATAAGCCTCTCTCTTATGAGTGAGGAAGCAGCAATGAGACGCCAATGGGCTGCTACTTACTTATTTTTTATATCTTAATTTTTCATGTACAATTGGTTTTATGTTTATAAACAGTATAAGCTATAATCAAACTAATCTGATAAAAGTTATCTTCTAAACTCACGATTAAACTTCTATATACCAGTAATAAATACAAATTCGAAAATATATTCGGGAATATCCAAGACCCACAAAAAGGCAGACAAATAATCACTTGTGGTAAAATGTATATCATACATATCGGGGTCAATGCTTATAAGGAAATTTTTATTTTATAAGGTACTAATGGTGAATGTGTCTTTTTTTTGCTGACAGGTAAGCGCTTGATTGTGATCAAATCTGTAAAGAAGTAATCTATCTTAAATGGTTTCTACACAGCATCGTACAGGAACACTAATCTCTTTGCATGGCACTGCGTCTTTTTTGGGAGGGTGATAACTAGCCACTGCCGCAACCTCCCACCAGTCTGGACATTTTCTAATACGCCTGAGTCCAGACTCAGGCGTATTAGAAAATTTCCTAATTTCGCCCAATCGGGGATAGAACCCGAGGCCTCTGCCAGCAGGGAGAGTACTCGCACCACTGCGTCAGCGTGGCCGTCGGCCGTGTATGATGAGAGCGTTACGAAATGAATGATCGGGCAAGGCAAACGGGCATATATTTTACTTTAAGTGTGCTTTGTATTCCTTCACTCTCAAAGTCCGATGTGACGGTAATCCGACACGACCGGAGAGAGATACGGACGGACGGACGGCATAATGTGCTCTCTGAAGCACGGGGGTGGAGCACACCGCCAATTACACAAATTTAAATTCGCCGGACCCGGAACTCGAACCCAGGACCTCATGTCTGTAGTCGAACATTCCAACAACTAGATCATTTCAACAGGTTTAACTCAATAAATATATAATAATAACTAACTAAGGAGTGATTACTCAATCGTTGATTAAAAGTTTAATTTAGTTAAATATTCATTGTCATTCCAGCGAAGGTCCAAAGTAGTGAACCAGGACCTAAAGTATCAGGTGAGATTACACAGATACAAGCAATAAAAAGTCTGGTAGCTTAGAACCGAAATAACCTCTTTTATTTCTCTGAAATTTGCAACAGAATAATATATATGCTTGAAGTCGTTTACCGTCAATAAATTCCATTTAACATGGAGCCAATATTGCTGGGAATCCCGTAAAACTCTTCCGATCGCCCCGCTTATATCGGTTTTATTCATACGGTTTCATTTAGCTGTTTCATTTTCAATTTTATGGCCTCTAGTTTTGTTTTCCATTTACACAATACTGTAATTTAGTAATAACGTAAACTAAACGAGTGTTACATCTATGGTTTCACTCGTGTAATAGATATAATTTGTACGAGTTGATTGTTTGTAATTGGTTCATATTTGCCAACTGCGTTTCATATTTGCTTAAATTTGAACGACCTCGCTGGCGTAATGGATCTAGCTTCGCTAGGAGAGGTTGTGGTTTCGATTGCTATATGGAAAAATTTTAAATATTGCATTTTCTAATCTGTCTGACTGTTGAGAGCCTTTGTCATGGCTATTACCCTACTAGCAAATATTGCATTACGGTGCGATATCAAATTTATTCATACAGTCTCATTTAGCTGTTTCATTTTTAATTTTATAGCCTTTAGTTATATTTTCCATTTACACATTACTGCAATTTAGTAATACGTAATCTAAATCAGTGTTTCGTCAGTGGTTTTATTCGCGTAATAGGTAGAATATTTGGGAATTTATTATTAGAAAATGTATTCATATTTACTTACAATTTAGCGCTTATATTACTTTTTGCGGGCGATCTCCCCTCGGAGATCCGGGCGAAGGTTTTTCCGGCTGCCTATCATTGTCGGGCAGCTGCAAGGAATAGAGGTGAATGGCCTAATGCCGAAGAGGTCCAGAGAATCAAGCCCATATTCATCAGGGTTCTAGTTGAAAGGTGGAAGGAGGATCTCGCGTTTCCAGCAGCAGATGTAGCCACGGTTGCAGCGGTGCTTTCATTCTTGGAAGATTGGCTTGCCTGGGGGCATGGTACGCTAACCTACAGATTTTAGGCTGGGATGAGACGCCTGCTTGCCGTACACGTGGGGTAGTCGTTGACACGGCGCATCAGACAGTAGCAAATTGTCAGGTTTTGGGAGCCTCTCACTCCCCAGGATTGTGGGTGCCATGATAGGCAATGAGTCAGGTTGGAGAGCAGTGACCTCCTTCGGCGAGGCTGTCATCCTGCAGAAGGAGGCACTAAACAGGCAAAGGAAGCTTATGGCAGACGCTATTCCTCGCCGGAAAATGGGGGGCGCCAGGGGGTGCTATTTTGATCACCTGCTCTCCCTCAACTAAACCCTTAAATCGAATTCATCCGGAACGCCAGAATGCATCAGCGGACGTCTGAACCCTACGACCTGGATATAGAGGGTTCCGCTGGGTTTTAGTGAGTATCCTGGTACGACCAGCGAGTGCCAGACTCCGGGATGTAAGTTTAGATCAGGCGTGCATAAAGCATTTCAGCGAAAAAAAAGCGCTTCTTTTAATCTCAACTATCGATACGTGCTTTGCTAAGCTAGTAAGCGGTAAATTACATGTTATTGTTTTGTATGTAGCCACGAAACCCAAATAATTTGCTTTGCAGTACGTTGTTTTGGTAGGGGGGCAACTAGCAACGGTCGATGTTTCTCAGCAGCCCAGATCCGCACAATCAGAAAATACAATTAGAAATGTGCCAAGACTCGAAGCCAGGACATGGCTAAATGAGTACTCGCACCGCTGCGAGTGAAACTTTGACAGTAAATGAATCTATAATAAAGATTTTGAAGGATTCCTTTAAACACATACGAAACTTTACATAAGCATGTAAAAAAAGTGGTCCAGTCTTTTATAACAGTCAATTTCAAAAGTGTATAAAAATCGAGTTTAAAGATACGATCGATATAAATACGACACGAAAAAAACGTATTAAAATTAGACAAGTAGATAGTGTTTAGAAATATCTGTTCACATTGTAAACACTTTATAAGATGCTCTATCAATGTCAAGTATGGGCAACATTGAAAGCTATTTCTCCAGAATGTAATCTTCATAACCTGAATACCGTAGTGGAATTCAATACACGAACAGCAGTAACGAGTGGAGCGGACGGACGCAATATATCACACAGTAAGTGTTCCACAACATTTTGTTCTTTGTTAAGGAATTCTCCCCGCAACGACGCCGCGTTATCCCAGAGGATTTCATATTTCATACACACGGACGATAAATGTTAACAATATTTTGTAATAATATACATTATAAATAATAAAAGGTAAATAGCAAAAGGTAAATAGCAACCTATTAAGACCCACTGCTGGGCACAGGCCCACTTATAGATTTCACGTTTATTAACAATCCAGACTTGTGCTTTATAGTTATACTAACAATCTGAGTTGCTCTATAAATCACACGGTATTTGTAGATGCTTCCTCTTCTTCACGTTCTTCTCTAGTTAGTCGACGTTGGACATCAGCTGTGAGGACTTCTCTTGATATATGGTGAAAGGAGAAAGGCGAATAACGGCGCTTCTAAAACTCTTGTGGAAGCTTAAAAAATATTTAAATAGTCGATGGATCGATTTTGACTGGTCTTTCACACAGCTGGTGTTATAACGAGTAACTTAGGCAGCTTTTATTTAAGAATAAAAAGGTATCTGGAATTACACAGCAACACTGCGGGCAAACCGTATACTCAGAAGATTTTACAATTCGAAAAAATATAATGGAATAGTTTTATAAGTTATAATTTAAAAAAACAATTATAAATATATTAATTTTCTACATATATTAAAAATTATTATGTTTGTCGTATTCATATTATATATATTTTCTATCTTTCTTACTTCACTTACTTATATTTATCTCCCTCTCCAATTCTGTTTGCCTCGCCTAATCACCGTTTTTCGTAACACTTTCGACGCGCATTCGCCAGCTTTCTCTCCAAGTTAGGCGTGCGTACAGAAGATTTACTTCAAATACTGGAGAACTGCTCGTATACTCATAAGATTTTTCATGTTAAACAATATGACGATGATGGCTTCCATGACGTTTCCAACATAACCGACCGCCTATGTGTAGATAGACAACTAAGAAATAAACAAACTGCAATTCGAAATTCCAATACTATCACTCCTTCGCTATAGGATTTTATCATCGGAATATGCGCAAGAAATGATCAAAATGGGTTAACAGTAGCGCTCGTGCCAACCCACTCTCTCTTTCAATGGACTCAACGGCCGGTTTCCTGGGACGACCGGTGGTAGCTCTCTCACTAATTTTAAACTATGGAGATTCTCTGCTGGACAAAGGTCTCACCTAATGATTCCCACTGTGCCCGATTATGCGTCGCCTAGTTCCAACGTCTATCGGCGACCCTCCTTGTATCGTCGGTACACCTTGTGTGTGTGGGGGTGGGGGCACCCATACTGCGCCGTTCAGTCCTGGGTTGCCATTTTAGCCCCTTCAGGCGCCAACATCCATCGATTCGTCGGACTATGTGTCCCGCCCTTTGCCACTTCAGCGTCGCGATTCTTAGAGATATGCCGATGACTGGTTCTTCTGCGGATCTCCCCATTTCTGATTTGATCGCGTAAAGAAACTCCATACATAGCCCTCTCCATCGCACGCTATGTGACTTTGAGCTTTCGAATAAGGTCCATAGTCAGTGACCACGTTTGCGATCCGTAGGTTAATAGAGTGCGTGTTGCCAGTGATCAGCTACGGTAGCTAGGAATTGACTGAAAATCATAATAGTCCTTGATTGCAGTCTTTAAGGTATATCACATCACTTGCTGCCTCGTAATAAAACGTCATACAGCACCCTCCACCAGGCTTAAGTCACTGACAAAGTGGATACCAGGGTGTGGCTGCTGTGTACACAACAGCTATGGAGGACATATTGTGAACAGCTTGCAAAAGAGTTAAGGAGATGCTACATAATAATAAATATAATGGATACCTGATAAACTAACTGTGCATGTGTCTCACGTACCTGTAGCTTTACTGATTTTATACCAAAACATTCAAGCGATACCACCAATGTACAGCGAACCAACAGTACATTGTAAAGATCTTTAAGTATTGCCAAGTTCCTAAATAAAATTGCAAATTTTATTTAACATAGAATCTACGCGAGGAGATAGGTATGTTAAAAATATGTTAGAAATTTAAACGTGTCAGGAATATGACAATGAAAATTTTATGGAGATGTTTAAAATGTTTGCAATTTTATTCATACGTTCAAAGTTCGTACAACTTTTGTGAAGCTTTATTTTATTGATGATTAGTTATCGCATTACTGTGATCTCGTATTTTAGTAAGTGACGATCTAAGATGGAAGTACGTGGAGTTGATAATAATTAAAATACCTTTTATGTTTTCTACACAAAAAAAATAGTGGAAAGCAATTATAAGAATTTTCTTTATAAAACATAAAACAAAGTCTCCCATCGCGTCTGTCTGTTTGATCGCGATAAACTCAAATCTACGAAACGTATTTTCATAATGTTTGCATCATTAGACAGACTAACGGTTTCAGTATATCTTTGGTTAAGGTTGGTTAAGTTCATTTGCTTTCAGCAAATATATTTCAGTTTATGTTTATAACAACAAGCTTACCGTATATCTGTTATGAGAGGCAAACATATAAGTGTGATATGATTTACTATTAATGCGGAATCGGGGAGAATCGTTACCATTAATATAAAATTAACAAAAAAAAAGTATATTCTTAGATGACAGTTGAGTACACATGTACATATACAACCAGCAAGCACTTATCTGATTAAATTTCTTCAGCTTGTGTAACCTGGAAAAGCTGACTTGAAGTTGATTGAATTAAAAACCAATTCTGTCAAATAGAGGTAATATTTTATAAGAAACGAGTTCGAATCAATCAAATCACTAGAATAAACTTGAAAAAACGGGAGTAGAGAGGCCAATTTGCTGGTTTTGTTGAAAATACATTTGTACGAAGAATTACGTAGTCAGCCTGTACCGCAATCGATATTGAATGAAAACAAAGGAACGTTCTTCCTTTTACCGACGCCCGGAAATTATGTTTAAGGTGGAGCTATACTCATTTTGAGACATCGAATGCCTTGAAATAATAATAAAATCTATGATTTTTTAACTATTTCATAGTTTAATTGCTAAGTGTCACAAGGTGACATCGAGTTTTTAACGTGAATACTTTATAACAATGAATGATAACAAAATTGGTGATACAGTTTGAAATTGTAGCTACATATCTATCACCTTCATCCGAAATTCAACTACACCACGGGATAGCTAAAGTGTCAAAGAATTTATAAGGCTAAGTAAGGACTGTAAGACATCGCGTGCAGCGGTGGGGGAAGCCGCTCAATTTTGAAGGTCATTCTGCTGTGCATCGAGATTACATTTGGTATAAGTACAAATTTCAATGGTCAAATTGGGTGAAAATCTTTCGATTAACATAATAATACACGCAGGTCGCATGCACGCATATGTGTATGCAAAAACGAATATTTTGTTGACTGTAAGACTATAGATAGTTGGGTGACAACACTGATAGCTCTGTCAATGTTGCGAGTTATTGAGTGATATGGTGGCAACATTTTAAAATACCAAAAACATTGTACAATATAACAAAATGTTATGCAATACGAGGTGTTCGCGACATCTAACGGCGCTAGAGTCTCATCAAATACGCCATTTATACAATATTCAAGGCACTACAACGCGATCAACAGATTGTGCTTATATATTGTAAATAAACGCAAGTAAACAATCTGTGAAGCCTATACGTACTTCAAATAACCTTATGTTAACCTTTATTATATTCAATAAACGAAATTCGCAACGGCTGCTCTGGCAAGGTGTTTGAGTGTCTCCCCAATATAAGCATATACCCAACACGAGGTAATTTTAACGAACGGAACAATTTTGTGAGGATTGTCTTTCGAACTGCCTTGTGGAGTTGTTTTAAAGAGTATCAGTGCTAAAATGTATAAATTCAAACAGTGCAGTAATTATTAGTCTAGTATTCAAGTAGTAAAGGTAAGTGGCAGCCCATTAACGTCCCACTGCTGGGCACAGGCCTCGTCACTCGCATTAGAGGGTAGACTCGCCACACTGCTTCACTGCGGATTGGCATGCATAGTACACAAGTGTACTCTCTATTCCTTCACTCTCATAGTCCGGTGTGACGGGAATCCGACACGACCGGAGAGAGATCAGGCGCAGGACCGACGGCTTAACGTGCTCTCGGAGGTACGGGGATGGATCACACCGCCAACTTCCCAACTTCGGGCAAATATCGAGAAAATCTTAATGGAAAACTCGATATCGGTTTTTGAAGTAGCCCGACCCGGGACTCGAACCCAGGACCTCATGTCTGTAGTCGAACATGCTGACCATTAGACCAATGAGACAGTCTAAAATAAATTTGATTAGAAGAGAGAATAAAAGAGTTGTGGCTTTTCTATAAAGTCTACGTTAAATTTACCTCGTATTGCATTATATTTTGTAATATTACAGAATATTTTTAGTATTTTTTAAGTATTACCACTATATTACTCAATTACTACAATTTCAGAGCTATCAGTTTTGTCACCCAACTATCTATAGTCTTACATAAGAATATGAAATTGTAGAGTTTACTATTTCCTTCACAATTTTTCCATATTCCAAATCCGTTCAGCCATCTCAGAGTTTACATCGAAGAAAACGAAGGTCAATTCATTTTTTATGAATAGATTGATGTATACAAAATATACATATAACAGTTTGTATCCGAAAATAATGATAACGTCTCTAAATAACTTAAAACAGGTCACTTGATAAATGAGAAACATTTCGCTTCATGGGATAACTTTAATTTGTTCCTGCCTTTAAAATATACAAGCCGATTTTTCAACCCTAAGCGTTATACGGATTGTTAGTAGTCCTGACAATGAGTTTTTAAAATTTCACTGCTGCTGCTCGACCGTGAAAAAAGTTCACAATGAAACTGTAGTTAATCTAAATTTTTTGGCGTTTCCACGAAAATAGCAAATGTAATTACATTTTTTAAATACTTTCCAGTGAAATTGGTCTAGTTAATGAGATTCAGATTTCAGTCAGTGCTAGTCAAAGTTGGAATTAAGAAAAACATTTGGCAGAAGCGAAAATTTTATCAAGGTGAGGTTAATATTACGAAATAGAGCTATTAATCATTTATATATATATATATATATATATATATATATATATATATATGTATATATATACATATATAACTGTGTAAAAGTCATAGTCAGTATTGTATTATCAGTATCATAACTTTATATCAAACGTTGACTATCACTTTTCCCTTAGTGGACGTGAGCCTAGTTTACTCGAATAAGCGTCACATTACCGAGCGTGGTGGCTCACTCTCATTTTATACGATTGCATCTTTTAGTAAGTTCTGTTCCCCCGGTGTCTTCCGCTGTTACCAATTTCAAAAGATTTTCTTAATATTTGTCCCTAGTTGGGAATTTGGCGGTGTGATCCATCTCCGTGCTTCGGAGAGCACGTTAAGCCGTCGGTCCTGCGCCCGATCTCTCTCCGGTCGTGTCGGATTCCCGTCACATCGGACTACGAGAGTGAAGGAATAGAAAGTGCACTTGCGTATTATTACTATTGCTACTTACCTTTTTATACTCTAGATGCATGGCACTCGTTAACGAGTCGGTTTGGTCCATTATTTTTCCGCGTACCTGCAAAATGTGGAACCAATTTCCAGTAGCGGTGTTTCCCCAAGACTTCCACATGCGAATGTTTACGAGGTAATTGAACTCCCATCTTCAGTGCCGGAGTCGCATCGACAGCTCCCCTGGTGCTGTAGGTGTTCATGGGCGGCGGTAATCACTTACCATCAGGTGACCCGACAGCTAGTTTGTCTCTTGTAATTATAAAAACAACATGAAACACTTTTTGAGTATTATACATGCGATGTACATCTTTCGCTATTTTTTTGTTGGGTAGATAAGAAGTAGCAAATCCTTGGATATATTTAGAAAATATAATTTCCTTTTCGACCCATCCGAGGATCAAACGCGAAACCTTTGTTAACGAGGCAATAAACTCGTGTTGAACGAGGTCGCCAATTCTCCATTGTTTTACCACTAAAAGATCTTCTTCGTTTAGTCTTAAATTTGATACACGAGTATATATTTAGAATTATATATCTAATTTTCTACACTAATATAAATAAGAGAAAATATTTTTGTTTTTGTATGTGTTTGAACTGCCTCATTGGTCTAGAGGTTAGCATGATCGACTACAGACATGAGGTCTTGGGTTCGAGTCCCGGGTCGGGCCAATTCAAAAATCAATATTGAGTTTTCTATTAAGATTTTGTTAATATTAGCCCGAAGTTGGAAAGTCGGCAGTGTGATCCACCCCCGTGCCTCGGAGAGTACGTTAGGCCGTCGGTACTGCGCCCGATCTCTCTCCGGTCATGTCGGATTGCCGTCACATCGGACTATGAGAGTGAAGGAATAGAGAGTGTACTTGTTAGTACACAAATCATGCCTGCCAAACCGCAGTGCTCTAAAAACCCTCGCTCCTCGGAGTGAGGAGGCCTGTGCCCAACAGTGGGACATTAAAGGGCTGCTACTTACTATGTATATTTGTAATGTTTTCAAAGAAAAACAACTGGGCTGATTTCAAAATTATTTTCACCATTAGAAAGGCTATATAACATTCTAAAAAAAATAGGGGTCTCTTAATGCTTTAATGTAACCCAAGGTGTAAAAAAAGTTAACCACAAAAAATCTGTCATCGTATAGGCTGTGGTGACTATTGGTGATAAAACAAAAAAATGTTTCACGGTATTATAGAAGGTTATATTAAAACCTTCTATAATATCGTGAAACATTTTTTTGGACAAGAAAGTCCATGATACCATATGTCCAACTACTGTAGTCATGCGACTATAACTACTTATTTACGGTTTCTTTTTGACGGCCTCGCTGGCGCAGTGGTGCGAGTATTCGCTTTGCTAGCGGAGGTCCCGGGTTCGATCCCCGGTAGGACGAATTTAGGAAATTGTATTTTCTAATTTGTCTGAGTCTGGACTGGTGGGAGGCTTCGGCCGTGGCTAGTTACCACCCTACCAGCAAAAACGTACCGCCAAACAAAGAGATTTGTGTTCCGGTACGATGCTGTGTAGAAACCGTAAGGGGTATATCGCCTCTTAACAGATTAGCGCGCTTCCATCTTAGACTGTATCATCACTTACCATCAGGTGAGATCACAGTCAAGCGCTAATCTGTCAGCAATAAAAAATAAATTACATTTTTTAAGGACATAATAATACAAGACTGTTTCAATACGAGTAAAATACTTTTTAAATGATTAAAATCGGAGATTTCATACAAATGATTTAACGAGTTTAAATATGTCAATCAAAAGAAAATGTTATAATTTAATGTTGCACTATAGTTTGCGTTTTTAAATATAAATATAAATTTAGGAAGGAAGTGTCGGCAGTACTTTCAACTTTGAACTTTACAACTCTGTAGTTTTGTTGGTCTAAGCTTTATAATGTATCGTTTTAGTTTTTAGGAGTTTGATATAACTGGCTATAAATATGTGTAATATAATGATCCTTAATTTAGTTTTAGTTCAAACATGTACTTGTGTTGTTAGTTCGTAAGATATAAATAAATAATTTTAGTCCTAAAAATAAAAATCTGTAAGTGTATCTGTGTGTCTGCGTATGTGTGTGCGTGTGTGTATGTAGGAAAGTTTTACTACTGTAACCAGAGCGTTAAGTTGTAGAATTTATAATTTCTGGGTCGCTATCGTACCTCTGAAAGTCCTTCTTCAGAGAGGTGGCTGTTGTTATGCTCCATCTTTATTTGTCTTCCGGGTAGATTCTATTAATTGTAAATGCCGTAACTTGATCACACCAGGTAGGTGATTACCCGCAGAGTCTTTTACCTTCGACCTTGCCGACCACCAATAATTTTTCAAGGTTGTCAGCGTGCAATATGACCAAAGTAGTAGAATTAATAGTAGTACAGTTTTTGTAACTCCGACTTTCTTAATAGTAAGTAAGTAGCAGCCCAATAACGTCCCACTGCTGGGCACAGACTTCCTCACTCCGAGGAGAGAGGGTTTTTAGAGCATAGACCCACCACGCTGCTCCATTGCGGATTGGCAGGCATAGTACACAAGTACACTCTCTATTCCTTCACTCTCATAGTCCGATGTGACTGGAATCCGACACGACCGGAGAGAGATCAGGCGCAGGACCGACGGCTTAACGTGCTCTCCGAGGCACGGGGGTGGATCACACCGCCAAATTCCCACTTCGGGCAAATATTGAGAAAATCTTAATAGAAAACTCAATATCGATTTTTGAATTGCCCCGACCCGGGACTCGAACCCAGGACCTCGTGTCTGTAGTCGAACATGCTAACCACTAGACCAATGAGGCAGACTTTCTTAATACTGACCATATATCGGTGGTACAGTAAGCGTCACATAGTCAGCTGATGCGAGCCATGGGCGCCACCACATTGGTTTTGGCTGTTCTACCGAGAGGCTTTGACTTAACCTAAAATTTGCGGCCGGCTATAATGTGGCATGCGATAAATGAAAGAAAAAAACGGGCTGTGGCTGTTTTAAGGACACGGCCGTTTGTTGTAATGAATACGTCTTGTAGTGGGACTTCCCCCTCCACTACGCGCGATGTGTTACAATCCTTACTTTACGTAATAAGTTTTATTCTTTTAGCTATTCAGTGGTGTAATTGAATTTCGGATGAAGGTGATAGATATTTAGCTACAACACCAAAGTGTATTGGTTTTTTTTTATTGCTTTCCTATGGATGCTATGTACTATGCCTGCCAATCCGCAGTGGAGCAGCGTGGTGGGTCTATGCTCTAAAACCCTCCCTCATGCGAGTGAGGAGGCCTGTGCCCAGCAGTAGGACGTTAATGGGCTGCTACTTACCTTACTTACGTTGAACCATTATATTGTGAAAGGAATTTGATCACACTTATTGTGATTTATCGGTTGTAATAGGTAAGGGACAAAGGTTAATATGGAAAGCGGTGAGATAAGATAAAATGACCGCTTATTAATTAAACGATTTGAGCCTAAGGTAGGTAACGGCAATAGAGTGCCCTAATTTTCTTCCAGTGCGCTAAAATTCATATTTAAAACGACATAATGGTTCTTTTTATAACTACTATTATGAATATTTGGCTTGGATATGTTTAAGGTAATTGAGAAGTTACACAGTATTACACCTTATTAACAAAAATTCTATCATGTCTACTACTATCCAATCATGTCAACTACTAGTTGACATAATACGATAGTTCTGTCTCAACACGCGCAATCGGAAATATAAACATTTTTTCTTTTTAAGTCAATGTGTATTATCTGTTTCGCTTCTAAAATAGGCATAGAGATAATACTAGACAAAGGAAAAACAAAAAAATCAGTTACAATGTGACCGTTACTAATGGTGTGCGAGTTGCGTCGAAGGTCGTTAAGTTTTATGTCTCATTTCATAAACTGTGAGCGTCTATTAGTGAATATTTGTGTTTTTGATTATGTAAGATGACTTATATGATAAAAACACAAACAATCAATAATTATTATTCACATCAGTGAATAACAATGAAAACCCTTGAGGTAAGTTTTAATTTTTAACTTTTGAGCTTAAAAATACAAGACGGACTGTTTTCACTATCTCAAAGTTTAGCGCAACATGACGCTACGCCATAATCTCAATTTAATAAATAAAAGATGATAGATATTGTATAGTTTAACTGTTAGCAAACATAAAAATCAATCTTAACATCTGGCGGTCTTTCATAAACATTTAAATCCCAAGAGCCACGTTAGCGTCATTCGACTCGCGAGGCAGTCTATGCAAAAACATCCGTGTGAGACGGGCAGGCTACGGGCGTACAATCTAAGGGTTAATAACTTGGAAGATATCTTAAATATACTTAAAACACCACTTTCCCCCACTGTTAATAAATTAGTCGATCGATAACAGGGAAATTATGCAATGATTGATTTAGTGATTGTTCGGCTACAAACATGAGGTCCTGGGTTACAACCTCGGGATGGGCAAATTCAAAAATGTATACTGAATTTTTTATTAAGAAATATTCTGGTCGTTTACTCCACCTCTGTACCTAGGGGAGAACGTTAAGCTGTCGGTCTTGTGACTGATATCTCTCCGGTCGTATCAAATTGTCGTCACATCTATGAGAGTGAAGGAATAGAGAGAGGCCTTTGTTTATCTCACGTGTGTGAAGATAGGTTAAGATGTAGGTATTATGAAGAATGTCTAATGCACCCCAAAGACATACTTCACTTTTACAACTAATGTCCTACAATATTTGCGGGTTAACTCGGACTTAGAGGGCGAATAATTCCTTGGCAGCGCATATGCAAATACAAAACCTAACAAACGAGAAGTTGTCGTTGAAGACAATGAAAACTGAGCCAGCTATTGTTTGTCTGGATTCGGCATTGTTTTGTTAGAATTAGGATACGTACAAGAAGCGCATTTCAGAGATGCCAGTGGTATATTTACTTCACTTATAAAACAAAACACTTTTAACAAAAATGTATATTTCTTAACTAGAAATTGTGTGTGTATTGATCTATTTTGTGTTTTTACAAATAAATGAACGAATGAATAAATTAAACAACGTTAATGCGAAATCAAACTACTGAGGCTTTTGGTGATTGAACTTAATTAATTGACCAACAAATGTCAATGATATTGTTTTATGTCTAAAATTAAATCCAAATCAAAATATTTTTTACTCAAGGAGGGTCAAAATGTTCTCTTGAAATATAGATCTTAGAAAAAAATTATAAACACCAAAATTATAGGAAATTTGATCAAGAACAAGAAATTAAAAATAAGCGAGTTTATGACTCAATAAAAAATCAGGCACTGTTTGAATTCTAATTCGTAAAATATTGATTCTAGTAAAAAAATTAAATAAAACAAAATTGTAGGAAATTTAATTCAGAACAATTTTGGTATTTACCATTTCTAGCTAAAAGTTGAAAATAAGCAAGTTATTTAATAAACAAAAATCACCCTTAAATCAAAGATGGCGGACGACATAACAGGGCAGAGATCCTAAAAATCGATAGTTAAGCTATTACTGACCCTCTACATTGATGCCCGAAGATAAATTGCTGTTAACAAATTAATTATGAATAAATTGGTTGTCAACTGCCTCATTGGTCTAGTGGTTAGTATGTTCGACTACAGACATGAGGTCCTGGGTTCGAGTCCCGGGTCGGGCCAGTTCGAAATCGATATTGAGTTTTCTATTAAGATCTTCTCAATATTTGCCCGAAGTTGGGAAGTTGGCGGTGTGATTCACCTCCGTGCCTCGGAGAGCACGTTAAGCCGTCGGTCCTGCGCCTGATCTCTCTCTCCGGTCGTGTCGGTTTGCCATCATGTCGGACTATGAGAGTGAAGGAATAGAGAGTACACTTGTGTACTATGCCTGCCAATCCGCAGTGGAGCAGCGTGGCGGGTCTATGCTCTAAAAACCCTCTCTCATATGATCGAGGAGGCCTGTGCCCAGCAGTGGGACGTTAATGGGCTGCTACTTACCTTTTTTACCTTTTTAAATTGGTTGTCTGTAAACTCCGTTTACGGACGAAAACTTAGTCATAACGCCATAAGAAAACATTAATAAAAATTGCATATTTTTTATTAATTGTTTTGAATTAAAGGTTGTGTGTTATCACTGCCTTTCTTTTACTCGGACGCATCGGCCGATGAAATAGAAAAGATAATTCGCAAACCAAACTCTTAGGCCGATCGGGGTATCTCTATCGTTCGGACTTGGCTCAGGCGGAACGTGACACTTTTTCGTGTCTGCTATTGACGTTATCTATTCAATAGCAATAAGGTATGTAATATTTGAATGACAACTGTTTTTATTAATTTAAAATAAATTTTGTGTATTGGATACGAAAGAATCTACAACAATTTCTTCCTTTACATACATTCTGTTAACTCACGATAATTATAAAACTATAAGGGGACTTCTGTATTTCCCGAGACCTAGGTTATTATTATTTAAATGTAAGTCATATGTAGCGATTTATACAACTTGAAATGCTTTTAGAATTCAATAAATCACATATCCTTGTCTAAATTGGTACGTAAAAAACACAGAAATTCCTGGTAGTATCACTTGACAGGATTGTTTCTTTTTTTGAATGCATCTGTTACGTGCTCGCTCTACATGAATTCGGTGGAAAGATATTTCAGTGAAAAATGTATCTCTGACTGGAGCTATTCGATGACCGGTGGGTTTGTTATGCTATAAAAGTATGTCTAGAATTAAATTTTATAGATTTTCAAGTTAACTCCCGTACATGTGTTAGTATATATAAAATAATTTAATTAAAATAATATTTGAAATAAAAAGTACGGTTCGTCATTTGACTATATCGTATTCTTAGAAAGAATGGCCTTCACAATATCGTTCCCATTGGTGAATTTGTAAACATTGTAAATGATGCCAATTTGGGATATTATTATTTAGTGTTTCATATACGATTAGAATTACTTAAATTATATTAATTGCAACTATTAAATACTAACGGGGAATGGAAGTTTCTGAATAAATAAGATAATTAAGAAATATATTTGCATATATATAATGTATAAATAGTCCTAAAAGTTAGTCGAGAGTTCAGTTTGTATCAACGTTAACCACGAGTTGTGTGTCAGTAAAAAGGGCTGCTCTGCGATATAAAGCTAAGTGTATTTCTTTGATAATTATGTGCTCTTTGTTTTACATTTAATGGATTTTAATGGTGCAATTGTATTTAATTGTGTTATTTGTTTTTATATTTAATGGTAATGGATGTCGATGTATTTTATTGGAATTTATATTAAATATATCATGGATAAAAAAAGAGTAAAAGACTATGGAGTTTCTTGCCGGATTCTTCTCCATCTAGTCTGTAGGTTGTAAACCGGCGGTACAGTCATTGACACAAAGAGTTTACTGGAAGTAAAGTATATTTTAGTTTGGATATCGACCTTTTATTATGAAAATCCTATTTATTTATTTCTTATATCTTTATACTTAGTATAAAGTACTTTTGGTGTGCAATTGTGCAGTCTTTTCGCTCAATAGCGATCTTTTCCAGATAACCCTAGCATTATTCTGACCGTCATAAAGCCTAGGTGGTGTGTATAAGTAAATAAGCATACAATTATTTTTTAAACAGCCCGCGCTTTTTAACGGAAACAACCGTCGCATGCGCCCCGCACGGATGTTGTTACGTCAGTTGCCCCGCGGTTTGAATGACACTAAAGTGGCTTTTGGGACTTAAATGATCATCAAAGTCTACCAAATGTTATGATTTTTATGTTTGCTAATAGTTAAACTGTACAATATTATCTTTTGTTTATTAAATTAAGAAAAGAAAAAGACTCCCATGTAGCGTCATGTTGCGCTAAGCTTTGAGAAAGTGAAAAAAGTCCGTCTTGTATTTATAGGCTCGTATCTTAAAAATTAAAACTTACCTCAAGGGTTTTCATTGATATTCACGTCGCTTATATAATCAAGGAACACAAATAATCAGTAATAAACACTCAGTTTATAAAATACCACAAAAATCTTATCGACCTTCGACGCGACACACGCACCGTTGGTAACGGTCACTTTGTAACTCATTTGTTTATTCTTTCGTCTAGTGTTATCTCCACGCATATGTCGTTACGACAGTTACCGCGAAGTAAAAAAGATAATACACATTATGACTTAAAAAGAATGAGATGCTTATATTTCTGGTTGCAAGAGTTGAAACAGAACTATCGTATCATGTCAACTATTACTAGATGGGCAATCTAAGGGATACACAAAAAGACTGTTAATACATACATAAATATATATATTTAAACAACTTATGCGAGCCACGGGCGCCGCCATATAGGCCCTGGTTTCTCTGCTGACCATTTTTCTGTTTAAAATCACTCCATGCTTATGAAATACGATGATTAGACGGAAAAAACTTGAGGGGATGTAAAAAGCTTCGTTTTAAAACTTAATTTTATTAAGCTTTAAAATTTTTGTGCAATATAGTATAGATTCTTCTGGATTATTTGGACGATTAGACACATTATTTATTATGTTTGTCTATCTGTTTAGTATTTGCTCTCAAGCTGAAACAGCTATACAGATTTTAAGGGGCTATTACAAGCAAATAGTTGATGTTAAAACAAAATTTAGGATTATTTTACTTCGAAAATTGTAAATAAACGTGAAATTTATATTCTTTTGAACTCTGTAAATGTTTATGTCATTCTCGATAGAACATGTATTAGGACAAATAAATGTCTTCCAAAATATCTGTCTACAAAGGTCCTTGATCTAGAAGCATTTTTGAAGACAAATATAAACATTGCTGAATTATACAGTAATGAAACATTATGTCCGTTATAGGATAGTGGACTTTATAGCCTGGTTTATAAACTTGATTTAAGCGTAGCAAAATATAAAGATACGACGTTGTATAGTTAATGTATGTTATCGTTTACGTGACGAAAAAATTGGGACACATGCGAGAAAAAATAATATTAAAATGGTCAGATTGTTGACTTTAACATCAAAGTATCCTTGTAGACTTTGATATTACGAAGTAATATGAATCTACAAAAGAATATCTTTGCTGTGATTGTATTTTTTTATGTTAAATGAGGTTGCTAATATAATTCAATATTTTATCAAATATCTACCTATATATAAGCTGTTTCATTGGTTTGCCTAATAAAACTACATTGGTGTAGTGATCAGCTTGTTTAGCTACAGACACGATGTCTTGGGTTCGAGTGCCGTTAAGAAATTGTCAGTATTTGCCCTAAATTGGGAAGTTGGTAGTGTGTTCCAACACCGCGCCTCAGAGAGCACGTTAAAGCATCGGTCCTGCGTCTGATCTCCCTCTGGTAGTCTCGACGGACTATAAGAGTGAAAGAATAGAGAGTACACTTGTGTATTATGCCTACTAGCAGTAGCGATGCGGACGGGAGCACCGAGCTTAGCGTGTCCCCGGCGGTAACTAATTCGGAATGGTCAACCGCCAGCGATCCCCCTCCCTCTCCTACCTCATCACTCGCGATTGCCCTCTCTCCTGCTCGTTACGCCGTATGTGCGTGCCGAGTAGGAGAGTTGTATAAAAGGCCTCTCCCAGGGTTTGTATGAGACGGCACACTTTTTGGGCGTGCTCTTATAGGATCCGTCTTAAAGCTCCGCCTAGGAAGAGACGACCTAAATATGACCTTAACGACCCAGATGACAAGACAACAGTCGACAATCTACTATACCAGTTAGGGACAGACACTTATACAAACGTTACACAGCGACACCGCCGGCGGAGTCGAGGTCCCCGATTTCTGACGCTTTTGGAGCACTTTTGGAGTGCGACCCCTTGTCAGGGCTCGCATTCCAAAAGTGGCGGCTTCTTTAAGAGCCCGTCCGTTCCGGTTGCGCTGTAAAAGCCAGTAGGGCACATTTGGCCTTAGACTCCCGAACGGAGTAGACCCCTACACTAAGCGCGACTAGTGAACATACAAGAACCCGTAACTCTGCCCAACCGAAGACCGATGCGCGAATTGAAGACCCAAACCCGCAATATCTGAAGACTGAAGCACCAAGCCTGAACAACCGACGCCAAACCACCGAACACTGAAGACCCAAGCTGTGAATATTGAAGAAACGATCCCTCATGCAACGAACAACCGAAATTATACGAAGCTTGAAGAACGAAGCCCTAAGAACCACATACAGTCCACTGAACCCGGAGGGATTTGCCTGGACCTGAATTCTTCCCCAACAAGCAGCTTGGTGGGTTTATGGTCTAAAAACCTCTGCAATGAGCGAGGAGGCCTGTGTCCAGCATATTAATTCCAGGGGCATTAATGGGCTGCTACTTACTAAATGGGGAAATCTGTTTTTCCCAATTTCAATTTAATATAGCGACTAGTTTAAAAGATATCCATGTCCATGATTGGTCCTATTTCGCTATTTAATGTATATTTGCTGATTTTCGCAATTTCATCTATTTCATGCATATGTAATTTTGGTATGTTTCACAACTTTAATAAAATGCTGTTAAGGGCAGTTTTGATCTACATAAAATAAACAACGTGTGTAATGTATTTCATTTGATAAGAAATAATACATTATTGTATAAACAAGCTTGATATATACACAGATTTTTTGTAATATGTATAGGATAAAAACTGTCTCATTGGTCTAGTGGTTAGCATGTTCGACTACAGACATGAGGTCCTGGGTTCGAGTCCCGGGTCGGGCCAATTCAAAAATCAATATTGAGTTTTCTATTAAGATTTTCTCAATATTTGCCCGAAGTTGGGAAGTTGGCGGTGTGATCCACCCCTGTGTCACGGAGAGCACCTTAAGCCGTCGGTCCTGCGCCTGATCTCTCTCTGGTCGTGTCGGATTCCCATCACATCGGACTATGAGAGTGAAGGAATAGAAAGTGCACTTGTGTACTATGCCTGCCAATCTATGCAAGTCTATGCTCTAAAAACCCTCGCTCCTCGTGGGACGTTAATGGGCTGCTACTTACCTTTTTTATAGGATAAAAATGGTTACTGTGGGCTATCCTTTAGGAATAAATATTCTATCGCGGAATTTTTTATTGATCTTTTTAAGATATTCAATTACGTAGAACATTTTATCTACCTCGTAAGGTTTAGCCATATTATAAAATATAAAGATAATATCTCTTTATTACAAATAAAAATGGAAAGTTGTTATTATATATTATATTTGTTTACATTTTGGTTCGGGTACTTATTATATATTTCAACATCTTTTTGGACTAATTTTCCTTTTGAATTGATTTTGGGAATCATGTGAGTGTCACCCATGTGGACAGCTTGTTGTGAATAATAAAGTAAAATTTACAAGCCAGCTTAAGAAGCTTCATGGAAAAGTAAATATTAGATAACGATAATTCTACGAAATGAGGCCAGGTATATTATAAAATCTTTTACGTACCGGCAGATGGCTGTGACTTGTAAAGCTTGTAAACAATTTTTAAGCCTTCTGAGACAAATTTCCTTTACAATCAACAAAGACGCCCGCGGCGCTACCCTGTATTACGTTTTAATTCGCCCTACCCCCATTTGCATCAGAATATTATTTTAAAACAACCTTTTTAATATATACGTTTTATCAACTGTGCCCACTTATGTCACTCGAGTAGTTCTCGATCTCTTGGGAAAATTCAACATTGATAAATCTCGAGATAGGTTTTGAAGATCTCATGATTTATAAGTTACATTTAGTAATCCAAAGTCAACCTTGCATTATAGGGTTTATATAATAGACAGAGGCTTTATTTATATAAAATTGTACAAAAATTATAAAACAAAGTACTCAGAGAAATTATTAATGCCTCAACATAAATAAGTATATCGAAAGGATTGCTAAAGCTCATCACCAAAAGACTTTACCATCACGTGAATTTTAAAGCTGCTGAACATCTAGATGTCATCATAATAAAGAGAAGCCTTAATAAAATGAAACCTTTTGTGGTATTGAAAGTGCAGTGACAAAATATAGTGTAGTGATATTATTAAACAAGAACTCAAGAAAAGAATACGTTTACATAAACGTAAACTAAGCTATAGTAAATCATTGGACACTACAATTCGTTCGCGTTAAGGATGTAGTGAGTCATCATTATCCACCGGCTCTTTCTGGCCCCTAACCAATCAAATCTCTTCAAATTATAAAGTCAAGTTCACAATGACGCACAACGATGACTCACTGTTCTCAACGCGAACGAACTGTAGACTTACATAATATAAATACATTTTAAGTAGATTAGGTCAAAGTAATATTCATACTTTAAATTAAAAAACTTTACTTAACTTTAAAAGAAAAAGAAAATACTTCTTACGTAATATAAAGGGAAATTATGTAATAGAGTGCGCAAAGGCGGTCTTATCACCAAGATACTAGTCTATAAGACTAGATTGTAATCATATTTAAAAAAATATATAAGCATTAGATACTGTATATCGTTCTGAAAAACTTTTCAATTATACCACAATTGTACGTGGACAATTTCTTAGAAATAAAATGGATATAGTAAGGTATCTTTAAAGGATAGGTATGTGTTATCTCATTTTTTTATTTTTATTTATTATTTGTGAAACAAACAATTATTATATAGCATACAACTACGTTACAACTAAATACACAAAAATGAATCAAGTTTCCACTAATTACTAACACATACATAGCTATAATATATTAGACGATTATAATAGAGTTATTTTATATAAAATATAATGTACATAAAAGGCTATTCTGACTGCCTCATTGGTCTAGTGGTTAGCATGTTCGACTACAGACATGAGGTCCTGGGTTCGAGTCTCAGGTCGGGCCAATTCAATAATGGATATTGAGTTTTCTATTAAGATTTTCTTAATATTTGCCCGAAGTTGGAAAGTTCGCGGTGTGGTCCACCCCTGTGCCTCGGAGAGCACGTTAAGCCGTCGGTCCTGCACCTGATCTTTCTCCGGTTATGTCGGATTTCCGTCACATCGGACTATGAGAGACAAGGAATAGAGAGTGCACTTGTGTACTCGTACTATGCCTGCCAGTCCGTAATGGAGCAGCGTGGTGGGTCTATGCTCTAAAAACCCTCGCTCCTCGGAGTGGGCTGCTACTTACTTTACTTTTTTAAACATTGATGTAGACTACCCTTAAATACATTCATTTTATCGTGCATGATATCGACATAATTACAATTTTCAGTATAAATGTGACATGCTCGATAAATGAACGTATTTTTGGCATAGTTGGTCAGAGGTGCAGGTTCCAAAAACAATGATTGAGTACCTTACATTTGAAATAAATATTTCTGAAAAGGAATTTAGAGTGAACTAAATTATGTAGAATGTCTAAAATAAAAATATTATGTTTCTGATTTTTCTTCTAGTTTCTAATAAATTTAATTGAATATTGTTAGTGATATTGCCAACATTTTCGATTGATTGATGGAATAATTTTTTCGACACTTCGAACTAATATCAATACATTTCAGTCATTAAACAAGGGAACTCTATCAATCAGTAGAAGTAGTTTTTCTGTTTGTCACGAACAGACAGGCTAACGCGTTTAATGACACTTTCAAGCTATATTTTATAAACAATTAAATGCAGACAACCACTTTGTATGATTGAACTTAAGTGATTTACATTTGGACGGATTTTTTTATTGGATTTATTTGCTCAATTTTGCACTTATCCAGTACCCACATAAGATACTGAACTCAAAGGTTGTCTGGAGGAGATAGAACAATAAAATGCCTTTACAAACTATTTTATTAGTTTTTTTTCCCTATGACTATTCAGTATTGTGTGTCGAGTAAAAAATAAAATTACATTTGTTGGCATATTTATAAATACATTATTGTAAAGGATTTAGTATCATTTTTAATAAATAATCTCGTAACATGTGTTTAAGAAACAGTACTTTAAGCTATTTTTGTTGTTCATAAACACTTTCTTTGATTAATTTTTGGTAGTTTTCTGTATACAAACGTATGCTTTTAACTGCGGATTGGTTAGCTTTTGACTGTAGTCTTCTGCTGGTAATTGACGATAATATATAAGAGACAGAAGTTTTTACGTTGGGAAATGTTTTTCAGCACCAGAATCAAGCTTAAAATCTTATCGGGAGTTTGGGACTCGCTGGTAAGCCAGAATATTCACTAAAACTCAGTGATACCCTCCACATCCTCTAGTGCAGCACCAGAGAATCCTCTGGGAAACTTAAAAAGGAGGTAGGAGGAGCGTAGTTCTACGTTTCTTACCTATTAACATGTCTCTCATTTGCTTTCTTCTGTTTCTGCTGTTCTGCAAAATAACAGTCTCGGGTAAGAGATTAACTTATTTCTAATGGTTTCTTAATAGCGTCGTACTTAAAAGCAATTTTGTGTTTGGCTGCAAGTATTTTCTGGTAGAGTGGCAACAGGCCACGGCCAAAGCCTCCAACTAATCCAGATTGAAGAGAGATATTAGGACAATTGCAATTTACAAGTCAAAAATTACCTTAGTCTAAGTCTGATCTGGTGGGAGGCTCCCACTACCCAACCAGCGAAGACGTACCGCTAAAATAAAGAGATTTGTGTTCCGGTACGACGCTGTGTAGAAACCGTAAGGGGGTTGTCGCCTCTTACCAGATCAACGCGCTTCCATATTAGGCTGTATCATCACTTACCATCAGGTGAGAGCACAGTCAAGCTTCAAACTGTCAGCCATAAAAAAAATCTTATGAGGAAACTGAATATTGAAATGAAACTTCTGTAGGCGCATGAGGCTAAAATTTTGATTAGGGAGGAACGCGTGATTAGCGTCACGAAGATTTTCAGCGTCTTTTATGCTAATTCGTTTGAAGGTTAGGTAGTTTTAATATTTACAATGTGGAATTTTAATTTTCTACTATTTTTCGTAAGACATAAAATAAAAATATTTATATTGAAATTCTAAAGCAAACTTTAATTAATGATTTCAAAAATTGCCGAAAAATTTCATGGAATTTTTATTAACAACAAGTCATTTAAGAATTCAATAAATTATTTCTATTAATTTTCGACACCTTTAATATTTTAATGACAATTACATTCCTAACATATCTTCCTGTTTCCCTCCCTCTAAGTCTCGGAAATCCAAAGTTTAAAAATTAGTTTGTCAAAGAAGTTTCACTTTTTTTACTTAATATAATCATCTATTTAAAGTATTAGCGAACGTTTACACAGAATTACTATCAGGTTATCTTTATATTTATTAAGATATTGTTTGTAATCACTAGTAAAACACTTTCCTATGTTACTAGTGATTACAAACAATATCTTAATATATATAAAGAAGTGATGGCTACTGAAACACAGTTCATACTAGTTCATTAATCATCAATCATTATTTGTAAAAAGTTAACTTCGATTACATCTAGTAAGTGATGATACAGTCAAAAGTGTTCGCTAATCTGTTAAGAGGCGATTTGCATATTGTTTCTACACAGCATTGTATCGGAACACTTTTTTTGCTTGGCGGTACTTCTTTGATGATATTTCCTAAACGATGTGCTATTAAAGGAGATGTAAGGACTAAAATTTAGATAGATATGCTTAGATTGGATACGTAGAAAATGAATGAAAGGAGACTGACAAAAAGGATATAGGAGTCAAGAGCGAATAGGAGTGTATTAAATAAGGACCAGGTCAAGAGTACTCTAAACCGACGAACTTGTATGAAAGGTTTAATGAGAATGGAAGAAGCAAAGGAGATATGGAAGGATCGTGGCATGTGGAAGGACGTGGTCTCTGCCTATCCCTATGGGAATGAGGCGCTATGTATGTATTTCCTAAATTCAACCTAGCAGGCATCGAACCCGCTGCTTTCTCCTTTTTCTCTGCACTGCTTAAGATCGTAAGATATATTTCTAAGAAAATAGACGATTCTACATGGTACCATTGCCTTTATATGGCTGGGTTAACCAGTACGTAATATATCCATGTCTCCCTTTAAAAATCTCGCTTATTTCCTCCTCGTCATATAATAGAGGCATTCATTTTGGTAGTAAAATTAAAACACGTGTTTCATGACGCGCGACTGTATGTTTTAATGCAGTATAAACTCGGTAACATGACGACTCCCTATAAAACGTTTTAAAATCCAGTTTTATCCACCGTAAACCGGTTAATTGCGCAATCCAGGATTAAAGCCTATAAATTTTTGGCGCCAAAAATCTACGAATTTTTATACGAGTCCCTGATTTTTTATTTATAGCTTTAAATCTCGAATATTTCAGTGGTGTTCAATTTTTCCGGTCGGATATGAATAGTTATCGTAATCTCTTATATTTTATATCCCAACGGGAATCTATTGATATACTCTTTTAGGGAAAAAGGTATAGTTCGAAAATCCGAACCAGTTTTTTGGTTTATGAAAAAGCATACCATCAATTACTACATATAATATTTCAAATAGTTTTTAGATGTGTATTTGTTTTAAATGGACGATGATTACACTATCCGCAAGCATAATTTTATTTGTTACTACTCTATTTAAAACGAGTGGCAGAACATAGAAAAAATTGACACGTTTGTCGTTCTCGTATCATTAAAATAAACACAGAAGGAAACAAATGAAGAAAAAGTATTAACAAAATAACAAAATAAATATAAGTTTAACACAAAAGTTATACGGTATATTAATTATTGTCGATGTGTAATCTTTTCTGTTTAATATTTATGTATTAGTTTAATGTATATTGTATTAACAGGTTGTTACATTTGATAACTTATATGTTTACTCAATTGACTTTGTGGCATATGAAAATCCATTTTTCATTGGATTTTCCCGACAGATTTAATAAACAAGTAAATTAAATAAATAAACAAAATCTATAAAGCCCTCTTTAAGAATATATAGTTGGAGTTTAGGTGAAAGTTTACAATTGAAGTGAATTTATTTGTGTTAAGGATGTTTTCAAAAATATATTTCCAATAGCTACATGAGAGTGCTTCATAGAAAGTGCAATTTTTTATTCACAATTTATTACAACAATTTGTCGATTTTTTATTGTACAATTTCATAAAATAACACCTGACTCAAATGCCGAAAGACTAAATTAACAAAAGTGTATTTTCTAGCATGTCTAGGTCTGGAGTACTGTGTAGACCTAGGTATTTATCAATTGAAAGTTTATCCTCGATTATATCATTATTTTCTACGAACTGAGAACATAAAATGGCAAGTAGAAGCATATCAGAGTTCTATTGCTGGACATAAGTATCCTTACTGATAGGAGACCCTTTGTATTTTAGAGCATAGTATCACCATGCTGCTCAACTGCGTGTTAGCAGGTTACATATACCCCAGAATTACTACCGGGTTATGCGATTTTCCTAACGATGTTTTCCTTCACGAAAAACTCAATGGTGATTTGGAAAGATCGAACAAGAATGTAAATTTCAGGCTTCTGTGAACATAGGGGTAAAGCAATTGAAACTGTCTTTATATTGCAAAAAAGAGCAATACATGCAATATATCAATTGTGATCTCGCGTTTCCTTAAGAGAAAAATTCAAAGATACATCACAGTATATATTGAATAACATTTTATAAATCCGTGATGACATTCATTTATACAGCACTAGCTAAACCGCGACTTCGTCTGCGTGGAATGTTTTTTGGAAAGCATTTTTATTGATTTAGGCAAATTGTTTTGCAAATAAGCAAATTATAAATAGAATACTCGGCAAAAGGAATTTTCCTACCAAATTTCAAGTCTCTACGCCTTAAAGTTCCAGAGATATCGTGATGAGTCAATGGATACCTGGATATCTCTTATATCTCTTAGCAAAGAAGCGAAACACATAATTTAAATACAAGATATAAAAACAAACTTCTAATGCCATATTTTAGACATAGGCATTTTTAACAAGATACTCGAATCAATTTTGCGTTCGCCTCCACATAGTTTTAAGAAATATGTTAAAACGTCCTATTATAAAAAGCATATTATGATGTTGAAGATTATTTAAGCGACAACGATGTTTGGACTTGATTCCAGTTGCACATGAAAGCTAAACACATTGTAACGTACAATAACTATGTTTAAAGGAGTAACCGTTGAGTTTGCCGATTTCTTTTCAATGGAATCCAGTTTCCGAACCGGTGGTAGATTTGTTACCAACGGAGACACTACTGACGATTTAAAAACGGTTTTTGAGCCTATTTGAATAAAGAATATTGAATAAAATTTGAAGTCTTAATTTATTCGCAGTAAAAAATGCCATGATGGTGTAGCTGTGGGTATATTAGGTGATGAAAATCTACCCTCTTATCTGTGCGCTGTATTCCGTATGTATGAAAGGTATCGTATAATATACCGATCATTGGCCTATCACGGAAGGAATACATAAGTGAAGGAATACATAATATTCGCAAGTCACGCATCCTGATCGGACAAGAATTAAAATATATCGCCAGTCATCGTATGAAATTTTTTTCGTAGTATTTCTCTATGTCATGGTATTGTTTGTAAAGAATGTTTTAATGCGTAACAAGTTTTTTTTTGGACTGAGGAGGTTCAATACGGGGGTTTTCCCGTCTCCGTCTGCCGTCCTGAATTAATAGTTCTGTGAAACCATATGAATCTGGGATATCAGAGTCGAATGTTCTTCTGTGAGAGGCTCCTTATTCAAGCATTACACGGGATTCACTAGGGCTTAGTGGGTGTTCTCGTTGTCCAGAGAGTCCTAGATGTCCAACCAATGACTGTTTGGTTGGGGTGCGTAAATGTAGTTCCCAGCGTTAAAAACGTCCTATCCTATTAAGAAATGAGGGCCAATGACTCATTTTGAGCAGACACTGCAACAGGCCGTAACTTTTGACGAATTTAAAGACTCCTCCTTGTGTCTTAAACGGTTGGTGCCAAGGTAAGGTAGTGAAAGTTTGGTCCGGCAGAAGAAGCATAAAAGGAAAATAAATGCGGTAGAGATAACAGCGTTCAGAAGTATGACTGGAAAGAAGATTGTTCACGTCGGCCGAGACCCTGTCATGGAGTCGACCCTGGACTCGGACCCATAGAAGTAGCGCATTAGTACGTTGGAAAGCTTGCAGATGGCGCGAATACGCCGCTTCCGAGGTACCAATGCCCAGTATCAGATGGCGCAAAGAAAGATGTAGTGACTAAAATTGAAAAAGGTATGCTTAAATGGTTTGGGCACGTAGAGAGAATGATTGAAAGGAGATTGGCAAAAAGGATTTATGAGTCAAGATTAAAAGGGAAAGTTGGAAGGGGAAGACAAAAGCGAACGTTCCTGGACCAAATCCAGAACATTTTAAAGAAGGGCCAGGCAAGAGTACTCTAAACCGACGAACTTGTATGATAGGTACAATGAGAATGAAAGATGCGAAGGAGATATGCAGGGAGCGTGGCAAGTGTAAGAATGTGGTTTTTGCCTACCCCTATGAAAATGAGGCTTGATGCTATGGATGTAACATATGTTAGATTTTTCTACGACAACATATTACGGATCTTTCAATTTTACGGTTTTTCACTACTATATTAGGTATGAATTATTTATATAAGACTTCCTCTGGTATTATTATATCTGTGGCTGAAAACTGCATAAAAATCCGTTGGATATTTAAAAGTTTTAAGGTAACGGATATTGGAATCGACTCCTTTATATTATGTAAAGATTTATACCGAAGTATCCACATAAAGCGGAAGAAATAAACTGTTTATTCGTTGATTCATTCCATACAAAGTTTACAAGTATTTCGTAGCGTAAATTACTCTCATATACTTAGCACAAGAAGCAAACAAGTAAAACACTTTAACTCAAAACGCTCATAAAATAAAGCACTTATCCCCCTTAAATTACCCAAACCGTCATAAATCGTATACACCAACGCAAAGGCTGTAAAATAAAGTATACCTTTGGCAAGTTACATATCGACTGGGTGTGTACAGACCATCCCCAATAATGGGGGTATGAATAAATCCAGCCTTTTCTTTATTTTACGAAATGGTTTCCTGTCGAATTGTAAATATACTTATATACTAGCTGTTCCCTGCGGTGTTACCAGCGTAATTCCGGATACAAATAAGTAAGTATTCGCTTATTCACGTCCCACTCATAGGAGAGAGGGTTTTAGAGCATAGATCCATCAGACACGTCTACTGTGGGATATGCAAGTTTCCTCACGATGTTTTCCTTCACCGAAAAGAACAATAATGGATTAAAAAGAACAAGCAAGCCCGTAAGATTTTTTTCACAAAGAAAAACATAGTCGTGCTTACACAAGATTCGAACACACGACTTCCTTGAACGAGAATTCACGCACCACTAGGCCATAATGAATTTTACAATAAAAGCAGCCTTATTAACAAAGGCGTAAATAAGGCTACTTTTAACACTTAATTCGACGAAGGTTTTGTAAAAAAACCTGACAAACATTTGGCGTCGACGCCATTTTCAACGAAAATTGACACTTCGAGTGTTGCCATTATTTAAAATATATTTTCTACTAAATCTTTCATGTGTTACCAACACACTAAAATCAATATCTATTTTTTATCCTAGTTCAGTAGATTACAGACTACGGACAGAATTTTTTGCATAATACCGAGAAGTTGCTATTTTAAAATTACAAATTTAATGTTATTTCTGAAATAAAATTTTCGGTGTTAAAATAAAATAACAGAGTACATTCCATAACTGACAGGTAGGCATTTGGCTGTGATTTTACCTGATAGTTAATTATAAAATCTATGATTGAAGCGTGCTGATCTGTTACGAGACAATTTAACTCTTATGGTTTATACATAGCATAGTACAGGAATATCTCTTTGCTTGGCGGTAAATCTTCGCTTTTAGGGTGCTAATTAGCCATGGCCAAATCAAAACAATTTCCTGATTTCGCTCTACTGGGGACTGAACCCGGGACCTCTGCTAGCAACTTGCACCACTGCTCCAGCATATAGATAAAAATATATAAATTTTAATTGAAAAAGAAACCAGTCTATATAACAACACCCCAGTAATTTTATCGAGAAGATTCACAATGTTTTAAAATTTATATACTTTGATCTAAATTATTAGTGTGCCCTGATAAAAAGACAGATTTGGGTGCGTTTCAACCTTAATAGCTGACCTTAATGTATTGTAAATAAAAATTTCATCGTCTGCCCTTAATGAGATGCAAAGTGTATAGGAAATATTGACGGCCTCGCTTCCTTAATCAAATCAAACATTCTTCATTCAAGTAAGCTTTTACAGCCTTTTCTCAGTGTTTAATGTAGTTATTTTTCTTACATATTATTTTGAATTAGCCAATCTTAATCGAACTGCCTCATTGGTCTAGTGGTTTGTATGTTCGACTACAAACATGAGGTCCTGGGTTCCAGTCCCGGGTCGGGCCAATTCAAAATCGATATTAAGTTTTCTATTAAAACATTCTCAATATTTTGCCCGGAATTGGGAAGTTGACGATGTGCTTCACCCCCATACCTCGGAAAGCACGTTAAGCTGTCGGTACCTGCGCCTAATCTCTCACCGGTCTTGTCGTATTCCTATCACATTGGACTATAAGAGTGAAGGAATAGAGAATGCACTTGTGTGCTATGCCTGCCAATTCGCAGTGGAGCAGCTTGGCGGATCTATGCTCCAAAAAACCCTTTCTCATATCAGTGAGGGCTGCTACTTACCGTTTATTTTAATCGGTTCAGCTGATTCATAAATTTGAGGGAACATCAAATACGAAACGAAGAGATCGCCAGAAGAATTAGAGCTCAAAGGCTGGCGGACCTCAAATGGCGATAGACATATCTAGACGAACACATGGACATGAGCAGGTACCTTTTTTTTACCGAGAGGAGACTAAATAAGATACCCAATAACTCGGCTGGAGCTATACATGTAAGATAGTTCCGGGTTCTCCGACGAAATTCGTCGGAGCTATCCTCTTGCATATCCATATCCATTTGACATCGTCAAAATGGACTTACCAGGGTCACAGTGCTGGCTAATAGCAGTGAGAGTCCCTTTTTTTCACTGCTTGCGGTCCAAATGCCCCTTCATCCAGAATTTACTTTGCTTTTAGAGTATGAATTGCCGTTCCAATACCTAGACGAACCCATGGATGTGGGGATCCCAAAGTACTGGATTGGCAACCACGATCCAGTAAAGGGCTGCGTTGGTAGATCTTCTACTAGGTGGGCAGAAAATGGTTCTCTGAAGACAATGCTAACAAAGGGCAAGATCATGTAATGGTGTGGATATTCTTGGAGGAAATCTAGGACCAGTAGTCGATTATTTTGACGACATCTAGATATTTACTCGCAAATTCAATTTATATATTGTGTGGCGGTATTTTAACTTACACAATATTGTATGCAATAATATCCTCGTGTCTTATGGGCAGGCTATCAGCAATCTAATACAGAGCTGAACATAGCGTGCACTTTGTTTGCTCTCTGCCGCCCTCCACCTATTTGCGTCTAGCCCGAGACCATTGCACACTAATGTATTTTAGTGATGCCATTTCATATATCGATATGAAATATATTTACACTAGCTGTCGCCCATGTAGTTACCGATACGTACTTAAGAATGAGTATGTAAAATTGTCTGTTTGGTCTTGCAGTATATCGAAATAAATGGTATTACTTATACATAAACGGTGGGCTTATCTCTAACATCTTTTGATATCGTAGGTCAGTCAGAATCTTTCACTGGAATGCATAGTTTGCGCAATGCTCATCAGCAAAAGGAAGTAGAGGAGAGTAGGCTCCTTTTTTGAAGCTGTTATTTTGCTGAGGACAATCTACATGCTTCTCTTCTCTGACGCAGGCGGTTAGGAGACGTAGATTTGCGCTTCTCCTGCCACCTCCCCATATTTCCCAGCGGGAAACTTCCAGAATACCAGGGTAGGTCGTGTATACCGCCTCTCTAGTACTCCACTAAAGATTGGGGAGGGTAGTGGAAACTTTTATTTAATAATTACTACGTGTATGCTTTCCAGCGTCGATATGTTGCAGGTTAATGCAGGTTTCATCACTAACGCCAGAGAGAATACACCTTAATAGTCCACCACTTTGCTCATTTTACACAGCGACCGCGTTACTTTATCTACGTGTCAAGCGCCCTCTGGCGTCTACTTTCGTTTCCTTCCGAAACAAATGTTTTATTTTTTTAGTTTTGAAATTGTCCGCAATAGCCGCGAATGCTTGCAATTCATAATGCATACAATTTGAATTTATAATAAAACTTATATTGTCTTCTATAGGGCTGTACAATATAGTCGGTTAAATTGACTAAAAAGTTTGGTAACTGGTCTGCTTACCTATTTGAATCGGTTAACCAAATTAACTTAGCTAAGTAGATGGCGGCTTGACCGGTTAATCTAGTTTAGTTCAATTAAATAGCCAACCAGCTCAATAGCTAACAATATTTTTGCTTTATAAGTCCGTAAATCGAACCCAGCCTAGATTTTTATATACATCTACTAACACTTAGAAAAACCTTCTTCATCAGAAAGTGAGACAAGAGGATTAACTTCAAAGGAAATCACCGAGGCGTGCAAACATACGCTGTGTACGCCTCCTTCAACGATGAAAGGGACCACCCAATGGATTCTCCCTGTTGGTGTACTAAACTCTATTCCCATTATTTTAGTTTAATTTGCTATCGAGTTTGTTAGCTAATTCAGTTAATTAGTACCACGATCTGATAGTCTTTCGTTCAAACCACTTAATGTAAACTAATTAAACTCTGCAATATCATCGCCATACTTAAATTATTCCTTATTAAACTTTGAGAAGATTATCCATGAGATATCAATAGCGCTATAAAAATGGTATATAATTTTAGGTTAAAAAAAAGATTATTGAAAAAACGGTTTAATGATAAATAAAGAAGTCTTTGAATATTGGTAAATAAGAAAAACTAAAGCAATAAAAGAATCTGTTTAAAATATCTTTACTTAAATATAGGCCCTCAACCAAGAGGGTAGGACAAAAAAATTATAATAACATGTACTCCTAATATTATTTTTTATATTAGTGCATCATCTCCCTTAAATATTATTTAATGTTCATTAATTTAGGTAAACAAGTAATACTATTTTCCCGATTCTTCACACTTTACTCTTCTCGTGTTATAAAAAGTATGTATCTCGTTATCTTATTGTACCACCAATTACACCCCCTTGTAAAACTCCCTATTCGAAAATCCAGTAACTCTACCAATCAGAGTCGCCGTTAAAACAAAAGCTTCAAACGGAAATATTAAATAAACTTTGTCCATATCCGGAATAGCATTAAACCGGAAGTAGCACATGAAAATGTTTTGCTAAAATAATTACAACGACGTCAGCATAATATGAAGTATACTAAGATCATACTAATATAACTAATATAGTTATCCAGCAAATACTAGAAACATGACAAAATATTTGAACACTTGTTTTTTCGGACTTTTATTGTATACTAGCAGACCCAACAGACTTCGTTCTGTAAAAAAGATTTGGAATGTGGCAGGTTTCAGTCTTACGAATGATTTTTGAAATGAAATTACAGCAGTACTAAATAATAATAGCTCTTACATTTTTGTGACTATTCAATTTGGTCGGAATGACCAAATTCAATTTCAATATTATATATTCAATTCAATTCAATATTCAATTGATTTTGTACTTTGTGCAGCGGTAATAAAGTGCAAATTGACTTTTTGGCGTTAGGAACACACCTACATTGCTTAGATAACAATGAGGACTTGTAATTTATGATGAACTTTATTAAATAGCAATAAAGGTCAAATTGACTCTATATTCTAGTTAGAAAACGTTTGTATGGGAAACAGAAAAGGTCTGTTTTTAAGGTTTTCCCCTGAAATTATTCGAACTTTTCTCGACGTAAAATCCATCCTTAAACTTCAAGGAACATTTAAAAAAAAGAATTGTCAAAATTGACCCAGGCGTTGTTGAGTTATGCGCTTACCAACACATTTTGCGATTCATTTTTATATTATAGACGTATAGTTTTCATTTGTGTATGTCCTCAGAGGCAATACAATGCTCCATTTTTTTTTACCTAATCCATAAAGTCACATTCTTAATATTTAATTTTTATCAAAATCAACAATTTCAAAATATTTATTCAAAACACTGTTATCGCAAACTGATTTTATAAAAGAATGCATTAATTGGGAGCCAGCATATTTATAGCACAATGTTTGCACTTGACATATCCTGTATAATGACAACATAATATCATGACATCCGATTGTAATTAACATTTTAGTATTATGACAACTGCAATAAGTCTATGCAAGGATCATCATATCTGGTATAACAACATATGTAGTAACATGATTGAAAAACAATGAAATATAGTAAAAAAAACAATTCAATTTATCGTTACATATTTTGAAATCAAACTCATCCAAATATACGTTTTGTTGTAATGTGTTTTTAATGTAATAAACGAACTTAGAATTAGTACACTTAAAGTTTTTTTCCAAAATAGATAGATGCATAAGGGAAATCTTAATATTTCACAAGGGTTAAAAATCTTTCAAACTTCTTGATTATTAGCCCTTTGGCGAAGTAAATTATAACGAATTCAAACTCCGATCACAAATTAATTAAATTGTCTTACTCGGTGAGGGCGTTAAAGCGTTTCAAACAATAAGAAATTCCAAGACTTAAGGATTAATTTTGCAAATGAGGCTTTGCTAATGAATATTCAGAGTTTTGTCGCCATCTTTACTGGTCTCTTAACTTGATTTCAATATTTTATTAAATAACTACATTCAGGTTGTTAAAGTTATTGTTGTGTTTATACAGTTACCTCCATGAGAATGGTAACTTAATTCTTAAAGGATAACTTAGTTGTCAGTCTTTCAGTACGTTAAGACCCTCTTTTTCACCAAGGTCAGTTGATCTCTTACAAAGTATTTTGTAGCTTGAGAACAGCTTTATTTCAACTCTTACTCTCCATAATATATATTGCTCAAATTTTCAATCTAAACAAATATCATAAAGAAGAAACATTTATGTTTTTTATATAAGTATGTATGTATGTTTGTTACATTTTAACGCAGAAACTATAAGGCCATTTTCAAAATTTTTTTCACAATTAGAAAGCTGCATTATCACTGAGCGACACAAACTATATAACTTTCTCAAAAAAATAGGAATCCCTAAGAAAAATGCATTAATATAACCAAAGGTATGAAACAAAAATTGCTATCGCGTGCGCTGCGAAAACTATTGAAGATAGAGCAAAAAAATGTTCTACAATATTAAAGAACCTATTAATATCTATAAAAAAGTCTGTTATACCATATTTTCCAACTACTGTATGCTGCTATAACTATTTTTTTACATTTAAAAAATTAATAAAAGTATCGATAATAATGAAACCACATTATTCATTCCCCTGTATTAATCCTTATCCTATTAAATATTTTATTAAAGACCGTTTCAATACCTGTAAAATACATTTTAAATGATTAAAATTAGATTCATTCAAAAGATATAACGAATATAAAAATCTCAATCTAAAGAAAATAATGTATTCCGAGTCGAACTCCAGAATGTCAAATGTTGTGAATAGGGAAGTTCTGAGATAATAAAGTGTAACAAATAAATTTCTTCTCTAATATTATAAAAGAAAGTTTTTCATTTTGAATCAAGCCAAAATTTACTGGACTGATTAAAAAAATTCTTTAAATTTTCTAATGTTGGATAATCTACGTAAATTATGTTACAATTTTAAAAATGTATTAGTTCGATATATATTCAACATAAAGTAAAATCTCTATATTGATTAGATTATGATTGTAAGTGTGTACCTAATAATCTGAATGGAAGTATTTAAAAACCAAGTTAAATACAACTTTTATGTTAACATAATTAAGTCTTTTGTCTGACTTAGTAGATTTTCTACTTCACGAGATCGGTATCTACGAGGGTGAAACTGTGGGGCATTGGTAGTATGACAAAAACCTGGGGGGGGGGGGGGGGGGTTTTATTTGAAAATCGACAAACGTTATTACGTTGTGTGTAAAAGCCGCTGTACCTATGTTTATAGGTCCTTGATTAAGACCTATTATGTCTTAAATGCTTCCCTCTAATTCAGCGAGGATTAATATCTTGCAAATTAGGTCGTTAAAACCATAAATATTCAGGACTTTCTTTTAATCTCGGCCTCATAATACAAGTCCATTTTCTTGCATTCAAATGCGGGGAAACTTCAAAATGGGCCTTGTTAAATCTTCTTTATTCACGAGTACAAATCCCGTGGAATGACTTTAGTATACCCATTTATTATTCTTCGTAACTTTACCAAAATAAATGTTCAATTTGTTTTTATAAAATACATACCACATTGATGTTGAAATTATATGTGATAAGTAGGTATTAAAACGCCACATGTTATCTATACAAGAGCAGTTCTCACAAAATTGCGGAAAATGACTTCGAATAATAATACGAATATAATTTGCAACAATTGCTAATTTTATATATTTCATTTACAGTACACAAGTAACTTATTCCATCTGATTATGTGGTCCCCAGCTTCTTGATTTAAATTAAAATAAAGTGGCGATTCCCTCATAAACTCTCACTCCCTCATTAATAAAATAGTGAGGGATTGATAGTGAGGAAATGATAAAATCAAACATAACCTTTATTTAACATATTTCGTCAAATATAACCTCAAATCAAATTCCCATTCAAGGCAAATTTTTTCTCCTCAAAACACGTCAAAAATCATAATGATTATTACAAACAAAATAATTACCTTATATTCAAATAGTGTAAGGCAATGAGATATAAACACGTAATATTTGAATAATTAATTTAAAATCATTTGACAAGTGACAACAACACATCTCTTCGCGCCTTGTGTCAATGATAGTATGACTTCGTTGACAATGCTGCCAACTGCAAAAAATTTATAAGCGCGTCAACTTAAGATCCTATTTAAAAGTACAATCGAGTTTTTGTAAAAGGTGAGGGATTGATTCTGTTTTTTGGGGCCCAGATAAAAATGAAATTTTCTAATAATTTCTTACTCGGTACCTAATTTAAAATTTTACCTACCAATTATTATTGTAAGCTCGAAACAGTTAGATAAAATATGGCTCGACTAGCTTTAGTAGTATAGTTTTCGTGAAAAAATACAAAGTCTATAATACAACGTTAATAATATATAAAACTGTGTATGGATTTTCGCAAATTCTTGAGAACTAATCACAAATACCTTTTGATAAAATTTATATGGAAGTATATATGGCACTGTTTTTTTTGGATACACTATGAAATAGCTGGAATAATTTTATATAAAAGATAGCTGATGTTATCAAGAGTAACTTCAGCTATTTTTATAGTGAAACTTCTTTAGGCGCATGAGGGTAAAATTATTTACGGATGCGTCACGAAGATGTGCAGCGTTTTTATGACAATTCGTTTGAAGGTTAGGTAGTTTTAATATTTACAAATAACATGTGGCATTCATTAGCCACTCGTTATTTAGTATATAAATTTTGAAATTAAAAACAAAATATAATTAATAATGTCTAATATTGACAAAAAACACGTGGCATTGTTATTTGAGATTTCAATAAATTATTTGTATTACTTTTCGACACTTTTAATATTTTAATGACAATTAAATTGATTAAATTCTTCTCTCGGAATAATAATGCTTTATTTAATTTGTATAAATATAAACAGGGTTAAAAAATTATTTTGACAAAGAAGTTTCACTTGTGACATGTGTACTTTGAACGTACGGACTTTATTTTATTAATAATATCTAAACATATAGTGTACAATTTTACGACTATAAATTAAACATATAGTTAATAAAAATCACCTGTTCAATAACATACAACGTATTAGAATATATTTAATCTCAAATACTTACCCTCTGTTATAATGTCTCGCCCCACATCCTGCTTTGTGCGAAAGACCGGATTTTTGGGATGAATTTATTGAAATTGGTTATCGGTTTTCGGTAAATTATTATTTGAACTTGATCTTTATGGGCTCTAAAGGTATCGGGTTAAAATTAAAAGCGTGAAATATTCTGATTTATACACCGTTGGACGTTGTATGTATATATTACGAGACGTTGAATATAATTTCGTTAAACAACAAAGGAAATAAGTTGTAGTTTAAAAATCCTATAAAACACGCACTAGAAGTTAAGGTAGGCAAGTTTAGAAAGGTAGTATGACCGTTGTTAACAAAGCTACCATCGGTTATAAAAAAATCAATTGTTATTTATTAGGCAAACAACAGTTTTAGTCGCTCACTAATTTGCAGGTTAAGTAATACTATTCTCATATTCTTCATTATTATATTACATACTTTGAATGACTTAAAACACAATACAAACGTTGATACAAACTAAGAACTGTCCCTAGACGAATATTACTTCATTCCCCTCTTGTACCAAACGCTTCAATCAAAATAATCGCCCCTCTCAAAAATAATAAGTCGTGAAAACGACGACTTCTTAAATTTGAGAATTTCCGGACTGCCTTAAACCGGATGTAGTGCATGTAAACGTTTCACTGATATAAAACCACAAATGAAACAATCATGATCGCTAACAACAGGTAACCATTGATTATGTTATTAACAAAATAATTTTCTAACCTTAATCGTGAATCTACGACTACGTAACTAAGCAAGTTTTTTACTCATTCATTTCAAGACTTTCAAACTACATTATATTATAAAAGTTAGTTATAAGATATGCAATCAAAAACTCCATAAATCTGCAAAATTTAATCAAATATTTCAAATAAATTAAGAAAGTTCTTGTGAATCTAAAGAAGAAATAGTTGCAAATCTCGATGACGCAGCACAACAAATTTTTAAATATTATGACGTATAAGAGAAGGGCTCATGCGCCGAAAATTTAAAGCATGCACATTAAAGGTTGCATTTATTTAATCGGAAGGGAATGTGTCACTTTTGTCACTAAAAATAGGGCTAAAAGTACGAACTTTTGATACAGATATGATGAAACAGAAATATCTCAATAACTACGCTAAGATATACAATAATTTGAATGATTGTTTAGAAGACAAGTAAGCCTGGGAGCTAATGAGTTACTATATTCTAAATAAAATAAATTAAAGCTTATATTGTAATGGTTATGGTAATTAAAGAAGAGGAGCCGAAAGAACCGTCGTAATATTCAATTCAAAGTCGTTCTTTACTATCATCATCAATTGTACATTTAAAATAATATGATAACAATATTTCATGAGTCAAAAAGGCTACTTAAATAAATAATTTTAAAATTTGATGTACAGTTATTGCTATTAACAGCTTAACTCGTCCGAAGAAAAATAATATTGCACAACACTTACTAATACTGTCCAGCTGGGAAACCCATCGTAAAATGTCACTTATATTTTCCAGCAAATGCGCAAACACTCCAGAAACACTATTTACGTGAAAATTAATTTACGTTTTGCTAAATACAAACGTAATTTGACACTGGGTTTTTTAAATACAACCGTAACAACTTAAAAATAAAGTTGAAACTTGGATATTGTCTTGCGCAATTAGTCCCTTTTACAGCAAATAAACATGGAAGATGATGAATGCGAAACGGCATATGCTTTAACCCAAAATCGCTTTATCCCAAAAAACGTTAAGGATAAAAGCAAATTCTGGAAGAGCCTTTTACTAAAGTGAGATATACTGACAGCTGCTGACTTTCTTTAAGCAAAATGTTGTACAGGTAACGACACCTAAATCTAGACTGTCTGATTGGTCCAGTGGTTAGCATGTTCAACTACAGACAAGAGGTCCTGGGTTCGAGTCCCGGGTCGGGCCAACTCGAAATCGATATTGAGTTTTCTATTAAGATTTTCTCAATATTTGCTCGAAGTTGGGAAAAATTTGGCGGTGTGATCCACCCCCGTGCCTCGGAGAGCGCGTTAGGCCGTCGGTCCTGCGCATGATCTCTCTCCAGCTCCAGTCGTTGTCAGATTTCCGTCTCGTCGGACTATGAGAGTGAAGGAATAGAAAGTACACTTGTGTACTATGCCAATCCGCAGTGGAGCAGCGTAGTGGGTCTATGCTTTAAAAACCTTCTCTCGTATGAGTGAAGAGGCCTGTGCCCAGCTGTGGGACGCTAATGGACTGCTACTTACCTTTTTTAAATCTAGAGTAGACTATACTTTCTCGTGTTACAAATTCATAATAAAGGGCAAGAATGACGCTGTTGCCCAATAAATTGTCATTATTTTTTGATTGATTTATCGATTTTTCATCACACCTATATCAACAGTTAGTACTTTCGGCGTTATTTTGAGTGATGAAAATGTCACATTGCTTTCTGATTAAATAAACGTGTAATTAAGTGCGCACGCCTCAAATTTACGACGCATACGCGCTAGTTTTATATGTCAAAATATTTGGCAATTTGTTTCGCTGCGTTATAAAAATTTGCAATTAATTCTTCTACACTTACTTCTCCTTACGATTCATTAGAACTTATTTTCTTAAATTCATGAAGTTTCTCAGATTTATTGCGTTTTTGATTATATATATAAATTTATGCTATATTATAGTTTGTATTTGAAAGTTGTCATAAATAAATGAATAAACACTTTGTTAATTAGTTACGTAGTCGACGCTTGAAGCTAATGACAAAATAATCTAACTTTATTCATATTATAATTACATTTTTATCGACCTTTCGGTCTTGGTCTGATGAAAAACTGTATACGCACCACGGGACGAAAGCATGGCATTGCCACCCGCGTTTTAATCTGCCAATTATTTACGCGGGAGGCGATTTCATACTTTCCTAGATGCGTAATGTACTATAACATTTTGTGTTATTTTAAATCGCTACGCCTATAACGATTGCTTTTTTTTAATTGTCTCACCATTTTCTATAGCAGTGACTTGTCCTAGATAAAATTAAACCAACACCACTCCGATGTTCCTATCGGAAAATACTTTAATATTGTAATTAAAAGCTAACAGTTTATATTTGCTTCATTAGCATGTGACATCTATTTTATAGTTACTTAAAATATAAAATAAAAGAGTGTTATAATGTAACGACGATAAAAAAATGATGATGGTTTGATATTTGCTCTTTTCAGAAATCCTGGTAACTTTAGATTGTACATCCTTCTTTAACATAATCATAAGTTGTACATTAGAAATAATATAAGGAAACAACTATATTTGACGATTCAAAAGGGGATTTTTTCAATTGAGTAGAATTTAAATCAGGTGATGGTTTGGGTACGTAGAGAGAATTAATAAAAGAGGCAGAAAATTTATGAGTCAAGAGTGAATGGGAAAGTTGGCAGGGGAAGACCAAAGCGAACGTTCCTGAACCAAATCCAGGACAGTTTAAATAAGGGCCAGGTCAAGAGTATTCTAAACTAACGAACTTGTATGAAAGGTTTAATGAGAAAGAAAGAAGCGAAGGTGATATGTAAGGATCATGGCAACTGGTAGGACGTAATCTTTGCCTACCATTATGGGAACGAGGCGTGATGCTATGTATATATGATAAAGCAATCAAATGTTAATTTATACTTAATAAATAAGGTCCCTTCTATTGCCTTTATTGTCCAATGTAAATAGTAGCTCATATTGTTATACGCAAATACAAATCCAGTGGACACATTCAATTTCATGGGCAACCAACGTTTTGGCTTAAACAGCTATTCTCCCGCACATGTATCAATTGCTGAACCGATTTATGAGTTACGTTTTTGGAGTAACATGAAATAGCGTCGGGTGTAAAATATTCCGAAAGGACGAAGTATTTCGAGGTGTTTCAGATCATCCTGCGCTACAGAAAAGAATATATTTCAGTAGTCCTAAGATATATTGCTGTACCCGTCATAAGCTTGCAATCTTTCCCTTTTTTATTATCACCGAAGTCGAGAATTGATTTATGACGAAACGTTCTTTGGCTGGACTTGTTTCCTTGTCAAAGTTTACCGCGTGTTGAAATACGAGTACATTTATTTATATTTACCTTTTTCCCGACCTTTGTCACTGTCTAAAATAAGAGTCTTCATCGTTTTATTTCTAATCATTGTAATGTCCACTTGAACGGCTTTTGAGCAGAAAATCTGTGAAGGTAAAGTAAGATTTTTAAGGCCTCACTACTGGGAACTGGCATTCTCACTCATAGGAGAGAAGGTTTTTAAACCATAGACCGACCAGTAGAATCTGCCAAATCACTTGTTAGTGGACAAACTCTTCTGGCCGTTTTCTTTATCGCTGAGGGTTTTGTCTTCGAAAGTCTCTCTTCAAAGACATCATTTTGATTTTCTGCTTCCTTTATTGTAGCTATCGAAAGACCTGTGAGTTCCATAACTTGATCATATTAGCGGGTAGGTGATCGCCCGTGGAGTCTTTTACCCTCGACTTCGTTTGTCACTGATAATGTGACATAGTTAGGCAAGTATTCTATTATAGTGTACCATTGAGAGTCTCAACTTTATTTGAAGTTGATCGAGGATAGATTTCTTGGTCTAAATTAAAATATCAAGAATCAACACGCATTTTAGACAATTTGAAGTTTCTGTTGTTTCGATGAATATTTCATTCCATTTATCAAACTACATCAACGTTTTTTTTATTATACACCTATTAAAACATGTTGCTTAAAACTCATATTATGTTTATAGCGGTAAATGATTTATTTTTGAAACACTGTCTTGTCTTTAAACTTGACTACTTGAATCCACAACTGAAAAACGATATGATTATCATCGTTGTCGTCGTCTCAACCAATGGATGTCCACTGCTGGACAAAGGTCTCAAAGCAAGTATATTTTATTGCAAGATCAATTGTACAATACACAATCTACCATATAATGGCTATATAATATATATAAATAGGTCTCACCCAATGAATTCCACTGGGCCCGATCTTGCGCCTTATTGCGATTATATTATCACGATATGAAAACATTGCAAATCAAGATAAATTGAATTTAAATTCCGCTTTCAAATTAACATTTACAGATGGCTGTCGCATATACCCGGAAATACAAAAACTTCGCCAAAACTTTATAACCGTCTGCGAAGTTTTATTTCATTTGAATTTCTAGGGAAATTCAAATGCTTTAAAAAAATTAGGTAATAAAGATGCGTTTGATTTATTTCAAATAAATTAGCTGTTCCTGTCAGTTACACGCGTACAGTTCCTGATTGCATGGGAATATGGAGAAATTGTAATTTTATACATCTCGTAATCAGTGAGTGAGTAACATCTGTGACATCAAACCATTTTTGTATTAGTGCTTAACTGCCTCATTGGTCTAGTGGTCAGCTTTTTCGGCTGCAGACATGATGTCCTGGGTTCGAGTCCCAGATCGGGTGAATTTAGAAGTCGATATTGACTTTTCTGTTAAGAATTTCATGGTATCAGCCTGAGGTTGGGATGTGTGCTCCACCTCCGTGCCTGGGAGAGCACATTAACTCGTCGGTCCTGGTCGGATTGCCGTCACATTAGCCTATAAGAGTGAAGAAAAACAGAGTTCACTTGTCTTAGCGTGTACATTTGTGTAACATGTCTGCCAACTCGCAGTGAATCAGCATGATGGGTCTATACTCTTAAAACCCTCTCTCATATGAGTGAGGTGGTCTGTACTCGGCAGTATGACTTTAATGGGCTGTTACTTACAGATAGTTCTCGAAGGTTAAAAGTTGGGGTGTGTACAAGCATCTTCTAGAAAAAAATTGTGTACATATCCTGGAATTACTCTATTCATAGCCCTAAAACTGTCCGGCCTTGTTTTATTGGAACCCGTAATTTGCCCGCGCTTTTAATAAAAATAATCATCGCCTGCCCCGACCCTCACGGACGTTTATGCGTCGATTGCCCCGCGGGTTGCTCAAATGGCTCTTGGGACTGAAATGTTCATGAAAGACTACCAATTGTTATGATTGTTATGTTTGCTAATAGTTAAACTGTACAATGTTATCTTTTGTTTATTAAATTACGGCTGGTGTAGCGTCATATTGCGCTAAACTTTGAGACAGTGAAAAAAATACCGCAAAAAAAGCTTCCTTTGACGCGACACGCGCACAGTTAGTGACGGTCACTTTGTAACTGATTTATTTTTGTTTCTTCTATTGTCTGTTTTGTTCTTCTATCTCTACGCATATTTTTTACGACAGTTACTGAGAAGCGAAATAGATAATCCACATTGTGACTTAAAAAGAAAGAGATGCTTATATTTCTGATTGCCCGAGTTGAGACGGAACTAGAGGGTCATGTCAATAAGTTGTTAAGACGGGCAATAAAGAACTATTTTTAAATGAAATATATTACTATGTGCTTTCATTAGGAATGCTCAAATATATCTGTTAATTTTATTGGTATCAGGTTAGCGCTTCACTGTGCTCACAGCTGATGATAAGTGATGATGAAAGTAAGATGAAAGCGCCCTAAACGGGTAAGAAGCAATTTAACTGTTACAATTTTTACATAGCATCTTACCTGAACACAAAACTCTTTGTTTCACAGCACGGTTTTTGCTGGCACGGCGGTATCTAATCACGGCCGAAGCCTCCCATAATTTCAGACTCAGTAGATTAAAAAATGGAGTTTTCTAAATTCGCTCTACCCTTGCACCACTGCTCCAGCGATTCTATTGTTTGACTCCATTAGCAAGAACTCTGTTAATTAACCACTATCCTATTGTAGTTTGTTAGTTTGCTACTGTATAGGTAATAAAACTACACTATTTCAAATAGATCCTATAAAAGAAAACTTTACCTGACTGGTTTATTTTCTTCGATTCTCCAACGTAATTCAAGACTCATCTCCACTTTAATAGTGGAAAAGACTAACGTTTATTGTTTACTGCTCCGCTATAAAAATACTATATAAGACCTATTTAAAAGTTTACGATCTCAAAATAACTTAAAGCGACAGTATTTTACGTCTTCTAAAGTTTTCTTGTTTGTCGGTTTTATGTTTTTTAAATTCCCCGTTTTAAAAGAGCTCCAGTATGTTTAAAGCGTTGAAGTGAATATCGCTCTAGCGTTTTAAAGTTTCAATTTGTAGTTGTATTTACTGTAACTAGTCGCACAGAGGTCGAAATTCGACCATAATTAATTTAAAGTATAATTAAGTTAGAACATTATTGAAGTGAAACTTCTTCAGGCGCATGAAGGTAAAATTTTTACGGACGAATTGGGTGATAACGAAGTCACGCGTCACGAAGATGTGCAGCGTTTTTATGCTAATTCGTTTGAAGGTTAGATAGTTTTATTATTTGCAAATAACATATGTCATTTTAATTTGACGCACGTCACTTAATTGTTCATATTATAATAAAATAAAAATATTTCATAAATTCTCTTTTCTAAATTTTAAATTCAAAAACATGTGGCATTTTTATTTACAATTCGTCATTTGAGATTTCAATAAATTATTTCTGTTAGTTATCGGCACTTTTAATATTTTAATGACTGTTAAATTCATTAAATTCCTAACATATCTTCCTTTTTCACTCCCTCGTAAGTTTCGGAAATCTAATGTTTTAGATTTGTATAAATATAAACAAGACTTACAAATTTCTTTGCCAAAGAAGTTTCACTTCTGACATATGTACTTTATACGCACGCATTTTTTTTTAATTATTAGAATATTCTAAGCAAATCGGACTTGTTTTCAAGCTTTTCCGTTGATAGGAAACTTAGAACTAAAAGCAAGATTTCCACCAAAAAGTTCTTTAATATCTTTTGTAATTTTCGTTACAGAATTTTCAAATACCGATGTTGACTTTGCTGTTTATGAATTAAACGCTGAAGTACCAAAGGAAATGTCACAGGATTTCGCGGCGTAATATTAAAGTCAAGCTTGTAGCCGTGAACGTTTTGTTTTCCAAGGTTTTTCTTTTTCAGGAACATTATAAAGTAAACCTTATTACATCTGTATTAAGTTTATTATGGAATGGTTTATCTTATGTTTTCAAAGCTTTAATGAAATATTGAAAACATGAGCTCCTGTCTTTGACTTTACTAATTGGCACTAAAGTTCCGCATATTTTTGGTTTATAATAAGTGTTAGTTATACCGCATTTTTTATGTAAAGTAGTTTGTACCTGCGATATCGATTGAGTGGATTTAGTAATGATTTGTCTGAATAAACATAAAAATTTAATATGATATTTCAAGCTGTATTGCTTTTAAAATCTGTCAGGGCTTTAAAAATATGATTAATTCCCTAGCTTCTCCGAAGTGTCACGTTGGTAGCTCTCGTTGCAGGTTTTCTATTTTAATTAAAGAAATGCCAAGAACCTTGGCAATCCAAATTTTCGAGAACCTATTCCTCAAAGCTTATAATATTGGAAAACTATTTTGTGAATTACGAACGAAAATGCAACGAAATGCAGCAACAGTTTTATATTTTTAATGGCTTAAGACTCTATAATTCCATCTAACCAGCCTTAAAAATAACTTGGCCTTTCTACTGACTTTAAATACTTAAATGACCAACATCTTAGGTCAGAAACTTGACCCTTTATACACATTTTTGTTTTGCTTATCTTTTCACTTTATTTTATTAAAAACCCAGAAAAAATATCATCACCTCCTTCTTTATACATCAATATATTCTTTTAAGTAAACAAATATATTTAGCCTCACGCCTCATTCCCATAGGAGTAGGCAGAGGCCATTCCCTTCCACTTGCCACGATCCTTGCATATCTCCTTCGCTTCTTTCATTCTCATTAAATCTTTTATACAAGTTTGTTGGTTTGGAGTACTTTTGATCTGGACCATATTTAAAATGTCCTGGATTTATTCTAGGAACGTTCGCCTCGGTCTTCCCCTTCCAACTTTCCCATTCACTCTTTACTCATAAAAAGTCATAAATCTCATAAGACATACATATATCTCATAAGACTCATAAATCCTTTTTGTCAAGCTCCTTTCATTCATTCTCTCTACGTGCCCAAACCATCTAAGCATACCTTTCTTAATTTTGGTCACTGCGTATTACACTATTTCTTACTTTGTCACTCATTTCCATATTCCCTGCATTCACTTTTCTTTCAATATTACTTTCACATGTTTCATCTTTTGTAAATTTAGATCTCAAGTACTTCCACTTGTTCTCCACCTATTAAAATTTTGCAATTCATCATAAACTCATCTGTTTCAAAAAGCATAACTTTCGTTATGTTTAAATTCACGTTCTCTCAAAAAATCCTGAAATTATTTTTAGTGTTTAAATAACTTATATTAAGTTGACGGCCTCGCTGGCGTAGTGGTGCAAGTTTTCGCTTCGCTAGCTGCTGTCTCTGGCTCAATCCCCAGTAGGGCGAATTGAGGAAATAGCATTTTCTAATTGTACGAGTCTGGACTGGTGGAAGGCTTCGTCCGTGACAAGTTACAATCTTACCCTCAAACAAGACGATAAGTGTTCCGGTGCGATGCTGTGTAGAAGCCATAAGAGATAAATTGCTTCTGAGCAGATTAGCGCGCTACCTTCGCACATTGTATGCTCACCATTGTACCATCAGCAATAAAAAATACACATATAACCATGAAACACTACCTACCTAATCTAACGCCATAAAATACTTACAGTTGGTTTGCGTCAAGAATGCAGTGAGTCATCATACTGGTCCCTCCTCGTAACCAATCAAATCTTTTCAAATTACAAAGTCAAGTTCACAGTGACCAGTTGAAGAGAATGACTCACTGCATTCTTAACGCGAAGAAACTATAGTCAAATTTCATCCAGGAGCTGATGAAAGATGGTTCTTGTATTAAATAATTCATAATAGTGTTTCCTATATACAATAGACACTAGCAATACGAGCTTACTAACCAAGATATACAATGAATTTCTAAACGGATTGCAATTTATAGTACATATCCGTTTGTAATTCAACACAGACAAGATTCATATATGTAAAACAATAGTGTCTATTGTTTGTAATGTCAATTGATACTGACAATTGTATTATGAAATGTTAGAAATTGGACTGAGTCGTCATCATATATCATCTTTATACTAAAACGTGAAGCAAAAACTTTATACCCCTTCGCTTGTCCGAAAAAAACATTTTTTTTATTTTGTGTTCAAGGTTCAAGTTCAACAAGGAAATAATAATCGCTTGCCCCGCCCCACACAGACGCTTTTTGCGTCGATTGTCCCTAAAGCCATAAAGGGTCAAATGATCCTAAAGTGACTCTTGGGACTTAAATATTCATGAAGTAATAGTTAAACAATACAACCTTATCTTTTGTTTTTTTTTTTAAATTATGACTAGTGTACCGTCCTGTGGCGCTAAACTTTGAAAAAGTGACAAAAGTCCATCTTCATCAAGCTCATATCTTAAACATTATAATTTACTTCAAGAGTTTTCATTATTGTTCAGATCACTTATAAAATCAATAACACAAACAATTACTTATAAACACTCAGTTACACGCACCGTTAGTAACGTTCGCCATGTAATTGAATTATTTTTTGTTTTTTTCTATTGTTTGGTGTAATCTCTACGCACGTTTTGTTACGACAGTTACCGAGAAGTGCAATAGATAACATTTTTTACGAAAATGGCGCGGACAGAAAAGTATTAAAATTTCCCACACTTACAGTTTATATAGAGAAGGAGTGTACGATATATATACGATATTTTTTTTTTAAATTACGCATAATAACACATTTAACACACTACCATGTATTTGATATACCCAAGTATAGATACGTATATGTCAATCGCTGACAATCATGTCAAACACCATAAGGTTACATTAAAAAAGTTTATAATGCCAAAAGCACTAAGGAGGTTACATTAGAAATTGTGGTGTGCCATTTTGTTATTACATGTATGATATATATTATACGATTAATTCTATTAAATTAATAAATTATAGAAAAAGATGTTTTTGTAACTAATTAGACGAACATAATGACACAATTAACATAATGACAGTTCACTGCGTATATATATTAGAAAACTTATTGTATGTGCATAAAAACATTGACTCTTTTAATAAAAAGAGTGAATGTTCATCATATAACTTACGAAACAAAAACAAACTTGTTATAAATTCTAGTAGGCTACATAAGATTAATAACTCATATAAGGGTAACTGTATACGTTTCTATAATAAGCTCCCACAAGACGTTCTAAAGATGTCAATTAATAAATTCAAAGTCTTTGTTAAAAGAAAGTTGATAGAAAAATCGTATTATAAGTTGCAAGATTACCTAGACGATAGAAACGCTTGGGAGTGAACAAATTGCTCTAATTTTAATTAAAATATAGTAAACTAATTTGTTATTGTAATGATGATGGTAAAAAAAATACCCGACTGAGTTTGTTGTGGGTTCTTCTCGGATCAGGGCGCGAAGGAATCCTCGTAACTTTAGATTTTAAGCCGATTTTGAGTACCATCATCAGACGTATATTAGAATCAGAGTGTGGAAAAAAAATATATATTTTGACGATTCAAAAGTGCTGTAATATGCCTACTTGAATAAAAATATTTTTGATTTGATTTGATTTAAACCTTCAAATCCTTTAAATTTGAAGAAATTTAATATTTATTAAATTAGCAATATTTACACATTTAAATGTTTGAGGTTTTATAATGCTAAAATTATTATTTAAAAAAAAGTTACGTACAAAGTACACACGTCAGAAGTGCCTGTTTATATTTATGTAAAACTTTATATTTCCGAGAGAAGGAGGGAAAAAGAAGATATGTTAGGAATTTAATCAATTTAATTGTCATTAAAATATTAAAAGTGTCGAAAATTAATATAAATAATTCATTGGAATCTCAAATGACTAATAGTAAATAAATTAATGATTAAATTATGTTTTTAAAAACTTAAAATCTTATTTAAAATTTACAATTTATGAAACATTTTTATTAGTATATTAAATTATTAAATGACAGCAGTGTACGTCAATAGGTTGAAGCGACGACGACGACGACTGATAATATTTATAATAAATATGAAACGTTACTCTCTCTTTCTATCTTCATTAAATTATATTCACTTTTAACTTCTGTTTGCCTCGTCCGATCACACTTTTCATAACGCTGTCGTCACGTATTTATTAGTTTACTCTCCAAGTTAAGCGTTAAAAGTTGTTACTTCAAAAAATATTCTAAAATTGTAATTCAAAGTTAGTAACAAGCATGACAGGTGTGAGTTCTGTTAATTATACGAATATGTTACTTTATATTTATATTGCCAACTTCAAAGAAATAATACGAATAATTTATCATTACTCATTATAGCGTACAAAGGCTTTAGTCTGTTATCGTATCTTATCTTATCATAAACGGTCTTAGAGACAACCTTTGTCGTGGGACATTTGTGAGAGAAAAGGTCAATGCTCCAAACGAAATAATTAACATTTCTTATCTACAGACAAATTTGAGGTACAATTTTTTTAAAGTAATGATCGCGAAAAAATTCTGTGGCTTTGGCCGCATCTATCCCAATAAAACCTTCAAATGACGTAGATGTGTAACTGGGGCATCATCCATATATCAAATTATTACACAATCGTTTTGTGTCAAGAAATATGACATAATGAGGCATATGTGAGTCATATCTAACATTTAATTTATGAAAATTACGACATTGTACAATATCAGTGTGACATAATTCTGACGTAAACATATTACTTAGGTATCAATACCAGCAGCAAGGAAGTGCTATCAAACAAGGGATGTTACTATGTAAAATAGTTAAACAATTATAAAAAAATGAATGAATCTCTCTTTTCAGTTTAAGAAACTTGCCATCAGGTATGATAAATAAAGAAGAATCTAACATTGATACTATGATTGAAACTGAGAAATTTGACGGGATAACGGTTAAGCTTGTCAGAAAAATTGTTCTACCTATGTCCGTTATAGAGTTTGATACCATCAACCGAAACCAGTCAAAAGTCATCATACAGAGAAAGTTTTACACCACTAAACTTATTCACTTATACACTTTTCCGTTAAAAGATTAACGCATTGATTCCTATTTTTATGTGACATGGACTACAGATTTCCCGATGTTTAATCTGGATCAGGAACTAATTATATATGACACATGAAGTATTAAAATACAGCTTATATGTTTTTCACAAAAGAGTTATATACACACACTTACATAAAACAGGCAAAAATTAAAATACACATAAACAAAATCACTTAGAAAAGAAAAAAAAACACATAGAAATACACATACAGAAAACACTTACATAAAATTGACACCTATAGTAATACACAAACAGAAAACATTTATAGAAAATAAACACTTATAGAAATAAGCATACAGAAATACACACCAAATAGACATTTTCAGAAATACAGGTACAGGAAACACTTACAGAAAATAAACACTTAAAGAAATACCCAGAGAAAATACTTAAAATAAAAGACAAAACAGCACAATAGGGCGGCCTTATCGCTATGTAGCGATTCCTTTTAGACAACCTTTGGGTTAGAGATATTGCTAAAAGAGAAGGTGTTGAGGATAGTGACTAATCATAATACTATATGTGTATATATACGTAGGGAAAATTAAAAAAGAAAAAGATAATTTTAGTTTGTATAAAATCATTCTATGATTGTGCAAATTAAAAGTTCGTGAGTATATTAATGCTTCGATATTTATCTCTTGTTCACACAAATAGTAATACATCGATAAGTTAAATATATATTCAAGGTTATCTAGGAGAAAATGCCTCAAGGCATTTCCCTATAGTACGTTAACTTTATTTGAGCGATAACATATATTTACAACCCACAAACAAACAAAACAACTTCAAGGGAACTGAGAGACTGTGTCAAAATGGTTAAGGAAATAAATGTGCGACTAAAAATATGAAACAAAAGGCAAAGTCGATATAATTATAAAGGAATGAAACCGTTAACCTTTAAATCCTTCAAGTTTGAAATGATGTGTTTGTCTATTAAATAATCGCAGTAGAAGGTTTTATGATATACAAATTACTCATGTATAATCGATGATCTGACCTGATCGATCGTGGACCTCTGTTACATATAATAAATTGAAATTATATAAATATAATAAATTTAAAATACAAAATTATTTTTACCGATGTAAACTAGTGTGCTAGCTTTATTAGAAAGCCGAAGATGGTTTTAGATCACTAAAACATATTGCAATTACTCATACTCACTCACTCTTTTCTCCTTTTGAAATTTTGATGATCAATACGTACGAGTTTTCCCATATTCCCACGGGGTCGCAGTGAAAAGCTACGTTATTCAGTAACATAAGGACATGATTTTATATAAATGTCTTTAAATAAAGGAGTTACACTATAAAATAGCAGCTATACGTCTCATGTATATCGTTATACTGATATTTCTTCATATTGCCATAAGATCGGTAACTGTATAAGTAATACCGCATGGAAAAGCTTGTAAATAAAATATTACAAAAATTGCATCTTGTTTTTACGTAATTGCACAACGCTTTTAGCTATTTAAGTGCAAAAGGTCGAAAGTCTTCTTGCATCTCACAAAGCGCTAGCGAAGTCTGAAATGCTATCATCATGTGCACTTGATTGCTCTGGGAGTATAGTACGAGAGACTGTTGCCTGAAATTGGCTACAAATTATAAATTTATAATATTATTATTCTCTCTATTTAGAATAATTTCATTTTAAGATGACGTGACATATATTTATATTGTTCTATAATCTTAGTTAAAATGAAAATACCTTATAGATTTTTGAAATCATATTATTATTGTACTGCTCTCATGTCGTACTCTTCATTCAATACCCACCACTCTCTCTTCGATGTGCTACCTCCGATTATCCCCCCTAATAAAGCAAACTTCCATTACAAAAATAATTCCAACAATTACCAACGAGATTAAACCGGTAACCGCAACCGAAAATTTTATTTAATTACCAGAACTACTAAACAGAAAATAATCTAGCAAATATAATAATAACAATCTCTAATAGAATAATAGTAATCGTCATTAAACTTGAGATCACTATCGGAATTTTATTAAATCGGAAGTAGTAGATGAAGGTATTACACTGTTGGTATCATTACAATTATAATTGACATTATAAAATAATATACTAGTACAATAATAATCCAGCAAATACAATAGTAATATGTAACAGTATTCATATGCAACTGTTACATATATTATATACAACTTTGCACGTGTCAGTATGCACGTGGAGGAAGTTAAATTTATTTGCCATATATTAAATTCTATTACATCCGAGATATTCATTAATATGTAAAAATAATTAATAACAAAACATTCACAAAATATTGTTAGTTATACAGGGAAGCCTTAAACTATTGTAAGTATGTCTTGTAAACTACAACTTACACATAATTTCTGCCTTTTCACGTGACACTCCTTAGTGCGATGGGTCTACCATTCTAGTGCCTTCACAGAGGGTATCCAAATTACTACGACATAACACAAAGTAAAGACACTGTAGACACTGATACATACTCACATGGACATATCTTGTTTTATGAAACTTTCAATAATTAAATCTTAAATGTGTATATGCCAAGATGCATAATGTACAGTGATCTCTTGGCTTAATTTCAGCCACAGCGACTTGCCTCGCTTTAGCTGTTTACAGAGCTGTAATTAAGTAAAGCGCACTGAAAATGCGACTGCAGTTAATGCCCACTATTACTTATGTTCGGTATACTTTACGACTTTGTAACAAGCGACCCGTTTTTACGTATAACAAGTAATATAAAAGAAAATTCGTTGTAAAATGAAACCAATATTACATTAACAAGTAAAATAAACGCATCTGCCCCTATCATTGAAATGTTTTAAGTTAGACTCACTTTATAAATACCGTAGTAAAGAAAACACTGTATACACTAAACGTATGGAGAGAGTCGATGTGGCGACTCATCGCCACGGCATGCATTGGTCTCACTTACCGCTATAGATGTTTCGCATCAAAACAATTCATTTCCTTTGACATCTAGCTCCCATTTGTTAAACTCAGTATATAAAAAGAAGCTTTTACTAAGCTTTCAACAAATGTATCATTTTATCAAAATAAAGTCAATTAACCAATTAATAATTAATTTAAATTGTTTTAACAATATCATACTGTAAACTTCAGATTCTTAGTTTGTTTGTTGGTTTAAAGACGTACATGTCTTTGCATCATTAGCTTCAAGAAAGTTACTAGAAGACAAACATATGTGTTATGTGAGCTTTCAATGGATATTTCAATAATGAGTTAACCTTTTAAAAATTGTATTTACATCAAAATTCATCCACTAAAAGTTTAAAAAAATGTGTTTGAATTGGAATGAATGTTTATAAAAAAAAAAATTGGTCGGTCTATGTACGATAATTTAACGCGAAACCATAAGAAAAAGACATTGATGAAAATTGTTTGTGAAATTAGTCTAATCGCGCCTCTCCATCGTTTGTTCTGCGCTCTCGCTCGCACATTCGGCACAGGTGGAACGTGATTCATTTTCGTGCATCCGGGGTTCCCCGATTTATAAGACGTTATTACGTCAATAATTACATTAAGTGATTTTAAAATTTAAACAATGTATACATATATTTACCATGATAATTTAGTTTATATGCATATGATTTTAAATTAATATATATTTCAAATAAAATGCACCTGTAAGAGGAGCATTGTCTCGATTTCATGTTCACATGAATATGCTATTATTAATGGTATGTTGGTATGTTTATTAAATAAATAAATATAAAGATAATGTGGTTTAATAGCAGGACTTAAAAAAGTAGCTATATAAAGGACATATTTTGCTTCAATAATCTGTTATGCGGAAAAACATATTATACGTAAAGCTCCTAAGCCACTAGAGATTTGTTGTAACACTCTCATATACGTGATGCGGTAGACAAAACGACGGATTTAAAGTATTCTCTTCAGCATTTTTTTGGATATGTTTATAATAGATGGACGAAGAAATACGGTACGATTTTTTAAAGGACAAATTATCCTTTCAAAAAAATAAAAGGTAATTCAAAATATGAGTAGAAAAAAAGGGAGTAAATTCATCCTCAGTTTTCAATTGGTATAAATTCACAAAGGCAGGTATCACACATTGATTCGACCTAAATCTTTGGACGCTTACTTTTTCGCCGTTAAGGTAATAGAGAGTAATTTATCGAGAGAAAGTTACAGAAAAACGAAAGATTTAAATAACAAGAAGTGGCTTAAGTGAAAATTGTCAAGTATAAAGTATAATTATTAATTTCAAAGCTAAATTATTACATCAATCTACAAGTTCTACAAATCTAAATACCATACCAACTCGCAGTCGTCATCGTCGTCCTCGCTTCAACCGATGGACGTCCACAGCTGGACATAGGTCTCACGAAATGATGCCCACAAGGCCCGACCTTGCGCCGCCTGGCTCCAACGGCTACCGGCGACCCTTATATCGTTGGTCTACCTTGTGGGGGGTCTTCCTACACTGCGCCGTCCGGTGCGAGGTCGCCATTCCAGTGCCTTTCGGCCCCAACGTCCATCGGTTCGTCGGACTATGTGCCTCGCCCATAGCCATTTCAGGTTCGCGAATCATAGGGCTATGTCGGTGACTTTGGTTCTGCTACGAATCTCCTCATTTCTACTTTGATCGCGTAGAGAAACTCCGAGCATAGCCCTCTCCATCGCACGCTGAGTGACTCTGAGCTTTGGAATAAGGCCCATAGTCAGCGACCACGTTTCCGATCCGTAGGTAAATACTGGCAACACGCGCTGTTCAAAGACTTTAGTCTTCAGGCACTGAGGGATATTGGACACAAAAGTCTTCCGGAACTTCCCGAACGCTGCCCAACCAAGTGGGATTCGGCGGTTGACCTCTTTCTCGAAATTAGACCTACCTAGCTGGACTATGTGTCCCAGATATGTATACTCGTTAACAATTTCGAGTGAAGAGTTCTCAACGATGACTGGGTGAAGTGGAACATGGATATTGGACATAACTTTTGTCCTATCCATGTTCATTTTTAGGCCCACCTGTCGAGAAGCTCTGCTGAGGTCATCGAGCATTGCATTGAGATCTTCCAGAGTCTCTGCCATAATGACCACGTCGTCGGCAAACCGTAGATGAGTGGTGAAAACTCGCAGTAAATCCTCAAAACTACTCCAGTTCACAGTAAACTAAGGAAAAACATGTATAAATTTTTTTTTGTAGAGCGTTCAATTTTCTATAAAAATGATAAGAGAAATTTTCGTAAGACCCAAAATAAGTCAGTGATAAAATCAGAAGATGCAAATAATATTATATTTTGTCTGCTGTAAATCGCTACATTATAATATGACCGCCTTATTGTATTTGTTTTCTATTTTTCGTGTTTTTTCTATGTATTTTTCTTGTAATGTACAAAAAAAGCGTTCTGTCTCTTTTTTTAACCTCTTCTTAAACGGCTGCAGCAGGTTTAATGATTTATTATCCGTGTTCCAGTGGATTCAAGAATGGTTTATTGACAAGACGATTCGACGATTAACTAATGTCCTCATATTTTTCGGGATCGGGAATTATCCAGATGTCACAATCGGAAATCGCTGATTTTTATGTAGAACTTTCATGCCACTTCTAGTGCTCGTGTATCAAAAATATCGACAAGAATGAGACCGGTGTGTAAGTTAAATCTGCGTTAGTCTACAGTCGTATATAACTGTAACTGCGGGCAGCAAGGGAAATTTATGGGGGGTCGTTGGAAGTGTCTTCGCCTTAATATCTCGTTTTGTTTGGCCTTTGTAGCTACGAAAAAATGCGGGGATAATGGCATGATAAAAACGGGAAGTTTTCATCACTTTTTATAACAAAAAAAATCGATATGTTATAAATGTTTCGACACTGAAAACCCGAAAAGAAAAACAGTGATACATATAAATATCTACAGAATCTTTACAACAACGTCTATATTTAGAACAATAAATGAAAATTAAAGTCAATTTCAATTGTATTTTATTATAATATAACTTATATTTTGTATAAATACAAACAGACGATTAGTAGTTTCCATTTTAGGCCAGACTGTCCCTGTTTACACGATATATTGTTCAAATATTTTTCACTCATTAGTATTCACTCAAATTCAAATTATTTTCTATTATTGCAGTGATACTTGATGGTAATACAGTTTTATGAAATGTTATTTCATTGATTAAATTTAATTTGCGAAAATTTTACACTTTCATCTGTTGAAAGCTTTAAAGGTAATGACTTTCAGCAGTTCGCATCAGATGGAGTTGAAATTGACATTGAAAATACATTTCTCGTTCTTTTGAATTCATCTTTTAGTAGTGTGTAAATCTTTTCTAAAATTTCGTTATTTATTAGTTACTAAAAAACTTGTGCAGAGACTTAAAAGTTACACGTTAAAACATATGCCCGTTTGTTAGTGAAAGAATTACTAATGTATTAACAAACTATTTAGCCATTTATAGCTTACTAAAACGGAACAACTAACTATAGTATTTGTTAACATAAACAGGTAATATAAAGAGGTGCTTATAATACATATTATAGGCGACATTTGGCAGGTAATTTTGAAGGGTAACGACTCATAAGCGATACTTGAGGGTCCCCGATTATGTGGACTTTATGTTCAGATTAACGCACCTGTTTTTTGTTATGGAATCTCCATAGACTTTTATTACCTATATTTTCAGAATTTCAGCCGTTAACTATAGAAATATTTTTTAAAATATACAATTTAAAATAATGTAACATTTTAAAAGTAGATTATATAAAATACAAGCGGTATGCCGCGGTGTTTCTGCGTAATTCCAGGAGTCTTTTTTCTAAAATATAAGCACCCTAAACTACCCATTATAAAATTAGCTTTCTATTAGTGAAAGTCCTTTCAAAGTCGTTTCAGCTGTTTCAGAGATTAGCGGGAACAAAGACACGTACTGACAAAATTTTTAATTTTTTTTTATAGCAGATTAGCTTGGCGTGCAGAATTGTTGATCTGAATAGTAGATTATCATCATACCATCACTGTTTCATCGTTTATCACCTAGGGCCTTCTTCAAAATGAAGGTTGGCGGTCAGTTTGCGGAAAATTCTTCTGTCCTGGGCAATTCTTTTTAATTATGCGTAGTTATGACTGGTCCACTACCGTATATCGGTCATCCAATGCCGCCTCAGTCTACCAGGCGCTCTTTTTTCGGACATCCTGCCCACTATGATCAACCATGGGTACTCATATAGGGATACTCTTTTAAGATGTCCGAAAAAGCCATCTATCTCTGCACGATGGTCGTCATAAGTATGCGGCTAATTTGCGCTCGTATGAGGACTTCAACATTCGAGACGAACTGTGTCCAAGAAATCTTAAACATTTTTCTTAGAGCCCACATCTCAAATGCTTGGAGCCGCTAACTGTTCTGCTTCTTAACGACCCATATCTCGCAGACATTTCAGGTAGGTGTGGCGAGAGAAATTCATTTTTAGCTGGGAAGTGTTTTATGCATGCCGGATGAAGTATAAACTTCCAACTAGGAGTGTGGGACTATAACGGGGATACCTAACTAAAACCTAGCAGAACTTTCTTCATCCAGGTGTTGGGGTCCAAATGTTTACTAACGCATTCAGAACTGGATGAACCCTACTTAAGGCTTTTGTTGAGGGACAGCAGGCGGGCAAAATTGCCTCGTTTTATAGTATCGCCTGGCGTAGTCTCCCTTTGCCTTTTAGGTGCCTTTTTCTGCAGGCAATTGCTCTCTAACCTGACTCATCACTAAGCAAAGCGCTCATTATGCTGGGAAGTTTTAATTCACTTTCAATCATCGATTTCAAGATGTGACGCTGGGGTCCCCAAGCCTGGCAATCTGACACTGTGTGGTGAGCTAAGTCGACGGCCGCCCCACATGTGCGGTATGCAGGTGTCTAGTCATAGCCTATAATCTGGTACAGATACGTGCCGTAGCAACCATGTCCAGTTAGTACTTGCACCAACCTGTAACACAGCGTGCCGTTCCCCTGGAGAGCCAATCTTCCAAGAATAAATTGAACGCCGCAACCGTGTTCATATTTGCAGCTGGCGACCTGAAATCCCCTTTCTATTCGTCAACCAGATATGAGGTCCTGATTCTCTAGACCTCTTCAGCATCGAGCAGTTCGCCTCCATTCCTTACAACTGCTTGAGTGGCTTAGTGGCGAAAAAAATGGTAAATAACCGAATCAAGTGGGAAGACAGATGATGTCGCGACGTCTCGTTAAGGTATGCATCGATCACGCGCACCAATATATGTTTAAATTTAAAAAATCTTCATTCAAGTAGGCCTTTACAGTTCTTTTGGATAATATATAGGCTTTTTCACACATTAATTCTAATGACCGATTGATAATGATATTTAAAATACCATCTAAAGTTGCGAGGACCCCACAGCAACCTCAGTAGGGTGTCTATTTTTTTAACACCAAAGAATCCAGGTTAACCTATTGGTCTTTAAGAGTATACTCAGCTATCTGCCACCATAAAAATTAATTAAAATATAATTTCATTGCGGGCTGTTAATAAAATGTTCATTATTATGTGAACGTACACAATATTAAGGGATGGGATTATTCAAAAACGGACCAAGCGTATTGCTCCCTTGGGGTCACAATGTGAATGTATCCGCCATAATTACTGTTTCTGATTGTTATTGTGTGCTTTATTGTCACAGATGAAATGGGTCGGCAGACTTAATGACTACTGTTAAAATATTTGCCTAAAATAGTCTGTTATATGATATTTTATCAAGGTCTTATTTAATTTTATTCATTGTAACATTCGTGACCTGATAGTGAGTGATAATAATTTTTTGGTTGCTTGACATTGACAATACTGAGCTTGATTTTTTTAAACGTTGGGAAATCCTCTTGGATCCCTGGAATACTCGAAAGGATATTCCAGGTTATGCCGAACTTATACCGGCTAAAACCCAGCGATGCTCTTACATCACCGGGGTCACTAGAAAGCGATTGACAGACATTCGCAACCCTGCTAGCGATGTGCCTGTTTAGGCCCAACCGGGTCTAAGTGGCCTTAAAACTTACTGCGAAGGTGGCTAGCCTGGAGCACCTGGCAAGCCACCTACCACCTCGCAGGCCCCCTCCTTATTGGGCAATGGACCCCGCATCCGTTCCTAAAGATCACCACTAAGGAGGAAGACGGCGATCGTGGGCCTTTCGCCTCCTTCCCGGACTTGTCGGTCGGACTGCAAACGGTCGATGCAATCACGTCCGCCTCCATCAACCGGGGAATATAGCGCTACACTTTAACTTAGTTCAGGTAATTTACTTCTTATGGTTTCTATGCAGCATCTTATCGGATAAACTACAGTTTTTTTTTTATTTGGTGACACGTCTTTGCTGGTCGTGTAGTAATAAGCCAAGGCCGAAGCTCATCGGAAATTAGAAGATAAAAAACTTCAGAAGGGATCAATTCTTTCTTCTCCGTCCGAGCAGTGTAAACGTATCCCAAAATTCCTTGGTTCATTATTATCTTTATCTGTAGTCACCATTCTAATCATGCAATTCTAACGGAATATGTATATCTATATAAATGGAAGAGACTTCCGCCGATGATTCTTCTCATAAAGTTCACTTCTTAAATAACTTTTTATATAATCTTTACTTTCACTACAACTTTAGCTCCAACATTCCAATTTTGAGATGACGAAAACGGAACGGAAGGCGGAATAATATAATGAACAATTTCCAGGAGTTACATTTTCTTCTAATATTCATCCACGACTAACTTTCCAACTACCCACACTCAACAAGAAAATTGGTTTCGCGCCAATTGGTGCAACCATTTAAAGTAATCTTAATAATAAAATTACACATGTATTTCCGCAATAGTTTATTGTCTCAAATAATATGATACTTCTAACAAAACTAAGACGATATGCTAACCAAGATAGATATTACTTGTATATTTAAATATTAAAAAATGTTTATTTAAAAAATTAATGATCCTTGGATTATTTGTGTGATAATTTATGTGAAATAATCATTGCCTGTTTCGCCCCGCACGGATATTTTTGAGTCGATTGCCCCGCGGGTCGAATGACGCTAAAGTGACTCTTGGGCCTTAATTGTTCATGAAAGACTATCAATGAATTTATCAATGACAAATCTTATGAATTTAATATTTGCTAATAGTTAAACTATACAATTTGATCATTTATTTATTGAATTAAGAGTGGATAGCGTCATGTTTATAAAATATCTCAAAAAACTTACCGCTCTTCATCGCGACACACGCACTGTTGGTAATGGTCACTTTGTAACTCATTTATTGTCTGTGTTTTCTATTATCTGGTGTTACCACTGTGTATATTTTGGTAGCGAGAAGGAAAATAGATAATACACATTATGACTTAAAAGAAAGACATGCTTATATTTGCCCGAGTTGAAAGAGATCTATCGTGTCATGTCAACTAGTAGTTGATACGATACGGGCAATATACAGCCTAGGCTACCGGTAGCTGACAAGGTGTCATAGAATAACAAGCGGCAATTTCGAGGGTCTTACTGGCGTAATGCTTCACTTGCTTTACTAGCAAATATCCTGGAATCGATTTCCAGCTAGATAAACATAGGAAAAGGTATTTTCTAATTTGTCTAGAACTGGAGTGGTTGGAGGCTATTACCTTAAGACCAAAACCGTATCATCAAGCAATGTTTTCAGTTGCAGAGAGCCTTTTTACCGGCTTAGAGTTTTACCATTTCAAACTGAACCATCACATATGAGTGAGATCATAGCTAAGAGTGAAAAAAGGTATATATTTTATAAATAAAAAAAGATCTGGGTCCTTCTGGATACTTGTACAATTACTCTGCCGATTACGTCAAAATATAAACACTTACATACTGTGTAAATGGTGAAACGCTGGTATAATTTTGTTTATTTAGGAACGTTTATGTATAGACACTAATTAATTTTGTTTGTCGATGTTAATTTCTGTGACATAAATAGTGCTGTTACGAAAATGGGTTGAAGGAAACATTGTAGTAAAGAATTCTCTTATTGGCAAGCATTTTATGCAGTTGTTAGTATATAAAAAATAATTTAATTAAAATATTATTTTACATAAAATAAGATAATTTAGAAATATATTTGCCGCCAAACGCTGCCATTGGTGGTTTATGCTAATGGACTCATTAACGAGAAATGTATAAATAATCCTAAAAGCTAGTAAAAGGGCAGTTTTTAATCAACGTTAGCTACACGTTTGTTTTTTTAAGTTAATTGTGGCATAAAAAGGGTTGCTCTGCGATACAAAGCCAAGTGTATTTCTTTAAATTAAAACTGATGTCTTTTTAATATGTAATAATGATAATTGTGTGATATTTGTTGTTATATTTAATGATAATGGATGTTGATGATGTATTTTACTGTAATTTATATTAAATATAACACGGATAAAAACAAAAGAGTAAAAGACTATGGAGTTTCTTGCCGGATTCTTCTCCATCTAGTCTGTAGGTTGTGAACCGGTTGTAGAGTCATTGACAAAAAGAGTTTACTGGAAGTAAATTATATTTTAGTTTGGATATCGATCTTTTATTATGAAAATCCCATTTATTTATTTTTTAATAATTTTCAAACAAATAGTTAAAATTAATAATCATTAGTACCCTTTATCTTGTTATTCCTGACACAGTCAGAAACACGTCACATAAATGCGGTAATTGTCCAATAAATACACTGGTGGATTTTTGTGTAGCGTCACGGATTTGAATCCAGATCCAGATGCCGATTCTGATTTTGATTTTATTAAGATGCCGTTACTAAGATAAATAAATACTCTCGCAATTCAAATAAGTTGTATATCAAGTTGTATGTCAAATTAACTGAAATATGGTGGGTTTCTTTAATTTATTATAAGTGGAAAGCCAGTCAAGAAGTGAAATGAATATTCATCAACGAAGTTTTGGTTGTAAAATTATTCCTTAATTCTTAGAATATAATAACGTAACTCATTTGCGTAAACATCTAAGTTCCATTTATGTTATTTTAGATAGAAGAAGTTTTGTAAGGTTTTTTAAAGTTTATTTGACATTAAACGTAATAATTATAAAAATTAAAAGTGTGTGCGTACAAAGTACACATGTCAGAAGTGAAACTACTTTGGCGAACTAACTTTTAAGTCTTGTTTATATTTATACAAAGCTAAAAAAATACTGCCTCATTGGTCTAGTGGTTAGCATGTTCGACTACAGACGTGAAGTCCTGGGTTCGAGTCCCGGGTCGGGCCAATTCAAAAATCAATATCGAGTTTTCTATTAAGATTTACTCAATATTTGCCCGTAGTTGGGAAGTTGGCGGTGTAATCCATCCCCGTGCCTCGGAGAGCACGTTAAGCCGTCGGTTCTGCGCCTGATCTCTCTTCGGTCGTGTCGGACTCCCGTCACATTGGACTATGAGAGTGAAGGAATAGAGAGTACAATTGTGTACTATGCCTGTTATCTGCAGTGGAGCAGCGTGGTGGTTCTATGCTCTAAAAACCCTCGCTACCCGGAGTGAGGAAGCCTGTGCCCAGCAGTGGGACGTTAATGGGCTGCTACTTACTTACTTACTTTTTACTTAAAACTTTAGATTTCTGAGACTTAGAGGGAGGGAAATAGTTAGGAATTGTCATTAAATTATTGAAGGGGTCGAAAATTAATACAAATAATTTATTGAAATCTCAAATGACGAATTGTAAATAAAAATGTCACGTGTTTTTGTCAAGATTAGAAATTGTTTTTTAAAGTTTTTGAATTTAAAATTTAGAACAGATTTTTATGAAATATTTTTATTGTATATTTTATGAAAAATAGTATAGGTATTAAATTGTTAAATGACGAGTGGCAAATTAAAATGCAACATGTTATATTAAAACTAGCTAACCTTTAAACGAATTAGCATAAACAACGCTGCACGTCTTTGTGACGCTAATCACGCGTTTCATCTGTAATAATTTCAAATGCGCCTAAAGAAATTTCATTTTGATAAATATGTTTTTTCTTAAAAAAACATTTCATTTCAACGTTCTTTGTATTTATCGTTGAAATATTTTTATATTTCTATAATAACTGATGACGAAATAAATCATTTAATAACGTGAAAGCTGTATATATAAATTTACCTGCTTATTATTTAAGTAAATATGATTTTTGATGTGCAGAAAAAATGTTCCGTTCTATTTATTCAAGTGTACGCTGAATATTACATGGTCATTACAACGTACACAGAAATTGGAAAGGTCTATTTTTCATTATATACATATTTCATATTATTTATCATGTTTATTTAAGATAACTTTTTTCATAGACGTATTTTAAAGGCTAAGTTTATACAATTTAAATGTAGCGATCATTTAAAGTGGACACATATTTATACACAGTAGCGCGAGTACTTGCATTGCTGGCGGAGGTCCCTGGTTCGACTCTCGGTGCGGCGAATTAAGAAAATTGCATTTTCTATTTTGTCTGTCTTAGGCTGTGGGTAGGTACCATCCTAGCAACAAAAACCTACCGCCAAGCAAAGTTTTGTGTTTCAGTACAATGCTATTTGCTTGAATTGCCCGTGTCAACTACTAGTTGATAGACATGATACGATAGTTGTGTCTCAACTCTAGCAATGAGAAAAATAAGCATATCTTTCTTTTTAATCAAAATGTGCATTATCTATTTCGCTTCTCGGTAACTATCGTAACAAAATATACGTAGAGATAACACTAGACAATAGAAAAAACAAAAAATGCATCAGTTACAAAGTGACCGTTACTAATGGTGAGTGTATCGCGTCCAAACTCGTAAACTTTTTGTGTGGTATTTTATAAACTGTAAGTGTTTATTAGTGATATTTTGGGTTTTCGATTTTACAAAAATTTAATTTAAATTACGGAGGCCAATAAAAAACGCGGCCGGACAGTCTAAGGGATAATAGGTATATTGCCCCTTATCGGATTAGCTCGTTTCCATCTTATACTGTACCATAGCTTATCATTTAACTGTCAGCAATTAAAAAAAGATACAATAATTTTTCAATAAAAGAGATTTCTATTTAATAATAAGCATAATTTATGTATTAAGTTATAAATAATAAATACAATTGGAAATAATTTAAGTGAATCTTTTATTCCTTATAGAAAGTAAATTCTGCACATTAATTTCATGCTGTGATATTAACATTTATCTTTACTAACACTAGTGGTCAAATTAAGTGCGGATAATTTGATGAGTATTACACAGTGACAAAAAAATCATAAAAAAACTATGATCAGTTTATTTTGAGCGGATAATTTAAGATATGCTGAATTAATTTGCTTAAAGGGAGGTCAGAAATCGAGCATGAAACTCTCAAAGTTTTTTAATAAAAGCCTGAAAGGACAGGTGGTTGAGGTTGATTTATAGAGCTCCGAAATTCACCGGAACATTTCGCCTCAGAGCGTTACGTGTAACTTGACTATCAATTGCCGCTTACTTTTTCTAACTATTATAATAATGATATCTAAAATAATATTATACAGTAGAAACATTTATGTTTTTAGTGTATATGTATCCATGTTTTTTACGTTACATTTCACACAGAAACTACTAGATCGATTTTAAAAACTTTTTCTTTAATAGAAAGCTGCAATTTCACAAGCCTATATTACTTTTTCAAAAAAAAATAGAGATCCCTAAAAAAATTCTAGCCTCGGGCACTGTGGCGGTAACGTGGTAGTTACGCGTGGTAGTTATGGTCTTCAAGATCAGCAACACCTTATTGAAGAACTACAGACCTATCGCGCTACTATGTCATGTCTACAAACTGTTCTCGAGAGTCATTGCGAGACTCGCTTGCAGATTTGACGACTTTCAGCCCCCCGAACAAGCCGGATTCCGAAAAGGCTTTAGTACCACAGACCACATCTTTACGCTGCGGCAGATTATACAGAAGACCGAAGAGTATAATCAGTCACTTTGCTTAGCGTTCGTGGAATATGAGAAAGCCTTCGATTCAGTGGAAAATTGGGCCGTGTTGAGACCTTTACAGAGATGCCGAATTGACAACCGGTACATACACGTGCAAAAAATCAAAAAAAAAAATCAAAAATATCTTTATTCAAGTAGGCATATTACAGCACTTTTGAATCGTCAAATTATATTTTTTTTCCACACTCTGATTCTAATATACATCTGATGACGGTACTCA